>JAZKJV010000964.1:0-366856 GCA_037367405.1 Ottelia alismoides
TAAATTCATCATTATATCCCTCTAACATTCTATTAAAATTTCGTACAGAAACAGGAGACTCCTACGGTCTCCATCCAAACAGGGTTCGATTTAAAAAATCCTGTGACCGTTAAAAAAATGACATCTGGATGGAGGGCCTAGGAGACTCTGTTTCTGACTGAAATTTAATAGAATGTTAGAGGGATATAGTGATGAATATACAAATTTTTTTATTTTCCAAAGAAATAAAAAAATGAGGGAAAAATAGGGGTGGGAGTAGCCAAGTTGCTATTCCAAGGGGCAGCCCCATTTACCCCCCCCCCCCAACACACACACACACATATATATATATATATATATATATATATATATATATATAATATATAGGGATAATAGGGATGCCCCCTTGGGGGAGCTAACTTTCTCTCCCCGCCCATTTTCACCATATTTTATTTTTTTTGAAAATTTCTTCCATGAATATTCATCACTATATCCCTACATTATGCTATTCAAATTTCGTGCGAAACAGAGACTCCTACGGCCTCCATCTAGACAGTAATTTTTTTAATGGTAACATGATTTTTTAAATCGACCCGTTTGGATGGAGATCGTAGAAGTCTCTTTTTGCATGAAATTTGAATAACATAATATAGGATTTATTATGAATTTACACGGTTTTATATTTCAAAAAAAATAAAAATTTTGTAAAATAGGGGCAGGGGGAGCTAAGTTAGCTCCACCTAAGGGGTATACACATTTTCCCATATATATATATAAGGAAAAATGGGGCTGCCCCTAGGGGTAGCTGATGAATACCCATTCATCACTCTTTATTCTTTTATTTTAGCTACAAAACCCATGCAAACACATGTATATCCTGTAAATAACAATAATTGTCAAAAAGCATGCATTGTATAATTATGAATATTAGCATGTTTTTGTGCATAAATAAAAGATAAAGAAATAAAAGAAAAAGAAGGAGATATTTAAAATAAATATTGAGCGACCTAATCCCAAGGGAGGGCTCAGCATGGGCCTGACCGCATAAAAATCAAAGTACAAAGAGATAATGAAGCTCATGTGTGTACATATATACATTTATATAAATAAAAATATTTTCCTCTAAATAAAAATAAAAATGGATTTGTATTTATTTGTATATATTTGTAAATATAAAATTAAAATAAAAATAAGATAATAAAAAGAAATAAAATTCACCCCTCATTATCTATATTCACCATGTACATAGAACCCTTTATCTATTTATTTATCCTATAAATAAATAAATTAAAATCCAATAAAAATGTGTACATATTTTATATTTCATCATGTAAATAAATAAAATAAAAATCATAAAAATAAAATAAAATAAAATAAATAAAAATAAAAATCAAAACCTTCATTGTATATATACCATATATGTATATATATAAAAGTATTTATTTAGCCCTCGTAAAAATTTAATAAAAATAAAATAAAAATACCATATTATTCCAAATTTTATCTTATAAATAAATAAAAAATAAAATTGGAATAAAATATACAAATAAAGAATTAAAAATCAAAAATCAAAAATACAATATTGTATTTACCTATATATAATAATACTATTTGTAAATACCTAATTTTTATTTCAAAAAATAAATAAAAATCACAAAAAAATAGTTTATAAATAAGTAAACATTTTTATGTTTTAAACTTTTCCAAATTCAGTCATTTACTATTTTTTATTTAATTTCTAATTATTTAATATGTGGTCGCACCAGATTGGCCCACGGGGATGTTGACCCCCGGTCAACCTCCCCCCCTTGGACACCAGCTCGTGATCCTGCGCCTCGACTCGAGTTCTCCCCCAATATCGCGCCTCGATCCTACATTAAATCCGCAAACCCCGGTCCTATCCTTCCTTGATCTTCCCCGATCCACGCCCGGGGTGGGTTTTGGGGATCCGAGCTCCGATATTCTCGCCCGACCTTCACCTTCTCGGACCCCTAGCCATATAAAGCTCAGCTCCGGCCACCATTTCATTCCATCTTTGGCTCCGCCTTCCCATCCCAGGATTTCCCACTACCTTCCATAGAGTGACAGGCTAGCCGTGGGTCGTGTTGCAGTGAGGAGGAGGGTGCTTCAGCCACTAATACGGCAGCTCTTCGCCGCTGTGCGTCGCCCAGGAGCATCGCTCGAGCCTCGGGCCTCGACGACCCTCGAGGCGAAGACCAGGAGCTCCAGGAACTCTTCCACAGTCGAATCCACCCATTTGGTAAGCCTAGTTCTTTCTAATTGTCTCGAATTTCCATTTACACCCAATCACACGTTCACCATCTTTCATCGATTCCGATCACTCCGTCCACCCTATCTCATCGATTGACCTGACCATCATCTCCGCCTCACTCCTCTGCACGTTCTACGCCCATTCATCCAACCCAGTTTTCCATTGAACTGGGAGTCGATCTCCTTCGCCGTCGCATCCCCGGAGATCCTTCGCCCCGACGCGCCGACCACCCACCTCCACCTCAACCGGGTCAGAGGCAAATGTGCCTCGACCCGGGTTAGAGGTGAGGTGGGTGGGTCGGCGCGTCGGGGCGAAGATCTCCGGGGATGCGACGGCGAAGGAGATCGACTCCAGTTCAATGGGAAAACTGGGTTGGATGAATGGGCGTTGAACGTGCAGAGGAGTGAGGCGGAGATGATGGTCAGGTCAATCGATGAGATAGGTGGACGGAGTGATCGGAATCGATGAAAGATGGTGAACGAGTGATTTGGGTGTAAATGGAAATTCGAGACAAATAGAAAGAACTAGGCTTACCAAATGGGTGGATTCGACTGTGGAAGAGTTTCCTGGAGCTCTGGTCTTCGCCTCGAGGGTCGTCGAGGCCCGAGGCTCGAGCGATGCCTCCCTGGGCGACGCACAGCGCGAAGAGCTGCCGTATTAGTGGCTGAAGCCACCTCCTCCTCACTGCAACACGACCCACGGCTAGCTGTCACTCTATGGAAGGTAGTGGAAATCCTGGGATGGGAAGGCGGAGCCAAAGATGGAATGAAATGGTGGCCGGAGCTGAAGCTTTATATGGCTAGGGGTCCGAGAAGGTGAAGGTCGGGCGAGAATATCGGAGGCTCGGATCCCCAAAACCCACCCCGGGCGTGGATCGGGGAAGATCAAGGAAGGATTAGGACCCGGGTTTGCGGATTTAATGTAGGATCAGAGGCGCAGATAATGGGAGAACTCGAGTCGAGGCGCAGGATCCACGAGCTGGTGGTCCAAGGGGGGGAGGTTGACCGGGGGTCAACATCCCCCGTGGGCCAATCTGGTGCGACCACATATTAAATAATTAGAAATTAAATAAAAAATAGTAAATGACTGAATTTGGAAAAGTTAAAACATAAAAAATGTTTACTTATTTATATAACTATTTTTTTGTGATTTTTATTTATTTTTTTGAAATAAAAATTAGGTATTTACAAATAGTATTATTATATATAGGTAAATACAATATTGTATTTTTGATTTTTGATTTTTAATTCTTTTATTTTTGTATATTTTATTCCAATTTTATATTTTATTTATTTATAAGATAAAATTTGGAATAATATGGTATTTTATATTTTATTTTTATTAAAATTTTTACGAGGCTAAATAAATACTTTTATTTATATACATATATGGTATATATACAATGAAGTTTTGATTTTTATTTTTTATTTATTTTTATTTTATTTTTATTTTTATGATTTTTATTTTATTTATTTACATGATGAAATATAAAATATTACACATTTTTTATTGGATTTTAATTTATTTATTTATAGGATAAATAATAGATAAAGGGTTCTATGTACATGGTGAATATAGATAATGAGGGGTGAATTTTATTTCTTTTTAATTATCTTATTTTTATTTTAATTTTATATTTACAAATATATACAAAATAAATACAAATCCATTTTTATTTTTATTTAGAGGAAAATATTTTTATTTATATAAATGTATATATGTACACACATGAGCTTCATTATCTCTTTGTACTTTGATTTTTATGCGGTCAGGCCCATGCTGAGCCTTCCCTTGGGATTAGGTCGCTCAATATTTATTTTAAATATCTCCTTCTTTTTCTTTTATTTCTTTATTCTTTTATTTATGCACAAAAACATGCTAATTATTCATATTATACAATGCATGCTTTTTGACAATTATTGTTATTTACAGGAATATACATGTGTTTTGCATGGGTTTTGTAGCTAAAATAAAAGATAAAGAGTGATGAATGGGTATTCATCAGCTACCCCTAGGGGGCAGCCCCATTTTTCCCTATATATATATTGGGAAATGTGTATACCCCTTAGGTGGAGCTAACTTAGCTCCCCCTGCCCCTATTTACAAAATTTTTTATTTTTTTGAAATATAAACCGTGTAAATTCATTATTAAATCCCTATATTATGTTATTCAAATTTCATGCAAAACAGAGACTCTACGATCTCCATCCAAACGGGGTCGATTAAAAAATCATGTTACCATTAAAAAAATTACTGTCTAGATGGAGGCCGTAGGAGTCTCTGTTTCGCACGAAATTTGAATAGCATAATGTAGGGATATAGTGATGAATATTCATGGAAGAAATGTTTCAAAAAAAATAAAATATGGTGAAAATGGGCGGGGGAGACAAGTTAGCTCCCCCAAGGGGGCATCCCTATTTATCCCTATATATATATATATATATTATATATATATATATATATATATATATGTGTGTGTGTGTGTGTGGGGGGGGGGGGGTAAAAATGGGGCTGCCCCCTTGGAGTAGCCAACTTGGCTACTCCCACCCCTATTTTTCCCTCATTTTTTATTTCTTTGGGAAAATAAAATTTGTATATTCATCACTATATCCCTCTAACATTCTATTAAAATTTCGTCAGAAACAGAGACTCCTAGGCCTCCATCCAGATGTCATTTTTTAACGGTCACAGATTTTTTAAATCGACCCTGTTTTGGATGGAGACCGTAGGAGTCTCTGTTTCTGACGAAATTTTAATAGAATGTTAGAGGAATATAATGATGAATTTACAAATTTTTATTTTCCAAAGAAATAAAAAAATGAGGAAAATAGGGGTGGAGTAGCCAAGTTGGCTTACTCCCTGTGGCAGCCCCATTTTACCTTATATATATATATGGGTAAAATGTGTATCCCCCTAGAGAGCTAACTTAGCTCCCCCACCCCATTTTTCGCGTGTTTTTTTATTTTATAAAATAAAAATTATGTAAATTCATTATTATATTCCCTATATTATGTCATTCAAATTTAATGCAAAACAGAGATTCCTACGACCTCCATCCAGACGGGGCGATTTAAAAAATCCTGAGACCGTTAAAAAAATGGTTGTTTTGATATAGGCCGTAGGAGTCTCTGTTTAATACGGAATTTTATGACATAATATAGGGATATAGTGATGAATATTCACGAAAAAATTCAAAAAAAAATAAAAAAATTTGAAGAAAATAGGGAGGGGGAGCTAAATTAGCTAGGGGCAGCCCCATTTTCCTCTCTCTCTCTCTATATATATATATATAGAGAGAGAGAGAGAGGAAAATGGGGTTACCCCTTAGTGGGAGCTAACTTAGCTCCCCCGTCCTATTTTCTTCATTTTTTTATTTTTTTTGAAATTTTTTCCGTGAATATTCATCACTATATCCCTATATTATGTCATAAAAATTTCGTGTGAAACAGAGACTCCTACGGCCTCCATCCAGACAATCATTTTTTTAACGGTCTAATGATTTTTAATCGATCCCGTCTGGATGGAGGTCGTAGGAGTCTCTGTTTTGCATGAAATTTAAATGACATAATATAGGGATTTAATAATGAATTTACACTGTTTTAGATTTTAAAAAAATAAAAAAAATTGTGAAAATGGGGCGGGGGAGCTAAGTTAGCTCCCCCTAGGGGGCATACACATTTTTTCCCATATATATATATATATATATGGGTAAAATGGGGCTGCCCCCAGGGAGTAGCCAATTTGGCTACTCCCACCCCTATTTTCCCTAGTTTTTATTTTTTTGGAAAATAAAAATTTGTATATTCATCATTATATCCCTCCCACATTCTATTAAAATTTCGTCAGAAACAGAGACTCCTAAGCCCTCCATCCAAACGTCATTTTTTTAACGGTCGCAGGATTTTTAAATCGACCATGTTTGAATGGAGGCCGTAGGAGTCTCTGTTTCTGACGAAATTTTAATAGAATGTGAGAGGGATATAATGATGAATATACAAATTTTTATTTTTCAAAAAAATAAAAAAATTAGGGAAAATAAGGGTGGGAGTAGCCAAGTTGGCTACTCCCTGGGGGCAGCCCCATTTACCTATATATATATAGGGTTAATGGGGCTGCCCTGGGGGGAGCTAACTTGGCTCCCCGCGCCGTTTCGCGCGTTTTTTTGATTTTTTCGAAAATTTCTTTCGTGGAATTTCAATCAATATATCCCTATATTATATCATTAAAATTTCGTGCGAAACAGAGACTCCTACAGCCTCCATCCAGACAGTCATTTTTTAACGGTGACAGAATTGCTAAAAGCGACACCATCTGGATAGAGGCCGTAGGAGTCTCTGTTTCGCACGAAATTTAATGACATAATATAGGAATATATTAATAAAAATCCATGGAAGAAATTTTCAAAAAAATAAAAAAATCGGACGAAACGGGGCGGGGGGAGCCAAGTTAGCTCCCCCATGGGGGCAGCCCCATTTTACCCGTGTGTGTGTGTGGTGGCTGCCACTAAGGGGGAACTAACTTCGCTCCCCACACCCTATTTTCCTCATTTTTTTATTTTTTTTGAAAATTTCTTCCGTGAATATTCATCACTCTATCCCTATATTATGATATTAAAATTTCGTACGAAACAGAGACGCATACGACCTTCATTCAGACTGTATTTTTTTAACGGTAACAGAATTGTTAAAAATGATCCTGTCTGTCCATAAAATAAATCTCCATTCCAGCAGCAGAGGCTATCAGCATTCTCCGTGGGCTGATTGGTTGGGAATATTTGATCCCTCCAGTGAACCTGTCCAGCTTCTCCCCCTCTATCTGGACTTCCTTCTGATCCAATCAACCACCGTTTATTCAAGCTGCGGAGGTTTTCCAAATACCTATCGGGAACAAGGTTCCTCAACTTTTCTAAAGTTGCCGGTAGACATTGTTGTTAGATTTATCCCACATAAAGATGAGAATCTTCACAAAAAGATATACGGCCTTGGACTCTGATCAATGGTGGCACCTGGACGGGGAAAGAGGCTACATCCTGCATACGCGTTCTATGTAACTGATGGGCAGGTGCTTGACGTTGCTATAAATGGAAGCTTTGTCGAGGTGAGCAAAGCAGTGCAATCCGTATGCCTTCGAGCAGAGGTCCTCCGGAGTTCTCTGCAAGCACTTCAGATGAGGTTACCTCTACCTCTCCTGAAGTGTTTGGGGGAACTCCGGAAGAATCCTCAGCAATCTGCCACTAATCTGTCAGCATAATGCGAGCATTGCAGGTACGTTTGTGTCACCAGAGTCTATAGATATTAAAAAAAGATGTAATGCCCTACAATAATTGCATGGCATGGATATATTTTCTGATCACTGGAGTCCTGCATGGGTTTGTAGAAATAGATAGCAGAGCCGGGCACGAGTTTTAGTACAGCTACTACGTACATCAAAATAATTTCAACGCGTGGAATGTTTATACATATCACTTATGCGGCCACGTACCTTCTCAATCCCAATGGGGCGTTTGAATTAGGGGTGTCCATGGGCGGGTACCCGACCCATTCGATTGTGACCCGCCCCGACCCGTTATCGACCCGTCCTATTCCAACGGGTATCCGATCGTAATGGGTATCCAGTTAATACCAACGGGTAATGGGTACTCGCGGGTACCCGTAGAAGTATTGTCTTTATTAAGTGCAATTACATATATATTTGATAAGTATTAATCAAGGGACAAAATTGAACCCATGCACATTGATGGCTACAATTCTATGTGTTGGTAATTGGGACCGGAAAATTACAAATTCAACCTAGTTGATCACCAAGGAGGAATACGTTGACGGTGTCGGTGAGGTGGGCGACCATCAAATTCATGGAGGACAACCCCCAGGCTTGGGTGATGATGCACTGCCACCTTGACATGCATCTAACATGGGGTCGGACATGGCGTTCCTCATCGAGAACGAGGAGGGGGAGCTTGGATCTGTCGTCTGCGGAATCTGCCCAAGTGCTCGTGAATTTGGGATAATAATACCTTCGTCACCTATTTTTGACTTGCATGCCATTCTATATATGATGTCATTTCCATACATACCTAGGTTATATGTTGGGTTTGCAGTATATGAACAATGTCCATAAAGGAAATATCGTCAACATTTTGCCGAATCCGGCACCAAATCAACGACGTGCACCAAAAAATGCACACGGTAAAATATACTCGTTTTACTAGCACTTTGTTACATCGACGAAATTGATGTTTTGACGATACCGAAATTTGACAAAAAATTGAGTTATGATTTTGTTTTGACCATTAATTTACACCATTCAAAATAGATACATGTACAGATATGTAATGTGAAAGCTATCAAATGCATGTAAAGTTAATCAAGTTATATTATATTAATTCCTTTTATTTTCGTATCATAATATGTATCCATTTCATATACATATCTTTTTAACAATTCAGTAATACAATTTTCATATTTATTAATACATGGTATCCGAATCCATATTTATATTTTGAAAGAGGTAAGAATGACATTTATATATCAGTATTTGAACATAACCATTTGTATTATTTAAAATAAATTAGGTGGTAGAAGCTTCTAACAGGGTACCCCACGGGTACCCATTAATTCAAACAGGCGGGTCATGGGTCGTGGTATTACAGGTACCTGACCCATCAATTTCAAATGGGTACACGCGAGTTTAGGGTCAAAATGAGCGAGTCAACTGGGTACCCGCTGACTCGGAAAATGTGAACACCCCTAGTTTGAATGGACCTACCAAAAATGGGTTAAGGGGTAACCTTTTGTGTGTTTTAGTGTTTTGATGAATGGTTTATTAGTTGACAAGGTAGGGTTGTTATGTGATTTTATTAAAGTTTGAGAAAAAAATGATGAGATGTTATCCGCACAAGATTTCATACTATAATACTTTTTTGTTGAAATGGATGATAGAAATAGGTGATTGGATGCATTAAATGAGAGAGAAAAGAATTGTCAGTGGGTCCCATAAAAGAGAGATTATTGAGTGGTAGGCCGAGGAGGGTTTAGGGAGGAAAACCTGCGGGTTTTGTGAAGATGACCCAAATTTGGAAGGGAACCCTTCCAAATGAATGAGCCCAAGAGCCCATTGATTCTACTCTAGGGCGGTTAATTTGCCTCTTGTGTGTGGGACTTAACCATATTAAACCTCATGTCCATAACGTAAAATCTTGAACTGTAGTATCTGACATGCAACCATTGATGTTTCTTCATCCTCTTCAAATTTTTTCTCAAGTAAGTCCTCGATATAGACAGTTGTTGTTTGCAGTTATGTAGGCAAAAATATTCTACACAGCCTATAGCATGTTCTATCTAGTGCCATGGACCATTCTTTCCCTTGACCTTAATGAATTTAGTCTGCATCGTGTATCTCCAAAACTAATACACAAAGAATTGACAAGAAATTGACCTTTTGACCTTGTTGATTTAATTAGGGAAAAAGAAACTATATATGAGGGGCTAGTCATGCACTTTCCAATCTAAGGAGCCTTCCCAACAAACACGGGATATAGATAATGATTACTGATGAATCTCCATTTCATCACCTTTATTCTTTCATTTTTGCCTTTAAACCCTAGCTAAATGCAATTATATAACATTATTTTATACAAAATAAACTTTATTATTACAATGTAAGATTGTATAAAGTATTGTATTTAAATCCAAAATAAAGAATAAAGAAAATAAAAGAAAAAATGAAATATCATAGGTATTGAATGACCCTAAAAACTGAAACCTTGGCATCATGATGACTGGGTTGACAAGAAATAAAGTAGAGGGAGATAAGGACTAGTAAGACAATAAAAACCCTAACTTTTAATTCTGCAATAATTTAATATGAGACTTATTTTATTCTTTATTATTTATACCTAAAATCAGTAAAATTATACATGAAAGATGAAGATAAAAATACATAAAAATATAAAATTTATTCCATATAATAATAATGCATCGTTAATGAGCCAAAAATCGAGATCGACTAAGGTGGAATATAAATCACAAAGTCGTTGTCCCTAGTCAATTAGTTCAGTCAATGAGAAAAATTAATAAAACCACTTAATGAAATCAACAAAATGTAATGTAAGCGGTCTTCTCTATTTTATTTGCATGTTATAACGATTGATTGACCGTTGAGATGCCCTCGTTAATTTAAATAAGTGTCGTTTTTATTGTAGCCGGGCAATCAGGATAGATCAAAAAATAACCGCACGAATCGATGAATCGGTGAATTAAATATTGTGCGGTTTAATGTATTTTTAACCTGGGCAAGCCTTCGGGTCGACTCAAGGAGGCAAAGAATAACTTCGGATCGACTTATATGAATTAGATCATGGTTTTCGAAGCGGGATTTTTTTGTATTTTTTATGCGATAAAAATGCAAATGCACGACCTTGGATGAACTAGGTTATTAAGAAAATAAGTAACTTAGCCAAATTAATTTTAATACAAAATTAATCCAAATTCAGTCAAATGTTATTTTTCCTATAAATCTAATCCAATGATGAATGAAAAATTAATTTTTTGGAATTTTGGGATTTAAGATGCAACAATGAAAAATGCAAACTTTTTGGGGGTTTTCATGCAATTTTCGTGCAAAAAGAGTGCAAAAATTATGAAAAGTTTACTGAAAGTGAAATATGATGAAATAAAAGCTACATTAATTTTTTTAGAAATTTTTTAATAATTTATGATATTTTTATTATATTTTTACTGAAAATAGAGTGATTGCGAGTATTTTATTTTTAATAAATCCACAAAATCAAATTATCAAGAGAGCGATTTATATCAAATAGATATTTGAATGATAAATCCAGGAGATTTGAAATTTTGCAAAAACGGTATTTATGGATTTAAATAAAAATCAATGCCAAAATCACTCTATAATTTATTTCATGCACAAAACAACTCCAATTTTAGATGAAATTTGAAAATAATTAAAGAGAACTAAGAAGCATCACATACAATTTTTTCACAATTTTTTGAGCAATATTTAATTACATATGAATCACATATCACGAAATGGGTAAAGTGTTCAATTTTACAGCAAAAAATTTTTAGTTACTTATCCAGTGCTCACAAAAATCCAAATAAATAGCCAAGAGATAGACATTTAAATGCTCTACAAGATGTTATTTTTTTGACTAAAAAATGATGCAAAATTAATGTCCAAATTAATGCTCAAATATAGGGTTGTTCGTGCAATTACATAAAATATAACATTTTAAAAAATTATGCACAGGGATGCTATTGCAAATAAAGAAAACTAAAGGGACACAACTGTAATTTTTTCAAAAAAATAAAATAAAATCGACCTTTAGATCGTGGGACGCTTCCCACTTCAAAAAAATAAAATAAAATCGATCTTTAGATCGTGGGATGCTTCCCACTTCACATGCTAGGGCAAAGTGCATGGGGAAGGGACAGCGGCGACGATTGGCTGGCAGAGCGAGGGTGTCGTACGACGTGGAGGAGGGTTGCGTGGCGCGGGGGTAGGTCGCGGCAATGGCGAACGGCTGGAGCATCGCGCGGTGAGGCACGGCGGTGCGCGCTGGAGGGCGGAGCGGACTGCTCGCGGTGGACGCTGACGACAGAGTAGGTCGCACAGGCTGCGGGTTGATGCGCAGCGAGGGGCCGCGGGGGGAGGAGGGCTGGTGTCGCGGCTTGGAGCAGGGAGGCCTCGCACGCTGAGGGGAAGGAGGTGGTGTCACGCGCAGCTTGCTGGCAGGGGGCGGCGGCCAAGGGGCTAGTGGCATGCGGCAATTGGTCTGGAGGTGAAGGGGCGACAGTCGTGGCTGTGACTAGGGGCGGCGGCGCGTAGATCGCACGGGGGCGGTCAACCGGCTATGGTACTGGCAGCATGGTGCGGCGGCGCGTACGGGGCGGCACACCGCGACGTGTTTGTTGATGAACAGGAGGCAGAGGCGGCCTGGGAGGCGCGGGGGTACACGCAAACGGCGGAGGGGGCAGCCGCTGCTGGAGGGCGCCACGAGCGGAGCGCCACGTGTTGGCAGCGTGATGAGGGAGGGGCGCGTGTGGAAGATTGCGTGCAATATTTTTTTGTTTTTGCATTTTTTTTAAGTTTTTTATTTTTTTTTGTAAACTGGGAATGTAAGAGGTGATGAATGAGTGGGGATGATGGTTTGTTGAGATAAAGATGTTGATAATATTGGTGATTTGAGATGATTGGTGGTAATGGTGTGATGTAAATAAAATATGATGTGGTGATGAAAATACGATGAACAACAAAGAAGAAAAGAAGTTAGATACAATAAAAATGAAAAGATAAGGATAGAGGATTTACCTGTGTTGTCGCCGGAAGGTGGGGCTGCGGTGTGCGGCTTCCTGTTGTCGCCTCGATTCGATTCAACGAAAAATCGAAGAAGCTCGATTGTGACCTGAAGAGTTGCACAACAACACGTGGAAGAGTCCTCGTGGATCTCACCTTTGCGACCATCGTTGCTCGACCGAAAGGTGCTGAAGCTGTCACCGACAACACTCGGGGGCTGATGGTCTCTCCCTCTCAGTTGAAGAAATGGCAGATGAGGAAAAATGATGGAGGGGAAGAGAATAAAAAGGAGGAGGAGGGAGCTAGAAAAGAAGTGGAGAAAGTGGATGGAATTGGAAGTTGATGACTTGGAGTGGGAACAAGTAGAGGGAGAAGAAGTAAAAGAGGGGGAATAAAAATAAATAAATAAAATAAGTAAATAAAATAAGTAGGCTACTAAAAATAAAGAAGTGAAAGTAAATAAAAGAAAGTAATTAATTAATTAAAAATAAAATAATAAAATGAAATAAATAAAATAAATAATAAAATAAAATACAAATTTAATAAATAATAAAAAATAGGATAACACGTGGCGGCTCCAGGAGCTGCCACGTGTCGCACCTGGAAAAAATCAAAAATTAAATGTAAAGAAAATTAAAATAAATAACAAAAGGGTCAATAAAAAGTGGTCAACACGAAAGTTGCTTGTCTCGACGAGATCTAAAACTTTTGTGAAGGACCGAAAATCAAAAGAAGTCATCCGTACAAAGTGCATTTTGGGTGGTACCTTATAGATATAAAATACTGTATTTTTATGTTTTGCAAATTTTTTTGTTATTTTTAAATAAGATAAAAGTCAAAATAAAGTTAGAAAGAATATGAAAGAAATATTTACAACTCAATCTTTTTTTGGATTTTTAATAATTAATAAAATAAAAAATAAAATGGATGGTATTATGGTCAATATGTATAATATACAATAGGGGCCCAAAATTCAAGTTTCACATACGATATCTGATTTTTATGAAATCAGTCTTGTTTTGAATGTCTTTGAATGTATATTACTTTAAAAGTGAGTACACCTAAATCGGACATTGTATGAGAGAGATATGCACATTTTAAGGTTCATAGTCTTAAACTTGGATTTGGGTTTATTGGACAATTTTACAAGTTAGTATTTTTTTGATATTTTTCCTTTATTAATGTTAGTAATATATACAGTATATACTATAGAGTTTATTTTATTGGATTTGGAGTTAGTATAAAATATATACAGATAGGTGAATTTAGCTAATATACACGTGAATAATTACAAGTGAATTTGGCTCCTTATTTAATGCAATTTTGAGTGCTAAAATGCAAATATTATTAATACATGCATGAATGCTAACTATGCAATATAAGTGGAAATATGCAACTAATTACTCAGGAACAAAGCTCTATTTTCAACCTTTAGAGTGATGAATCACATATTCATCAGCGACTAGGATTGAACACATGAAGCACGATTAAAGAGCTCAGTAGTCAAATTTCAGAGATATAAAAATTTTAGTGGTTTTTAATTTTTCAATTTATTAATTTTCAAATAACGAACAATATGCATAAGGGAAGAAATACACAAACCATATTCTTTTTGTACTTTTCAAAATAGTCAGAAATGCTCAGAAAATTGCAAAGAAAATATTTTTGGGTTTCATAATTTTTAAAATGATTTTGGTAATTTTTACAAGTTTTTATGATGATTTTCTGATTTTATAAAAATCAAACAGTGGCAAAAAAGGTAAATAGTGCACAACTTGGAGTAATTTGTAACTTAAAAATATTTTGATGCCCAAAACTCCTGAGAATGATTTTTACGCTAAAATATAGACAAATATCTACACACAGGGCTTGAGAACATAAATTTTTGATTTTTGTACAATTTTGTGATTTTATTAAGGTTTTTAGTATTTTGCAATTTTTAGGAGTTTTGCAAATAATTAATACATGAAAATTGGCTGGAAATTAATAGACGGAAAAATAAATCCACTATAATGTTTTAGAATTTTTTGGTAATATTTAATTTTTAATGATTTTTCAAATATCATGTAGAGAAAATAATACAGTTTTTAAATTTTTTTAAAGTAGCAAATAAAAAGAAAATATGATGAAATTTTTATACAATTAAGAGGAACAAATCAGGAGCATAACACAATTTTTTGTAGAATTTTCAGAGCAATAAAAGCATTTATTTCAATAAGAAAAAGGATGCAAAATAATGTTTGTGAAATAGGGACTTAAACGTAATTACCTAGAGTTTTTAGATGAAAGAGAAATAAATAATAAAATACGGGGAACTATTGCAATTTACCCAGATCGTGTGTGCGGCACATGTGACATGCTGAAGAGCAGGGGCTTCTTTGCAAATATTAGAACTGTCAAGGGTGTTTCTGCAATTTTTCTAAAGATTTTTTTTAAACGGGCTAGGGTTGGGGTTGACCTCACCCCTCCCCTTATCTTTCTTTCTCTTCATTCCCACGCCAAGGGCAGGTGGTGCCACCGCGCGGTGTCAGCGTGGAGGCTTCGAGCTAGGAGCTGTCTGGAGTGGTCGACGGTGAGGAGGCTTCGAGTTGGGCACCGCCTGGAGTGGTCGACGGCGAGGAGGCTTCGGGATGGGCACCGGAGGGCGGTGCAATCGTGCGCTGAGCACCGAAGGGGGCGGGCAGCGCACTCATGCGTTGAGCGCTGAAGGGTGGCGGGCGGCGCACTCGCGCGCTGAGCACCGGAGGGCGGCGAGCGGCACACTCGCACGCTGAGGTGGACAAAGAATTTTGCATCCGGAGTGGAGCTGTTGTGTGCCGCTGCACGGGTGGACGGTGATCGTGGGGGTGGCTCCTTGCGTCGGCGGTGCTGCTATGGAGGGAGGCCGCAGCTGGAGAGATGGCAGAGGAGAGGCTGGGGTACGGGTTACCATTGACGATCGACGATGAACACGTGAGCCCGTGCGTGGTGTTGACAGTGATTGGAGATTGTCGGCGTGGAGGAACGGGCTGCTCAGGCGGAGGCGACGGGCGGTTGGCGGTTATAGGCGCGGAGGAGCGACCTGCTCAGGCGGAGGTGATGGGTGCTCCTGGAAGGGGGAGCAGTGCACCTCCCAACCCCAGCCCCCCCCCCTTCTTATAACCTACAGGAGATGTATGTAAATAAAAATGTATATTTTTTATTTTTTTTCCTATAAATATTTTTATTTTTTATTTTATCTCGCAGAACAAATGTTAGAAAAAGAACATTTTTTATTTTTTATTATGTATCAACATATTAGAATGCGAGCACGATTGCTCGATCTGAGCTAAATCAAACACGGAAAAATGTAAGCTGGTGCGAAGCCTGCGAAATGGAAGATAGATCTGGAGATCTAGTCACTGTGCATGATCGGAGGTGTGTGGTTGTGTGAGGTAGAATGGAAATGAAGAGGTCACGAAGATGAAATGGATGATCGGAAAACGGAAGCGGTTCAGGTCGTGATGAACAATGATTAACGATGAGCTACTATTAAAGAGTTAACAATGAAATGTCTGTGAAATTAAATCTGAAATTAATCTAAAAGAATGACGGAAAATAAAGTGGATCTCACCTGGGGATCGGACAAGCCGTGATGGCCTCGACAAGGACCAACTCGCTGTCACCAGACAGCTTAGAGGCTGGGCACCCTTCTGCGACAAGAAGCTCTTGGAGATCGGGCTCCTCTTCACCAAAGATTGACCAAGAGGAAATGAGGGAGGATGAGCTCAATAAAAAGAAGAAGAAAAATCAAAAAGGAAAATAATTACAAAAAGAAAGGTATTTAGTGGTTAATTAAATAAATAAAATAAAATAATAAAATAAAATAATGAATTAATTAAAAATGAAATTCGTAATTAAATTAAATAATTAATTTACAAAAATTAATTAGCCACCTTAGTGGCGGTTATTTAAGTTAGAAAATCAAATCTTATATACATGGTAGGTTTTCACATCAAATAATTAAATAAAATAAATAAATAATCGAATTTTCATAATTATAGTAATTTAATTAATTAATGTTAGAAATTAATTTTTTGGTGGTTTTTTATATAAGGAAATTAGTTATATACAATTAATATACACATATAGTACATTATACGCATGCACAAATGAGGAAATTTTATTATTATTATTATTATTATTATTATTTATTTTTATTTTTATCTTAAATAATCATGACAATATTTAAAATTATTTACATTGTGTATAAAAAATAGAGATGCATAACTATATATAATAAATAAATGGTAAAATTGCAAAACCACACCAGAAAACCAACTTTTTAACCGTAACTCCAAAAATTATGAAACCACGGCTATTTTAAAGATAATTTAATTTAGAGTGCAATGGAAGTGAGTTTGATACGATTTGATTTTGTATGGAGCCGGAATTGGTCTTTCAATTGTCACTTTACAGCTTTTTCTGAGTGTGGGTACTTTTACTCTATACATGTTTTTACTTTGCAATTATTTTTATTATTCATAAAATATTTTTATTTATAATTTCTGTTTAGAGAAATATTTAATTTGAGGTCAATTTTTATACAAATAAAATCGTGTAAGTTTTGTACAAATATATAAGGAAAAATATTTACAAATGATTTTTTTGAATTTCTAATTAAAGACCCTATCTCCCCCTACTTTATTCCTGGTTAATCAGGTCATTTCAACCTTCTCTTAGGGTTCGGGTCAGTCTGCAGTTATTTCATAAATAAATCCTTTATTTTTATTTTTTTTATTTTCTTTTCTTTTTCTTCTTTATTCTTTTATTTGAATATAAAAAGTATTAAAAATGCATATTTAACAAATGCATGTAAAATGTAATTTTGTGAAATTAGAGGGTATTTACATGTATTTGACTAAGGAAACAAAGCTAAAATAAAAGTATAAAGGTGATGAATCATGGATTCATCATTCCCCTGTACTTTACCTTTGATAGTCCCGTAGCAAACACTTATTTGAAAAATAAGTGAAAAGAAAAATAAAGAAAAGGAAAAGGAAAGAACTTAGACCAATGTTGATTGTTGACTCGACTCTTCACGATTTAAATGGTGAATTTAAGCGATGTCGTTGTGAACCGCGGTTAATCGAGATCAAACAAATACATTACAACTACGAGCACAATGGAGACATATAAATGTATATGCCAAGTAGAGGTTCGAATCTACAGAGACTACGTAAATTTGCAATTTCGATTTCACTTTTGACTATGATTTGAATTCTAATCTAAGAACATGAAATAGAACTATGATATTTTATACTAAAGAGGCTTAAAAAGAGACATAGCTATTATAAGAAGATTGCAGGGGTTATAATATAAAGATTTCAAAAACTAGAGGTTAGAATGCAATTTCATAACATTAAACTGATGAGCAAATGACTGGACTAAAGTCACCAACCGATTAGGGTATAAATGATGTTTTCAGAAAAAACAAAATCAAAGCAGGAAAATTATGCTAAAAGACGAGACATTTGCAAATGATAAAATGGTCCAAATGCAACAGAGTATATAAAAAAGGGGAAAATGATCTTCTCTTTCACAGCAAGTGGATTGGAGGACGCAGGGTCGCACAACAGACCACAGACGAGTGCAAGGCGGTGCAGGGGCATGCAACGGCGGCTAAGTGTGAGGTGGCGTATGGCTGCCCACGACCGGACGATAGAGTAGCACAGGGTGGAGGGCGTGCTTGCGGTAGTGGCACAGTTGGAGTGCGTGCGAGCAGGAGGCTCACGCACAGTGGCACGGCTGGAGCATTGTAGCTGGCTGGAGTGAGTGAGAGAGACCGCGTGAATGGCGGTTGCTGCTGCAAGAGGAGAGCGCATGGACGGCAGCGTGCAGAACTGCTACGAGGAGGGGGTGTTGGGTTCTCCTTCTTGAACAGGGGCGGTAGGTAAGGTGGCAAGGGGTGAAGGACGTGCCTACGACGGCGGCGCAGCCGGAGTGCTCGTGAGCAGGAGGCTCACACACAGTAGCATGGCTGGAGCGTGTTGTGCATGGGCGAATAATGTTGGGTCCCTTTCTCTCCGGAAGAAGTCGTCCCCAAGTGCCTCTCGGACCCCTCTCTTTATAGTTGTGATGTCGGAGGTAACATGCTGGAGCTGGAGCGAATGCGAAGCGACAGGGAGGCATCCAAACAGTGAAGGATCCTCCTTGGAACCGAATGAGACGTGCGTGAGATCAGGTTGCAGAGGAGTACAGCACCGAAGGGCTATTGGCATGGAGGGTACGCTCACGTTTCGACTTGGGAAGAGGAGAGATCTTTTCGGGAACTATTACCTGCATATCGAATATAAAGATGTCAGGATGGCATATGTATGCATGAGAAATAGTTGAGAGGGTCATGTTAGTATGAATGAATTAATAGGGGACGCATGTGCATGTGCATGGGAAAATAGAGAGAATCGCGTGGAGACCATTTGCATGGGATAGTGCCAAAGAGGCTATGTAATATTTTAACAAAAAGTATTCATATATATTAGGCATCCCATATAGATATATATATATATATATATATATATATATATATATCTTCAAGTTTCATTAGTATGTACTTGTACTTGGGTTACATTCGTTCTTGATATGGGTGTGCAATAAAGTTTTACAACATTATCTCAAGTAGTAATATAATAAAACAATTGTGCCCATGTCCTCATAATTTATAATATTGTGAAACGAATATTTTATATAAATGCAAGTAACATGTGTGACTTGATATCCATGTATAATTTTTGCAAAATCAGTTTCCTGGATAATTGTGAGTACGTAATTCAATTGTAGAAAAAACATTTAGTAATCATAATATTTAACCTAATTATAAAAATCGTACGAGGAGATAATGTGATGGAAAGTATGTATAAGATGATAGGAAAATGAAAAAAAGAAGAGTTGATTTACCATAATTCATATGAGATGTCATGATGAATATGATATTCATCACACCCCCATACTTAGATTTTACTAGTCTCGAGCAAGAATGAGATAAATAATAATGAAGGAAGAGGGAAATATTTAAGATGAATCGGGTGAGGGTTTGCAGCAGACACACCCACAAAGTCTTTGAGTTTTCAGATCCAAACCACATAAATACACAAACTTTAGTAGAGATTGACCCTGGATTAAAAGATTTGTTCGAATTATCTACTTGACTCGAGTTTGTAGTTTCAACAGCCTTCAGTTCCAACAAAATCACGTGGTTTCAAAAAGTCGATCAAGTTAGCTCGTCCCCAATCAACAGGTATTCTCTTTGACCTTTAGTGGATATAAATGGTGTTTTGTGATTTTTTAGCTTTCATGAGTCGAGAGAACGAGACAACAACACAATCTATCAAGGTACCGAATGATTCCTTACTCATATAGCCTCAGTCCTCACCTGAAATCAGGCATATTCTCTTTTCACCCAAGTATGTCAGCATAAAGAAATAGGTCATAATTCTTTGGAAAATGGGACTTTAACTTTCGGGATTTTCCGTAGACCGCTTTGGTCCGTTGCTCTCATTTTTTCCTTTTGCAGAGCATAACCCTGGGCCTCTTTGGGCCTCTTTTAAGAATTTAGGTAGCATCATTGGGCTGCTACCATGGCTTTTTGGGGGGAGAAGGGTTATTTGGTGGTATTCTTTCATTGCTTTTGCTTCGCACATCTTTGCATGATGGGTGGTTTTTTTTTGGCATTTGTATTGTGATATGCCTTTTTGTGGTGTTTTTTCTTTTTGGGTTTGGCACAAAAGGTAGTATCGGCTTAATATTGACTTTGGAGGCATGATACTGGATTATTTGTTGACATACTTAGAATAGAGAGATCATGTTTCCCCCTGAGTCAAGTTCCTTCACTGACTATAGATAACGTTCAGGCATTGGCACAACCAAGAGGACAACTCCTCACCTCAACTGGATTGTAATTGTATCTCGTAAAATAAACTCAATCAAGCTAAGTGCAATGTGCAGTTACTTAATATCCACTGAAGAGTTTAAGAGTGCTACTAGCAGCTCATGTGATCTAGTTAGATACAGAAGTTCATTCACCAGTAGAGTTAGTGGAACTGAGAGAATAAAGTCCATATGGACCTGAAAAAAGCTTAAAAAACTCATGCCTAGTGAAATTCTGATGAAGTTAAGTGGATTAGGGTCAACTCAACCTCAGTCTATGATCTATGCAATGAAGAGATGAATTCTTAAAAGTAGGATAAAAATAGGGAAGGCCATATTTTGGTGATTTTATCTCTTTTTTGAGAATATTTTTTAGGGGAATTTTTGCAACAATTTGTGGTTTTTTTTTGAAAAATATGCAGACACACCCCCCATGCTTATCAGAAACTATGTCCTCATGGTGAAGACAAGGTGTAATAGGAGGACCAAAAGAAGGGGTGAGCGATGTGAAATTTGTGCTTTGTTTTTTTGTTTTTTGTTTTGTTTTTTTTTGGAATGTAATGCAGAGGGATACCCCCATACTTATCTAATGCAATGCAGTAAAAAATAAACATGCGAGCAGTAAGACGAAAAGATACCTGTGAGGAGAGGCTCACGAGAGTGCATGATTTAACGCCTCAGCTTGGCGATGTGGTGGTTCATTTTTCCTGCAGAAGGTACGTTGTGCAGACAGGCATAGGACCAGATGGTTCAACAACGGGTTTCAATCTTCGACCATTGACTCTAAAAGTGGCTTTAGTGTTTGGATCACATATTTCTATTGAACCATTGTCAAATACTTGGGTTACAATGTATGGTCCTTTCCATTTTGATCTCAGTTTTCCCGGAAATAGTTTTAATTTTGCATCAAATAACCAAACTTTTTGATTCTCTAGAAATGTTTTCCTTGAAATGTTAGCATCATGTCATATCTTGATTTTCTCCTTGTAGATCAAGTTATTGTCATAGGCTTGTGATCGTAATTCTTCCAATTCAGCCAAATCTAATAACCTCTTCTTGCCAGTCTCATCATAATCCAATTGACATTGTTTTATTGCCCAGAGTGATTTTTGGTGAATCTCGACAGGTAAATGACACAGTTTTCCGTAGACGAGTCGGTAGGGGATCATTCCTAAGGGTGTGCAGAAGGCTGTACGGTAGGCCCAAAGAGCAGATGACAAGTGTTGAGACCAGTCCTTGCGATCGGACCGAACAGTTTTCTGGAGTATGGTATTGATCTCTCGATTTGATAACTCAACCATTCCATTGGTTCGCAGGTGATAGGCAGTCGAGATACAGTGTTCGACTCCATTCTTCTTAAGTATAGTTTTTACTAAAGCATTTAGGAAGTGGGTTCCACCATCACTAATGACTACTTTAGGCAATCCAGATCGAGAGAATATGTTGTTCAAGAACTTGACAACAGTTGTGCTATTAGTAGCACGAGTGGGAATGGCTTCTACCCAATGAGAGACGTAATCAACATCGAGAAGAATGTATTGGTAACCGTGTGATGTGGTGAAAGGCCCCATAAAATCTATACCCCAAGTGTCAAAAATTTCAACCACATGTATTGGTTGGAGGGGCATCATGTTACGACGGGTCATTGTTCCATTTGTTTGACATGTAGGACAGGCTTGAGCAAAGTGATGAGCATATTTGAATATCGAGGGCCAATAGAATCCACATTGAAGTACCTTAGCGGCAGTGCGTTTTCCCGAGTGGTGTCCTCCACACCCAGAGGTGTGGCAGTAAGATAGGTTACTAGAGACTTCAGATTCAGGGATACAACGTCTCCATATCAAATCAGTGCCTTCTTTAAAGAGTAGAGGATCATCGCAGTGGTAGTATCGAGCTTGGGCTTTGGTTTTATCCTTTTTATGTCTTGGCTAATCGTCAGGTAACTTGGAAGTAACGAGGTAATTGACTATGTCAGCATACCAAGGAAGTTGAGAGATAATCATTATATTTTCATCTGGAAAAGTGTTAGAGATGGGGAGCATATTATCGATCAAGACATCAGATGGAAGAGGTGAATGGAGTCTTGATAAGTGATCGGCGACAACGTTCTTTGCTCCGGCTTTATCTCGAATTTCCAAGTCAAATTCTTGAAGCAATAGAACCCACCTAATGAGTCTAGGCTTGGCATCTTTTTTGTGAAGAGGTACTTTAGAGCAGAGTGGTTTGTGTAAATTATGATATGAGATCCCAAGATATAAGATCGGAATTTTTCTAGTGAGAATACCACAGCTAGCAACTCTTTCTCAGTTACAGTGTAATTCTTTTGTGCATCATCAAGTGTCTTGCTGGCATAGTGGATGGCATATGGTTTACCATCCTTCCTTTGTCCCAAAACCGCCCCAACGGCATAATCAGAAGCATCACACATTATTTCAAACTCAATGGTCCAATCGGGAGGTTGTAATATCGGTGCTTCAGTGATGATCTTTCTTAGAAAAACAAAGGAGTCGAAGGCTTCCTTGGTGAATGTAAAGTCTTGATCCTTCTCAAGAAGTTTGGTAAGCGGTCGTGCATGTTTTGAGAAATCCTTAATAAAGCGTCGATAGAATCCAACATGACCTAGAAAGGATCGAACACCTTTTATATTGACAGGTGTACTCAAGTGGGTGATGGTCTCATTTTTGGAGGAATCGACCTCTATTCCTCTCTTCGATACGATATACCCCAACACTATTCCTTGTTTCACCATGAAATGTGATTTCTCCCAAGATAAGATTAAGTTTACCTCAATGCATTTTTTTAAGACTTTGTCCAAAAATTCAAGTGTCTCCTCAAAAGAGTCTCCAAAAATTGAAAAATCATCCATAAATACCCTTATAAAGTCACCGACCATGTCAGCAAAGATACCCATCATACATCTTTGTAAAAGTAGCGGGGGCATTGCATAATCCGAAAGGCATGCGTCGAAATGCATAAGTCCCAAAAGGACAAGTGAATGTGGTCTTGTCCTGATCTTCAGGTGCTATGGCAACTTGATTGTAGCCAGAATATCCATCCAAAAAACAAAAGACTTCTTTTCCTGCTAGTTTCTCAATGATTTGGTCAATGAATGGTAGTGGAAAGTGGTCTTTTCGTGTAACCTTATTCAATTTTCTATAATCGACACAGACTCTCCAAGATGTTACCATTCGAGTAGGGATGTCCTCTCCTTTTTCATTTTTCACAATTGTTAATCCAGCTTTCTTGGGGACAACTTGGAGAGGACTGATCCAAGGACTATCGGCTATCGGATAAATGATACCGGCACTCGACCACTTGTATATTTCATTCTTCACAACCTCTCGTAGAATAGGATTCAACCGTCTTTGCATTTCTCGAGAGGGTTTACTGTCATTTTCCAAGTATATGTGGTGTGTGCAAAATGTCAGGCTTATTCCTTTTAAGTCAGTTATTTTTCATCCAATAGCCTGAGAATTCCTTTTCAGCACCTCCATGAGTTGACTTTCCTGAGTGCTATCTAAGTTGGCATTAATGATGACCGGTAGAGTGTGTGCATCATCAAGGAAAGCATATTTCAAGTCTTGTGTTAAAGGTTTCATTTCAACAAGGGCGGATGGCGGGGTCATCGTGGTGGTTTTCATTGGTGTATCTATCAATGCAGTAGTGTGAGAATGTGATTGGTTAGGATGAGACAAAAGTGATTCTTTAGATGAGCATATGTACTCGAATGGTGGTTCCATCATTGGCATGACTACGGATGACGTTAGTGTGAGTTCAGTATCCAGTGTATCCCAGATTTCATCTAATTCAAAGATTTCTTTGCTAGAGAGCAGGCATGGCGGTTCTTCAAGTAAAGAGTTCAGAATATATGTGGCAATCTGATACGACATATCTTTATAGGTGGAACGAGAGGTATTCAGACTAACCTCTAAAGGATCTTTGGTAAGGTGGACAAGGGAAAAATCATTTTGTATGTCAAGCATAGCATAATATTCTATCCAACCGCAATCTTCAGTCTCAGAGTCAATCGAAGTGGGGATGATAAGATCCACATGAATGACCTTACCATTAACTTTAAACTCCACTCTCCCATCCTCATAATCAAAGTGTGCCTTGGCAGTGGCCAAGAATGGTCGTCCAAGTATTATGGGTGTTTCACTTAGTGTATTAGCCGGGTCCATATCCATAACAACAAAATCTACTAGGAACTGGTGTCCCTGAACCGTGACTATTACATCCTCAAGTAATCCTTTTGGTCTTTTCACAGAACGATCGGCCATCTATAAGATCATTGAGATAGGTTTTAGTTTCCCCAAGTCAAACTGCTCTAGAATAGTAGTAGGGAGGAGGTTAATCGAGGCGCCATTATCCAACAACGTACGTTCGAATGTCAACTTTCCGATAGTGCATTTCACCAACGGTGCACCTGGATCTTTCTTTTTTGTAGGTAGGAGGTGTGAAATGACATTTGATGTTGCTTGAGGAAGAACGTGTTTTTCGATGTCCTCATGATTCTATTTATTCTTTCCTTTTGACTTCCTTTTTGGTGTGCATTTCTCTTTTAGAAAGTGAGAAAAGGCTGGAACTTGTTCAAGCGCTTTCAGAAGTGGAATCTCAATGACAATGTCAGAGAAGAGTTTCTCTTACTCAGGATCGAGTGTGGGTGATTTGATATTTTTCCTGCGAAAAGCTTCAGGAAAGGGGATAGCTATGGGAGAGGAAGGCAGAGGCATGGTGGTCTCAGCATGTCCTTCGTCATTCTCAATTTCCTCTTCTTCCTCAATTTGAGCCTCAACAGTTGTGTTAGTTCGTGGAATGATATAGGCAGATGTGTTTTTCCCATTTCGTAGAGTTACGGCATTAGCTGACTGGTTGGGTTGATTCGGTGTTTTGAAAGTCACTTGATTTTTAGGTTGATGTAGGTTGGATCCTTGGGTGGATGTAGAGAAACCTTGAGGATGAGTTCCTTGGCTAAAATTATTGGTCTTATGAGTTGGGGCAGAAAATCCTTGATGTTGAGCTTGGAATCCAGGGGGTGACGTGAAAGATTTGGTTGGTGGTGGGGTGTGGAATGATCCGGAGGAGCTAGCTCTATTGGTATTAGGATTGGGCAGGGGTTGAGGTGACAATGTTGGAATGTAAGATCGTATCTCAGCAAATTGTCGAGCATTCTCAGCGTTGGCCTGTTGTTGCGCCTGGTTGGCTTGTTGTTGTGCTGCCGCAAGTTGTTGTATAGCCTGAGTCAATGCGTCAAAGTTTACAGCTGTGGGAGGTTGAGTCATTGAAAGTCATGTTGGTTGTTGGGTTTGTGAGTGAAAATGATTTTTGTTGTGTTGCCCATTCCATCCAAAATTGGATTGCTCTCTCCATTCTGGATTTTGAGTGTTTGAAAATGACCCTCCTAAATTTCTTTGTACCCAATTTATAGTCTCAGGAGTCAATTCTTGGTCATGAGAGAATGGTAAATGGCCAAAGTCCTGAGCATTAGGGTCAGACGCAACCCCACAGATTTTGCTCGGAGCTTTATTCAGAGCCAGGTTACCTATGGCTTGAGTCATGATATCCATCTGTTTGGATAGAATTTCCCATTTATCATGATTTTGTTTGGATGAGTCGCTGGTGGAGTTCTCATGATTGACTATATTGACAGGTCTCATATGCCCACTATACTGCTCAATGGATGAGCTATTCACTGAATTATCTGCCATATTCTCAAATAAAGTCCATATGAAGTGTTCATCACTGCTAATGTAGTTTCCGTCACAAGAGTCGCCGATGACTCTCTTGAATGAAGTGTCTATGCCCTCGTAAAATACTTGAACTAATTTCCATTTAGGGATTGCATGATGAGGACATTTCCTAAGCAGCTCTTTGAAGCGCTCCCAAGCTTCATGAATGGGTTCTTTGTTCTTTTGAGTGAATGATGAGATAGCTTGTCTCAGAGCATTGGTCTTTCCCACGGGAAAATATTTTTTTATGAAGGCTTCTCTCAAGGCATCCCATGATGTTAGCAGAGTTCCATAGTTTCGGTTCCATTGTAATGCTCGTTCTTTTAGAGAGAAGGTGAAGGCTTTCATATAAATGTATTCCTTTCTTATCCCAGGGATGCTAACTGTATCACATGCGGATCGAAAATCTTGAATATGTAGGAAAGGGTCCTCACTCTCATTTCCATAGAATTTGGGTATCAAGGAGATGGATGTTGGTTTTATTTCAAAGTCTCCTACTTCTGGTGGAATTTGGACCCAATGAACCAGATCTTCAGTTGCAGGATTGTAGTGTGTGCTAATGGGTGGTGGTCGGTTTAGAGGAGCGATTGTTTGACGGATCATGGCATTTTCCTCTCTCAGCAGTTGCAATTGTTGCAAGACGATATCCATGGGGTTGGGTCTTTCTTCTCCCATGTCTCCTAAGTCAGATGAATTCTTAGGTTCCTCAGTTGAAATAGATGAGTTGGATTTTCTTTTATAGATCGGGTCGTACTCTAATGGTTGTTGTAATGAATTTTCCAGATACCTACGACCTAGCATACACAACACAAACACCATGCAAGTTGTTGATTCACCAACTCACACAAAAATTGTCGTGGGAGCGGTCATCTTTTCAATTTTAGTTTAGTGATTCAACTGAAATTTTCAGAGAAATTAGAGTCCTTGAAGATGAGGTGAGTGTGGAAGATTGTGAGAAATTGATGTCCTAATCCGGCTGGGGGATCCAGGGTGTGGTACTCAGATCGAGGATCTGTTTCTTCCCACAAGAACCTGTGCCCAACGCATCGAGGAATTACGATTTCTCTCTGCAATCCCGCGTAGCACCAAGGATTTTTGTTTCTATCCAAGGGTTCTATGTGCTTGTGAGTGTTGTGTCATTCACCATGTGCATCAAACAAGCATCCAGAAATTTGTTCGCTTCCGCTCGGATCACTGCGGTGATCTTTCAAGCTTATCTTTTTAAGTTATCAAAACATGGTTTTGGTTATCTTTGAGTTAAGTGATCAGAGGGAGAAGACCACAGAGATGATGCAATCAAGAACTTTTTTTTATATTGTTTTAACTTAATTTGGAGCACAAACAAATGCAGAAATTAAAAACCTAAAATGCTTAATAGTAAGAGAAGCTCACAGTGCCTGCACTTCTGGCGCTAAATCCGTAATGTTTTGTCCTGTTGATGGCGAGCTTTTCCAAGAAGGAGGGAGGGGAAAATATTACAGATTTTCTACTTAGCACAAATTACAAATTTGCTAAAAAATAGAATGCATGAAAGAAAAGTATTTTTTTTGAAGCCTAAGTACCTGCAAAACAAAATAATGCACGGATTAGATAATTGAAGATGAGTAGAAATGAAGAAGAAGAAAAAATTACAAATGTTGCCTAGTCCCCGGCAACGGTTACAAATCCTGGGATGGGAAGGCGGAGCCAAAGATGGAATGAAATGGTGGCCGGAGCTGAAGCTTTATATGGCTAGGGGTCCGAGAAGGTGAAGGTCGGGCGAGAATATCGGAGCTCGGATCCCCAAAACCCACCCCGGGCGTGGATCGGGGAAGATCAAGGAAGGATTAGGACCCGGGGTTTGCGGATTTAATGTAGGATCGAGGCGCGATAATTGGGAGAACTCGAGTCGAGGCGCAGGATCCACGAGCTGGTGGTCCAAGGGGGGGAGGTTGACCGGGGGTCAACATCCCCCGTGGGCCAATCAGGTGTGGCCACATATTAAATAATTAGAAATTAAATAAAAAATAGTAAATGACTGAATTTGGAAAAGTTAAAACATAAAAAATGTTTACTTATTTATAAACTATTTTTTTGTGATTTTTATTTATTTTTTGAAATAAAAATTAGGTATTTACAAATAGTATTATTATATATAGGTAAATACAATATTGTATTTTTGATTTTTGATTTTTAATTCTTTATTTTTGTATATTTTATTCCAATTTTATATTTTATTTATTTATAAGATAAAATTTGGAATAATATGGTATTTTTATTTTATTTTTATTAAAATTTTTACGAGGGCTAAATAAATACTTTTATTTATATACATATATGGTATATATACAATGAAGGTTTTGATTTTTATTTTTATTTATTTTTATTTTATTTTTATTTTTATGATTTTTATTTTATTTATTTACATGATGAAATATAAAATATGTACACATTTTTATTGGATTTTAATTTATTTATTTATAGGGATAAATAAATAGATAAAGGGTTCTATGTACATGGTGAATATAGATAATGAGGGGTGAATTTTATTTCTTTTTAATTATCTTATTTTTATTTTAATTTTATATTTACAAATATATACAAATAAATACAAATCCATTTTTATTTTTATTTAGAGGAAAATATTTTTATTTATATAAATGTATTTATGTACACACATGAGCTTCATTATCTCTTTGTACTTTGATTTTTATGCGGTCAGGCCCATGCTGAGCCCTCCCTTGGGATTAGGTCGCTCAATATTTATTTTAAATATCTCCTTCTTTTTCTTTTATTTCTTTATTCTTTTATTTATGCACAAAAACATGCTAATTATTCATAATTATACAATGCATGCTTTTTGACAATTATTGTTATTTACAGGAATATACATGTGTTTTGCATGGGTTTTGTAGCTAAAATAAAAGAATAAAGAGTGATGAATGGGTATTCATCAGCTACCCCTAGGGGGCAGCCCCATTTTTCCCTATATATATATGGGAAAATGTGTATACCCCTTAGGTGGAGCTAACTTAGCTCCCCCTGCCCCTATTTTACAAAATTTTTTATTTTTTTTGAAATATAAAACCGTGTAAATTCATTATTAAATCCCTATATTATGTTATTCAAATTTCATGCAAAACAGAGACTTCTACGATCTCCATCCAAACGGGGTCGATTTAAAAAATCCTGTTACCATTAAAAAATTACTGTCTAGATGGAGGCCGTAGGAGTCTCTGTTTCGCACGAAATTTGAATAGCATAATGTAGGGATATAGTGATGAATATTCATGGAAGAAATTTTCAAAAAAAATAAAAATATGGTGAAAATGGGCGGGGGAGACAAGTTAGCTCCCCCAAGGGGGCATCCCTATTTATCCCTATATATATATATATATATATATATATATATATATATATATATGTGTGTGTGTGTGTGGGGGGGGGGGTAAAATGGGGCTGCCCCCTTGGAGTAGCCAACTTGGCTACTCCCACCCCTATTTTTCCCTCATTTTTTTATTTATTTGGAAAATAAAAATTTGTATATTCATCACTATATCCCTCTAACATTCTATTAAAATTTCGTCAGAAACAGAGACTCCTAGGCCCTTGATGAATACCCATTCATCACTCTTTATTCTATTATTTTAGCTACAAAAACCTTTGCAAATACATGTAGATATGTGTAAATACAAATAATTACCAAAAGCATGCATTGTGTAAAATCCTATAATTAGCATGTTTTTGTGCACAAAATAAAAGAATAAAGAGCAAAAAGAAAAAGAGGGAAATATTTAGAATAAATATTGAGCAACCTAACCCAAGGGAGGGCTCAGCATGGGCCTGACCGCATAAAAGCCAAGTAGAGGGAGATAGGGCTCACATGTGTATATACTTTTGTAAATAAAACTATATATTTTCCTCACCCAAAAATAGGTTGTAAATATTTTGTATATATTTTGTAAAAGCTATTAAAAAAACAAAACAAAAAGATAAAAATCAAAAATTCAAAAATACCCTTTTTCTCATGTGCATAAACCACACCATTGTATTTATTTAACCTTGTAAATAAATTCAATTATTTTCTAAACTTTTTGTAAATATTCTATGTTATATTTTGTAAATGAAATAAATAACAAGAAACAAAACAAAAATCAAATAAAAATTACAAAATTGAAAATACAAAAATACATTGTATAAATACCATGTATATAAATGTATTCAACCATTTATTTCACCCTTGTATATAAGTGATAAAAATAAAATAAAAATATTCTTTTATTCCATATTTCATCTTGTAAATAAATAAAATACAAAATGAGCATAAAAATACATAAAAATAACAAATAAAAAATTCAAAAATAAAAACCCATATAGTGTACATATACCTATATATATAGCTACCCTATTTTTATTTCCAAAAATTAATTAAAAATCACCAAAAAATAGAAAAAAATAAAAGAAAAATATTTCATGTTTTGAGTTTTCTTTAATTCGGCCTATTTCTACCCTAAAATAAATAAACAAAATTCGGGCACACGTGGCCGCTCCTGATTGGTCCACGGGGGAATGTTGACCCCGGTCAACTCCCCCGCGACCTCCTTCCTTTTCTGGACCACGCGTGCCGCGCCCCCTTCGCCGATTTTCCCACGCTACTCCAGGCTGTCCCCCACGCATATCTCGAGCCCGGATTCTTCGCCATACATCCCTCTCCCTCGCCGGATCTTCTGCCATCAAATCCACGCCTTCTATAGCTGTCGCCACTCAACCCTAATCGCCCCGGTCACTCTATATATTCCCGACCTCCGCCGCCTCCGCGCCGCATCTTTGGATAGCCATCCTTCTTCCCGTGACCTCCAGAGCAAAGCCCGAGGTGACAGCTCGAGTTAGCCCCTGTTGCAGTGAGGTGAGGGTGCCCCTACCATCGATCCGGCGTTTCTCGTCGCCTTGCTCCGCCACCGGCGTTGAGCATCGAGCTTCAGGCCTTGACGCCCTTCGAAGCTACGACCCGGAGATAGCCACGCTCCAGCACAGTCTCCAGCATCCATCAGGTAGCCTTAATTCCTTCTAATTTCTTCCAATTTCCGATTACGCCCAAATCATAGCTCCGACGTACATCTCCGATTCCGATCACTTCGCGTATCATCTCGACCATCCGACCCTACCTTCACCTTCGCCATCTCCCCGCGCACCTTCTTCACCCATTCGCACAACCCAGATCGCACAGGATCTGGGAGTCGAGCTCCACCGCCGTCGCCTCGCCGGAGCTCTTCCGCCCCACCGCACCGATCATCTTCACGCCACCTAACCGGGTCGAGGCACTTTGCCCTCGACCCGCGAAGCTTCTTGACCACTTTGCAGGTCCAAAGGGGGTGTCTGAGCCTCCTTCACAGTTCAGCCAGGAGCTTCGAGCCACTAGGCCTCGCCGGAGCCCCTCCAGGGCTCGGTTGGGCCCTTGGCCACCCGCAGCAGCTGCGCAACTTCACGCCGGACCTTCTCCGACCTTCAGGCGCAGCTGAGGAGGACCGGAGTTCACGCAGGACGTCGGCGAAGTTCGCCGGCGTCGAGTTCTTCCTCCACCCTCCAGAGCCGTCCGATGAAGACCTCACTCCAGTTCTCATCCTAGCCGTCGATCTGTAGAGGAGCAGCAGCCGTTGATCCATCTGAGGATCTCATATGGACCGTCGCGACCGAGGAGAGAGGCGCAGGAGCCCAGCACCGTCAGATTAGCCACGTGGATCTCTCTCCGCCGTCGATCGAGCCCAAGAGCTTAAGGAGTAAAGGCGCGTTTGTTCTCCACCGTCAGATCTGCCACGCGTCAGAATCGGGCCGTCGCTATTAATAAAGGGGTAAATATCGTAGGACCCCATCGTAGTTTGTTGTTTTCGTTTAAGTCCTGTAATTTTTAATTCAGTTGTTTATTTTCTGGGATATTTGCATAGAGACCCTCGCGCGTAATTTTATTTGCATTTATACCCCTGCCAGTAGAGACCCACGTGCTTTGGCACGTGTTTTGTTGGGTTATTTGCATACGAAGCCCTGTAGTTCTGGATGTTACTCATTGAATGAAAAGTTTTGTTTATTTGCATATATACCCCTGTGAGCATTGATTTTGCACATGTGCGAATTATTTTGGGTAAATTGCATATAAGCCCCTGGACTTTTGATACGAGTTATCAATAAGTCCTTGGAACTTATTTTTATTACATTTAGGTCCTTGAGTGCCCCAGGCACGTGCTTGGCACGTGTGTTGCTGGGTATTTTGCACCAGGACCCCAGAACTTTTGGGTATTTGCACATAGGTCCCTGTGCACAGTGCCCCACCTTTATTTTTGAATAAAATATCAAACGACCTCCAAATCCAATGAGATTTTGACACATGGCTCCTGCCATGGTGTAGGAATTTCTATGATTTTTGGGGACATTTTTGATTTCATTTATTATTTATAAAAATTCAAAAATCTACATTTTCGCCACTGTTTGACTTTAAAAATACCAAAAAAATATAAAATCACCTTTAAAAATTCTAAAAAAATTAGGATTTGTTGTCTGCTGGTTGTTTGATTTTCCAGCCATTTTTGGTGACTTTTCATCACTTAAAAACCCTAAAAATTGAAAAACCCCTAAAAACTCATAAAAATTGTAATAATTAAATTAAAAATCCAAAAACAATAATTAGGGTGCCTAAATTTTCCTTATTCTTTGTAGATTATAGGAAAATTACCTTTAGGGCTTTTTGAGATCCAAGAGTATTTTATTTTTGGGTCTTAAGCCTTGCTGGACAGTACCCTATTTTTGTCGCATTGTTTGATTTTTAATAAATAATTTACCCATTAGAAAATTTCCAAAAATTTACCAAAAACAGTAAAAAACTTGAAAAACCTAAAAACCAATTTTCTGGAATTTTTGCTTCATTTTTGTGTGTTGTATAAATTGTTGAAGTTGCCTTGTATTTACTTTCTCTCATTTTCTCATCTTTTAAAAAATTCTAAAAAATATAAAAACAAATAAAAACCATAAAAAAAAAAAGACTTTCTTGGATTTCTGACTACATCGTAGGCCGTAAGGCCAATCTGTGCTCCTTGAGTTCGACCCTGGGAGCTATACCAGGTTAATCCTATAGCTAGATCGCTCTATGGTGTGCTTGCTTGTTTTTATCTGCTTTGAGTGATTGATATTTTTCTTGTTGATCGATTTTCGAGGGATTGAGGTCGCAACGACCTGTTATTTATCTCCCTTGATCTCTCGTGATCTGTCGGTCAACAGAATGGCGCCGTTGCCGGGGAACACGGCTTTGTAGTCATTTTTCCATATTGTCTCTCTACATTATAACTGTTTTCTGACACTCTCTCTTTCAATTTTTTGTGCGAGGTACTGCGTGGAGGACTTGGAGTACGCTTTTTGAGGACCCGCACGGGAAGAAGAGCAGGAGGAAGAGAGAGAAGAAGGAGTTTTCTATTTAGAGAGAGAGAGAGAGAACAATTTTTTTGTAATAATTTAGGATTTGAACTTTGGACATTTGTGGACACTTGTAACTTAGCGGGTCTGTTTCGCCGAGCACCGGTGTGCTCGGGGGACCCATTCGGATTTTCGCGGCTTTTATCGTGGTTTTGATAGCTAGCTGCCTTTTCCGGTGTTTACGCGGTTTTTCTCGAGCCCCTAGATTTAGGAATTTCTGTTGATTGTGACGTAAATATCTAAGGCCCAACACTTAATAGAATATCTGTTCCTATAGAACGTAATTGGACCTTGATAAAATTCACTGAAAAAGTTAGTTTAATTGGATTTGAGACCACGTGCCGTGAGGAGTCACATACAGCGCTGGCAGGACCCGTTGTGGCGGGCACCGAGTGACTCCCAAGATCGGACTCCGGACTCGATTCCGTTGGCTAACTATTGTTCTTCACGATCAATAGAAATTGCTCAGCTAGGACTCGGTTTTTCCTCGTTGCATCATTTAGGTAGTTTAATTCTGTATTTAAATTCTGCGCGGATCACTTGCATGTAGAGTGCTGGAGACAAGGTACGCATTTCTTTCTCTGCATGCATCATTGATTTCTTCGCGCATTGGCTTTTTCATTCTCTCCCTCTGTTTTTGGCTTAATCATCAGGAGAATCGGAAAAACCGTTAGGCCGCTTGTATTTATTTTGAAAAAAATAAAAAGAAAAACAATAAAAATTGGGACTGGATAACACTATTGACCCTAAAAGACACTCACATTAAAAATTTGTCTTGGGGAGAGCAACCCCCTCATTGTTTGGTTTGATTGTGCGAGAGAGTGACCCGAACACTAGGTAAAGCCCTCCGGTACTCATCTCGACTGATTACCGACTCTTCTGTGCGGGACAGTCGGTTGAGAGAGTATCGGGTATCCCAGCAGGTCACGTAATTGCTCTGATATCTTGAGTGTTCACCAAATAAAATTGACAAGATAAATTGACCGAGCTTTCACGGTCTTCAGATTGTGTTGAGTTGGTGAACAAGGGGTTTGCTTTGTTATCATATTTTCACCAGATCCAATCCGCCCAACTCGCCAGATCAAGATGATGGGTAGACGATCTCTTAGGCAGCCTCTGGCTGCACCGCTTTCAGGCGCGGCTACTCCATCATCTAGGTTGGCCCGTGAGAGTCGAGACCAGCTCTCCGGACCCGAGTTCGATTCCACCCTGTTCCCCCTTGACCCCCTTTCTTTTCCTACTGAGAGACATGAGCCCGAGGAAAGACGAATTGATTTAACAGAACCTGAGTTGGGCTCATCTGATTTTGCAGACATCCCTATGGCTGGAGCCGGCAGTTCAGATGATCGCCAGCCCGAACATTTTGTCTTAGACCAGGGAGCGATCAACTCCACCCTGATCGCATCATTAAAGACGGTTCAGCAGCAGTTACGCGATCAGGGGGCTTTTATGATTGAGATGAGAAGGGAGATGGAGCGACTCCGAAGAGAGCGAGACGAACCGAGCGAGCCTGAGGACATTCCTGACGCTGAAGCAGAGGCAGCAGCCGCAGCAGCAGCTGCCGCAGCAGCGGCAGCCGCCGCCGGAGGAGGACCACCGAGAACGATGCGGGAGCTACACAACCCCGGATCTACACTGATGCATCATTGGGTGGTGGTACCTGCTATCGTGGGGGATTTCAAGTTCCCTCCGAACACCCTGCAGATGCTCCCTCATTTTCACGGGCTTGCCACTGAGGAACCCCATCTCCATCTCCAGGAGTTTTTGATGATCTGCAGTACTGTCCACGACCGTCATGTGGACCAAGATACGATTCGAATGATGGCCTTCCCTTTTTCACTGGCAGATAGAGCAGCCGCCTGGCTGAAACATCTAGGGAAGTTTGTTTACACCTGGGATCAGCTCCGCACCGAGTACTTGAACAAGTACTATCCACTCGGGCGGACGAATGCAGCGAGGGCCCTGATCAACAACTTCTCCATGCTCCCTAATGAGCAATTTCACGAAGCATGGGAGAGGTTCAGAGAGCTTCTGGATAGATGCCCACACCACGACATCTCGAAGCCGAACCTAGTTCAGAGCTTCTTTAGTGGGATGACACCAGAGCTTCAGGGTCTGGTGAATGCTTCTTGCGGCGGGTCCTACTTTGCCAAGGACCACAACCAAGTCTGGGCCATCTACGAAGAGATGGCAGAAAATTACATGGTGATGTCCCAGACTCGGTTGTACACTCAGAGATCTCAGCAGCCGCCAGGACCCGTGCAGTATCAGCGGATAGCACGGGTTGATGCAGGTCCATCCAGTTCGTCCACAGTTGCGGCCGCACAGGCAGAGTCGGCCACTGCGGACATGGGGATTATCAGCGAGAAGTTGGACCGCATGGAAATCATAGAGAAGAAGCAGTGCCAGGGCATAACTCAGATGGAGCAAATGGCACAAACTCTGAGCGACATGAAGACCCAGCTCTTGTGTCTTCAAGAGGCACAGACGGCTCCTCAGCCCCGTCTTCTGTCGCGAGGCGATTCCGGCGGCAGCCGCAGCTCGTCCCAGCGCTCCAGCTCCTTGCAGCAGCCTAGACAAGTTCACCTTGTACAGGCGGAGCCGTACCAGCAGCAGCAGCCCCCTTACCAGTCACCACCATCTCCAGACTTACAGATGGTGGTATATCAGCCGGATCAACCTCTGGCAGCACTGCCACCAGACCCCTTTGATGCTGAGCCGTTGATGGATGTCAACGGGATTTGGTATGACCGTCCTCAACCTGGAATCCGACGAGACCATCCCGGATTCAGGTGGGGGAATGGGGGTAACCAGTCCCAACAGCAGCCAGCCGGTCAGGGAGGGCAGTACTCCCAGCAGAGAGATCACCAGCAGCCCCCTGCATATCAGCCACATCAGCCATCATCCTTCGTATCTCGTCCCTACCAGCAGCAGGGACAGAATTGGAGACGTGAGCAGCAGGCTCACCAGCAGCAGCATCCTTCCTCTTACCCCTCTCAGCCACAGCAGCACCAGGTCCAGCAGCCTCATTACCAGAGAGGCAACCCGTCGGGTTCCCATGAGAGCCCCGCCATGGATGATCTAGCCCGTCTCTTCACAGAGCAACAGGCTACATTTAGACGGGAGATGGACGAGTTCCGCCAGGAGATGCGGGACCTGATGAGAGGGAAGGCCGCCATCCCTGCACAGATCGAGCCTAATCCGAATAACTTGAAGAGGAAATCTGAGCAGGTAGTTCACACTGACTTTGCCACTCCTAGTGACTCATTTGATGATACATATTCGGATTTATTTGATGCTGATTTTGTCACACTTAGGAGCGGTAGAAAACCAGCAGGCGGCGCCTCATCTGAGCGACAACGCGAAGATCCATCTAGAGCGCCAGATGAGGAAGAGGAGAGCGGCACTGAAGCCGCACATCATGATGACGGTGGTACTGATGCCACCCGAGATGCTGATCCCACCGGCGGTACTGAGGCCGCCATTTCACCACATCGAGGAGGTGGTACTGACGCCACCAGCAGAGCCGAGCCAGCCCGCGGTACTAAGGCCGCAAGACGTCTAGTTGTAGAGCCAGCTAGAGGTGGTACTGATGCCACCAACATTTATTCTGATAGAAATGTTGTCTTTCCTCGCATGAATGTATCTCAGAACTCTGATTTGAATAAAGGAAAAGGTTTAGTTTCTTCTGATCCCACTGTGATGAATGATGTTTGTGAGGATCCGATCATCGAACCGTCTAGGCCTATTCCTAGTCCTTCATCTGAGAAGGACCCTGTGATCCCCTTCCCTAGAGCCCTTGAGTTGGGGAAGGGGAAGAAAAAAGAAAAAGATCCAAAAAAGAGAGAGCAGGAGGAGTTCAGCCAGAGCATGATAGACCGATTTCACATCCAGCTGACCCTCAATGAGGCTTTGCAGCACATTCCTCTTCTTCAGCGATCCCTAAGAGATAGGACCACAGTCAGGAGGAAGAAGAGGAACAAGACCGCAGAAATTCATGTGCTAACAAAAGCCACGTGTTACGCGATCCAGAACCATCTGCCGACTAAGAGACCAGATTTAGGGGCCCCGTATGTCAGATGTCAGATTAGTGAGCAGAGGTTCGACCGTACTCTCTTAGATAGCGGATCGTCGATCAACCTTCTTCCGGCAGCCCTTCTCGACCACTTAGAGTTGGGCACTCTTGTACAGAGCAGGACATACCTTCAGTTTGCTGATCGGTCTGTCAAGAGGCCAAAGGGGTTGTTGCGAGACGTTGTCGTCACGATTCAGGGTTTGCAATTCCCCGTGGACTTCGTAGTGCTGGACATGGAGACCCCTGACTCGTTGACCGATTCCCCCATTATCCTCGGTCGCCCGTTCTTGGCCACAGCCAAAGCGGTGACTGACCATGACAGTGGGAAGGTATTCTTTCGCGTCCAGGGCGAGAGTATACAAATAGAGACGGTTAAGGACCACAGAGCCAGAGCCAGATCCCGCTCAGAGGACAGTACAGATTCAGAACAGCTGACAGACGCAGGACCAGACATCCACCAGGACTGTGATTTTGTGATCACAGATGATGAGGCAGTTTGGGCAGATCCTGCAGCACAGACCATCCTCTCATATTCAGATACAACTGATGCAGAGATGATAGCAGAGGATAGTCTGGAGAGCACAGCCTTGGTTCAGGATACTATTGAGTCAGCAGAGTCGGACCTTGATCGCGACACGATTTCCAGTGATGGTGGTACTGAGGCCACCCTGCTATATGGTGGTGCTGATGCCACCTTGTTCTCCGGTGGTACTGATGCCACCGAGTCTGATATAGATCCCTCGGATTCAGAATCTGATTGGGCAGATTGTGATGATCAGATGCCAGATCTGGATCCACCTGAGCCTACAGATGAGGAGGAGGTAGAGGCAGAGCAGACCAGAGACAATGTAGAGGACCCGCCTTCTCCAGATCCAGTTTGTGAGAGTTCTTTATCATTTTCCCAGGCAAATTTGGCAGAATTGTCTGCATACACACATCTTCTTCAGAAGCCAGATTTGCCAGCACCCAGCTGTCCAGAGCTTAAGCCGCTCCCTACTTCGCTGAAGTATCGATTCCTTGCGGGAGAGTCTGAGATGTACCCAGTCATCATCTCTGCCGATCTGACTGGAGAACAAGAATCTCGTCTGATGGAGGTTCTTGAAAAGAACCGCAAGGCAATTGGATGGAGCGTAGCAGATCTCCATGGGATTAGTCCCTCATTGTGCTCCCACCATATCTATCTCGAGGAAGGGGCGAAGCCGTCGCGTGAGTTCCAGCGGCGACTGAACCCCAACCTAAGAGAGGTTGTCATGAAGGAAATATCAAAATGGTGGAGTGCAGATTTTATTTATCCCATTTCCGACTCCAAGTGGGTGAGCCCCTTGCATGTGGTGCCCAAGAAGACGGGCATCACGACTGTGATCAGTGAGTCGGGAGAGGAGATCGCTACACGAGTACCCACCTCTTGGCGGGTCTGCGTTGACTACAGGAGACTCAACCAGGCCACCAAGAAGGACCATTTCCCCCTGCCCTTTATTGATCAGATCATAGAGAGACTGGCAGGGAAAAGCCATTACTGCTTCCTGGATGGGTACTCGGGCTACAATCAGGTGGCCATCGCTCCTGAGGATCAGGAGAAGACCACCTTTACCTGTCCCTTCGGTACCTACGCCTTTCGACGCATGCCATTTGGGCTATGTAACGCCCCTGCGACTTTTCAGAGATGCATGCTGTCAATATTTTCGGACATGGTAGGGGAGTGTTTAGAGGTCTTCATGGACGACTTCTCGATTTACGGCGACGGATTCGATTCCTGTCTTGACTGCCTAGACCGAGTGCTCCAGTGATGTATTGCTACCCGCTTGGTTCTGTCTTGGGAGAAGAGTCACTTCATGGTGACTCAAGGGACGGTGCTTGGCCACATCATCTCCAACAGAGGCATGGAGGTTGATCCGGCCAAGGTCGATGTCATTAGAAAACTCACACCGCCGTCCAATCTGAAGCAGTTACGGTCATTTCTGGGGCACGTTGGTTTTTATAGGAGATTCATTCATGACTTCAGCAAGATTGCCCGACCGTTGACTGACCTCTTGACGAAAGATACCGAGTTCCTTGTTGATGACAAGTGTCTTTCGTCCTTTGAAACTCTCCAGCAATGTGTTATTGAGGCTCCTGTCCTTCAGCCGCCTGATTGGTCTCTCCCATTCGAGATCATGACGGATGCCTCCGATTTTGCCGTAGGGGCAGTGCTGGGACAGAGGAGGGATGGAGTACCATTTGCGATACACTATGCTAGCCGCACATTGGATTCCGCCCAGCGGAATTATACGGTCACAGAGAAGGAGATGCTAGCAGTAGTGTTTGCCCTAGATAAATTCAGATCGTATATCATTGGATCTAGAGTGACTTTGTATACCGACCACACCGCCATCAGGTACCTCATGTCAAAGAAGGATGCCAAGGCCAGACTTACTAGATGGATCCTTCTACTCCAGGAGTTCGACATTGAGATCAAGGATAAGCCTGGAGTCAAGAATGTGGTGGCGGACCATTTATCCCGACTAGAGCAGCCTGAGGATTCTGAGCAGATTGATCCCATTTGTGATACCTTCCCAGATGAGGCAATCCTTGCTATCGCCTCACTCCCGTGGTATGCCGATATCGTGAACTTTCTCGTTGCTGGGAAAGTCCCACAAGATTGGCCCAAGCAGAGGATTGAGACCTTCCTTGCGAAGGCCAAGTCCTACCACTGGGAGGATCCCATCCTTTACCACGAAGGAGGGGATAGCATCTGGCGTCGGTGTATTCCTCAGGAGGAACACCATAGTGTCCTCACGTACTGCCACAAGCTTGAGGCAGGAGGACATCATTCTGGGAGGAGAACGGCACAGAAAGTGCTCCAATCCGGCTTGTGGTGGCCTACACTCTTCAAGGACTCTGATGAGTTCGTGAAGAGATGTACTGACTGTCAGAGGATGGGCACTTGTGGACAGCGTGATATGATGCCGATGCAGCCCATTCACTTCTGTGAGGTTTTTGACGCATGGGGCATCGATTTCATGGGTCCATTCCCTAAGAGTCAGGGATTTGAGTACATTCTGTTGGCCGTAGATTATGTTAGTCGTTGGGTTGAGGCTATCCCCGCCCGAGCCGCAGATGCGAAGACAGTTTGCAGATTTTTGAAGAAGCACATAATCATGCGGTTTGGGGTTCCACGAGTTCTGATTTCAGATGGGGGATCTCATTTCATCAACGACCAGGTGAAGGCACTTGCTAGAGAGTTCAGCATAGACCATCGTGTTGCCACTCCATACCATCCACAGACAAATGGTCTAGCTGAGGTGTCGAATAGGGAGATCAAGAACATTTTGCAGAAAGTCGTCCGCCCTGACCGAAAGAATTGGTCACAGCTTTTGGACTCGGTCTTGTGGGCATATCGGACATCTTTCAAGACTCCATTGGGTACATCTCCCTTTCGCCTCGTTTATGGCAAACCTTGTCACCTACCAGTTGAGCTGAGGCACAAGTCACTCTGGGCAGTTACAGACATATTGATGGATCCAAATGGTATAGGAGACCAGAGGAGGGCAGAGTTAGCCGCCTTGGAAGAGCTTAGAGATGCAGCATTCTCAAGCAGCCTACATTATAAGGAGAAAATCAAGGAGTGGCATGATTCTCATATCAGCCACAAGCATTTTGAGATTGGACAGAAAGTATGGCTGTTTGATGCAAGGCTTAGATTATTTCCAGGGAAGCTACAGAGCAAATGGAAAGGACCCTACTTGGTCAGAAAGGTACACGATAACGGTAGCATTGATATATCCGAGTTATCTTCTGAGAGTACCTTCCGAGTGAACGGCCAGCGGCTCAAACCATTTTTAGATCATGAGCCGCGGGACGTTATTATTGCCGCTATTCATTTTGCGTGAGATGTGGTCTTTTGACTCACATCTTTTACATCTCACGCCTGATTTTCACTGTTCCTCCGCCTGTATAGATCCAGTTGTCCATATCATTCTATTCTTTAGTCCCACATCCCGTCTCTCATCTTATGATTATGCTATACTTAGGGTGTACTTTACCCTAAGTATAGGGGGGATGTCGGACCTGTGAGAATTCTTTTCATTCTTTCTGCTCTTGTTTTTGCTGCCTATACTTAGGGATATTTTACCCTAAGTATAGGGGGGGCAGATTCTGTATATTCTTCACTCGGCTTTCCCTTCATGTACAGCTTTCTATACTCAGGATTAGTTAATCCTAAGTATAGGGGGAAACCACCGAGTTCCTCTCATTTTATTCATTTATTCGTTCCTGTACTTAGCCATTCCTTTTCACTTCCCTTTTACTAAGCACGAGTTATGTCTTCTTCATCGCTCTTGATCACTCTGAGGACATCGTTCGAGCTAAGTATAGGGGGGGTGTGTATATATTTCATATATACTTTAGCCATAACTCGTACTTTGTGTGAGTGTGTTAATAAATAAAATGGCTAAAAATCACAAAAATTAAAAATTTTTCATGTACATAAACCTCTTTTATTCGTGCACATACATAGCTAGGGTACAAAGTATTTTTGTAAAAATGATTTCAAAAATCTTTTGTGTAAAGCTTGTGTAAATATTTTGTATCAAAATTATGTATATAGTACAAATTTTTTCCAAAATGTTTTGAAAATCGAAAGTTTGCAAAAATCTTGTGTAAATGTGTGTAAATATCATTTTGCAAAACTTGCACCTCATGCATCATTCATGATTTCAAAACATTTTTCAAAAATTTTTTGCATGATTGTAAAATATTTGTAAATAGCATCTTTTGTACATATCTGTATATAGTTTTTCCTGGATGAGAGCTGACATTTAAATTAAGCCTGGAATTAAATTGAGAAATGGAGCTTGAAAAGATCTTAATCCACTTAACTTCAAGAGGAACCTTATAGGACTTAGGGTTAAGGCTTTTCAGGTCCATAAGGACTTAATTCTTTGAGTCCACTAGGCTATGAGCATATGTCATCTTGATGAGCCTAAATAAAGCACTTAACAACACACGCATGACTCTCAGAGACAATGACTTCGCTTGCACCTGCACTTTACACATGGCTCTCCATGGATGAGGTAGTGAGGAGGCAGTTTCCTTTGGCTTGGGGTAGCATATGAGGGTAGTACTTCTAGGCGGAACCTCTCTTCTTCTTATAGTGAAGGAAGTGCACCTCAACTTGGTCTAGTGGTGTTGAAAGCTAAAGACAGAAGCTGTGGGTTGCAATAAAGCTTCAAAAGAGGGATAGTCTACTGGCTCAAGGGGAAATTTCTTATATGCTGCACCATGTAGATATGTTGTACAGAAGTCCTTGAAAAAAAAAATGCAAAAAGAACTCCAAAAAAGTGGTGGGTCAGATTGAAAATTTAATAACCCCACCGGAGTGAAAAGCAAAAGCTTATGGTATCATGTTACATCTCATGAAGCTTGCAGCGGGAGACTTAGCTACACTGGCTAAGCTCCCAAAACTCTATACTTCTACCCCCTCTTCTTGAGCCGGTTGCACTTGAACTTAGAAGGGAATACCCCGCTTCTCGAGGAAAGAGTTGCTAGACTGAGGCATTAGAGTTACCAGGTTGAGGGAGGTTGTTTCTTTGTCACTTCTGAGGTGGGGAGCCACATATCACTTACACTGCATGGAAAGATTCATGGTCATTAGAGTTTGTGTATGTAGACTTGTTCTGATCTGGTTTATTGAGGAGTCTTGCCCATAGATTGGTGGAACTTAGAGGCTGTTGAGTCTTAGGCTTAAGTCCAAATAAGGTTCCGACACATTAATAATCCAAAGATCTGATCAAGCTCCATATTTCAATTTAATGAAGGAAAATTTAATAAGTCAACCTTGATCCATGTACATCCTCTTTTTCTTTTTCTTTTTCTTTCTTTTTCACTTCTTTTTCAAATAAGTGTTTGCTAAGGGACTAGCAAAGTTAAGCATAGGGGGGTGATGAATACCCATTCATCACTCTTTATTCTATTATTTTAGCTACAAAAACCTTTGCAAATACATGTAGATATGTGTAAATACAAATAATTACCAAAAGCATGCATTGTGTAAAATCCTATAATTAGCATGTTTTTGTGCACAAAATAAAAGAATAAAGAGCAAAAAGAAAAAGAGGGAAATATTTAGAATAAATATTGAGCAACCTAACCCAAGGGAGGGCTCAGCATGGGCCTGACCGCATAAAAGCCAAGTAGAGGGAGATAGGGCTCACATGTGTATATACTTTTGTAAATAAAACTATATATTTTCCTCACCCAAAAATAGGTTGTAAATATTTTGTATATATTTTGTAAAAGCTATTAAAAAAACAAAACAAAAAGATAAAAATCAAAAATTCAAAAATACCCTTTTTCTCATGTGCATAAACCACACCATTGTATTTATTTAACCTTGTAAATAAATTCAATTATTTTCTAAACTTTTTGTAAATATTCTATGTTATATTTTGTAAATGAAATAAATAACAAGAAACAAAACAAAAATCAAATAAAAATTACAAAATTGAAAATACAAAAATACATTGTATAAATACCATGTATATAAATGTATTCAACCATTTATTTCACCCTTGTATATAAGTGATAAAAATAAAATAAAAATATTCTTTTATTCCATATTTCATCTTGTAAATAAATAAAATACAAAATGAGCATAAAAATACATAAAAATAACAAATAAAAAATTCAAAAATAAAAACCCATATAGTGTACATATACCTATATATATAGCTACCCTATTTTTATTTCCAAAAATTAATTAAAAATCACCAAAAAATAGAAAAAAATAAAAGAAAAATATTTCATGTTTTGAGTTTTCTTTAATTCGGCCTATTTCTACCCTAAAATAAATAAACAAAATTCGGGCACACGTGGCCGCTCCTGATTGGTCCACGGGGGAATGTTGACCCCGGTCAACTCCCCCGCGACCTCCTTCCTTTTCTGGACCACGCGTGCCGCGCCCCCTTCGCCGATTTTCCCACGCTACTCCAGGCTGTCCCCCACGCATATCTCGAGCCCGGATTCTTCGCCATACATCCCTCTCCCTCGCCGGATCTTCTGCCATCAAATCCACGCCTTCTATAGCTGTCGCCACTCAACCCTAATCGCCCCGGTCACTCTATATATTCCCGACCTCCGCCGCCTCCGCGCCGCATCTTTGGATAGCCATCCTTCTTCCCGTGACCTCCAGAGCAAAGCCCGAGGTGACAGCTCGAGTTAGCCCCTGTTGCAGTGAGGTGAGGGTGCCCCTACCATCGATCCAGCGTTTCTCGCCGCCTTGCTCCGCCACCGGCGTTGAGCATCGAGCTTCAGGCCTTGACGCCCTTCGAAGCTACGACCCGGAGATAGCCACGCTCCAGCACAGTCTCCAGCATCCATCAGGTAGCCTTAATTCCTTCTAATTTCTTCCAATTTCCGATTACGCCCAAATCATAGCTCCGACGTACATCTCCGATTCCGATCACTTCGCGTATCATCTCGACCATCCGACCCTACCTTCACCTTCGCCATCTCCCCGCGCACCTTCTTCACCCATTCGCACAACCCAGATCGCACAGGATCTGGGAGTCGAGCTCCACCGCCGTCGCCTCGCCGGAGCTCTTCCGCCCCACCGCACCGATCATCTTCACGCCACCTAACCGGGTCGAGGCACTTTGCCCTCGACCCGCGAAGCTTCTTGACCACTTTGCAGGTCCAAAGGGGGTGTCTGAGCCTCCTTCACAGTTCAGCCAGGAGCTTCGAGCCACTAGGCCTCGCCGGAGCCCCTCCAGGGCTCGGTTGGGCCCTTGGCCACCCGCAGCAGCTGCGCAACTTCACGCCGGACCTTCTCCGACCTTCAGGCGCAGCTGAGGAGGACCGGAGTTCACGCAGGACGTCGGCGAAGTTCGCCGGCGTCGAGTTCTTCCTCCACCCTCCAGAGCCGTCCGATGAAGACCTCACTCCAGTTCTCATCCTAGCCGTCGATCTGTAGAGGAGCAGCAGCCGTTGATCCATCTGAGGATCTCATATGGACCGTCGCGACCGAGGAGAGAGGCGCAGGAGCCCAGCACCGTCAGATCAGCCACGTGGATCTCTCTCCGCCGTCGATCGAGCCCAAGAGCTTAAGGAGTAAAGGCGCGTTTGTTCTCCACCGTCAGATCTGCCACGCGTCAGAATCGGGCCGTCGCTATTAATAAAGGGGTAAATATCGTAGGACCCCATCGTAGTTTGTTGTTTTCGTTTAAGTCCTGTAATTTTTAATTCAGTTGTTTATTTTCTGGGATATTTGCATAGAGACCCTCGCGCGTAATTTTATTTGCATTTATACCCCTGCCAGTAGAGACCCACGTGCTTTGGCACGTGTTTTGTTGGGTTATTTGCATACGAAGCCCTGTAGTTCTGGATGTTACTCATTGAATGAAAAGTTTTGTTTATTTGCATATATACCCCTGTGAGCATTGATTTTGCACATGTGCGAATTATTTTGGGTAAATTGCATATAAGCCCCTGGACTTTTGATACGAGTTATCAATAAGTCCTTGGAACTTATTTTTATTACATTTAGGTCCTTGAGTGCCCCAGGCACGTGCTTGGCACGTGTGTTGCTGGGTATTTTGCACCAGGACCCCAGAACTTTTGGGTATTTGCACATAGGTCCCTGTGCACAGTGCCCCACCTTTATTTTTGAATAAAATATCAAACGACCTCCAAATCCAATGAGATTTTGACACATGGCTCCTGCCATGGTGTAGGAATTTCTATGATTTTTGGGGACATTTTTGATTTCATTTATTATTTATAAAAATTCAAAAATCTACATTTTCGCCACTGTTTGACTTTAAAAATACCAAAAAAATATAAAATCACCTTTAAAAATTCTAAAAAAATTAGGATTTGTTGTCTGCTGGTTGTTTGATTTTCCAGCCATTTTTGGTGACTTTTCATCACTTAAAAACCCTAAAAATTGAAAAACCCCTAAAAACTCATAAAAATTGTAATAATTAAATTAAAAATCCAAAAACAATAATTAGGGTGCCTAAATTTTCCTTATTCTTTGTAGATTATAGGAAAATTACCTTTAGGGCTTTTTGAGATCCAAGAGTATTTTATTTTTGGGTCTTAAGCCTTGCTGGACAGTACCCTATTTTTGTCGCATTGTTTGATTTTTAATAAATAATTTACCCATTAGAAAATTTCCAAAAATTTACCAAAAACAGTAAAAAACTTGAAAAACCTAAAAACCAATTTTCTGGAATTTTTGCTTCATTTTTGTGTGTTGTATAAATTGTTGAAGTTGCCTTGTATTTACTTTCTCTCATTTTCTCATCTTTTAAAAAATTCTAAAAAATATAAAAACAAATAAAAACCATAAAAAAAAAAGACTTTCTTGGATTTTTGACTACATCGTAGGCCGTAAGGCCAATCTGTGCTCCTTGAGTTCGACCCTGGGAGCTATACCAGGTTAATCCTATAGCTAGATCGCTCTATGGTGTGCTTGCTTGTTTTTATCTGCTTTGAGTGATTGATATTTTTCTTGTTGATCGATTTTCGAGGGATTGAGGTCGCAACGACCTGTTATTTATCTCCCTTGATCTCTCGTGATCTGTCGGTCAACAGAATGGCGCCGTTGCCGGGGAACACGGCTTTGTAGTCATTTTTCCATATTGTCTCTCTACATTATAACTGTTTTCTGACACTCTCTCTTTCAATTTTTTGTGCGAGGTACTGCGTGGAGGACTTGGAGTACGCTTTTTGAGGACCCGCACGGGAAGAAGAGCAGGAGGAAGAGAGAGAAGAAGGAGTTTTCTATTTAGAGAGAGAGAGAGAGAGAACAATTTTTTTGTAATAATTTAGGATTTGAACTTTGGACATTTGTGGACACTTGTAACTTAGCGGGTCTGTTTCGCCGAGCACCGGTGTGCTCGGGGGACCCATTCGGATTTTTGCGGCTTTTATCGTGGTTTTGATAGCTAGCTGCCTTTTCCGGTGTTTACGCGGTTTTTCTCGAGCCCCTAGATTTAGGAATTTCTGTTGATTGTGACGTAAATATCTAAGGCCCAACACTTAATAGAATATCTGTTCCTATAGAACGTAATTGGACCTTGATAAAATTCACTGAAAAAGTTAGTTTAATTGGATTTGAGACCACGTGCCGTAAGGAGTCACATACAGCGCTGGCAGGACCCGTTGTGGCGGGCACCGAGTGACTCCCAAGATCGGACTCCGGACTCGATTCCGTTGGCTAACTATTGTTCTTCACGATCAATAGAAATTGCTCAGCTAGGACTCGGTTTTTCCTCGTTGCATCATTTAGGTAGTTTAATTCTGTATTTAAATTCTGCGCGGATCACTTGCATGTAGAGTGCTGGAGACAAGGTACGCATTTCTTTCTCTGCATGCATCATTGATTTCTTCGCGCATTGGCTTTTTCATTCTCTCCCTCTGTTTTTGGCTTAATCATCAGGAGAATCGGAAAAACCGTTAGGCCGCTTGTATTTATTTTGAAAAAAATAAAAAGAAAAACAATAAAAATTGGGACTGGATAACACTATTGACCCTAAAAGACACTCACATTAAAAATTTGTCTTGGGGAGAGCAACCCCCTCATTGTTTGGTTTGATTGTGCGAGAGAGTGACCCGAACACTAGGTAAAGCCCTCCGGTACTCATCTCGACTGATTACCGACTCTTCTGTGCGGGACAGTCGGTTGAGAGAGTATCGGATATCCCAGCAGGTCACGTAATCGCTCTGATATCTTGAGTGTTCACCAAATAAAATTGACAAGATAAATTGACCGAGCTTTCACGGTCTTCAGATTGTGTTGAGTTGGTGAACAAGGGGTTTGCTTTGTTATCATATTTTCTCCAGATCCAATCCGCCCAACTCGCCAGATCAAGATGATGGGTAGACGATCTCTTAGGCAGCCTCTGGCTGCACCGCTTTCAGGCGCGGCTACTCCATCATCTAGGTTGGCCCGTGAGAGTCGAGACCAGCTCTCCGGACCCGAGTTCGATTCCACCCTGTTCCCCCTTGACCCCCTTTCTTTTCCTACTGAGAGACATGAGCCCGAGGAAAGACGAATTGATTTAACAGAACCTGAGTTGGGCTCATCTGATTTTGCAGACATCCCTATGGCTGGAGCCGGCAGTTCAGACGATCGCCAGCCCGAACATTTTGTCTTAGACCAGGGAGCGATCAACTCCACCCTGATCGCATCATTAAAGACGGTTCAGCAGCAGTTACGCGATCAGGGGGCTTTTATGATTGAGATGAGAAGGGAGATGGAGCGACTCCGAAGAGAGCGAGACGAACCGAGCGAGCCTGAGGACATTCCTGACGCTGAAGCAGAGGCAGCAGCCGCAGCAGCAGCTGCCGCAGCAGCGGCAGCCGCCGCCGGAGGAGGACCACCGAGAACGATGCGGGAGCTACACAACCCCGGATCTACACTGATGCATCATTGGGTGGTGGTACCTGCTATCGTGGGGGATTTCAAGTTCCCTCCGAACACCCTGCAGATGCTCCCTCATTTTCACGGGCTTGCCACTGAGGAACCCCATCTCCATCTCCAGGAGTTTTGATGATCTGCAGTACTGTCCACGACCGTCATGTGGACCAAGATACGATTCGAATGATGGCCTTCCCTTTTTCACTGGCAGATAGAGCAGCCGCCTGGCTGAAACATCTAGGGAAGTTTGTTTACACCTGGGATCAGCTCCGCACCGAGTACTTGAACAAGTACTATCCACTCGGGCGGACGAATGCAGCGAGGGCCCTGATCAACAACTTCTCCATGCTCCCTAATGAGCAATTTCACGAAGCATGGGAGAGGTTCAGAGAGCTTCTGGATAGATGCCCACACCACGACATCTCGAAGCCGAACCTAGTTCAGAGCTTCTTTAGTGGGATGACACCAGAGCTTCAGGGTCTGGTGAATGCTTCTTGCGGCGGGTCCTACTTTGCCAAGGACCACAACCAAGTCTGGGCCATCTACGAAGAGATGGCAGAAAATTACATGGTGATGTCCCAGACTCGGTTGTACACTCAGAGATCTCAGCAGCCGCCAGGACCCGTGCAGTATCAGCGGATAGCACGGGTTGATGCAGGTCCATCCAGTTCGTCCACAGTTGCGGCCGCACAGGCAGAGTCGGCCACTGCGGACATGGGGATTATCAGCGAGAAGTTGGACCGCATGGAAATCATAGAGAAGAAGCAGTGCCAGGGCATAACTCAGATGGAGCAAATGGCACAAACTCTGAGCGACATGAAGACCCAGCTCTTGTGTCTTCAAGAGGCACAGACGGCTCCTCAGCCCCGTCTTCTGTCGCGAGGCGATTCCGGCGGCAGCCGCAGCTCGTCCCAGCGCTCCAGCTCCTTGCAGCAGCCTAGACAAGTTCACCTTGTACAGGCGGAGCCGTACCAGCAGCAGCAGCCCCCTTACCAGTCACCACCATCTCCAGACTTACAGATGGTGGTATATCAGCCGGATCAACCTCTGGCAGCACTGCCACCAGACCCCTTTGATGCTGAGCCGTTGATGGATGTCAACGGGATTTGGTATGACCGTCCTCAACCTGGAATCCGACGAGACCATCCCGGATTCAGGTGGGGGAATGGGGGTAACCAGTCCCACAGCAGCCAGCCGGTCAGGGAGGGCAGTACTCCCAGCAGAGAGATCACCAGCAGCCCCCTGCATATCAGCCACATCAGCCATCATCCTTCGTATCTCGTCCCTACCAGCAGCAGGGACAGAATTGGAGACGTGAGCAGCAGGCTCACCAGCAGCAGCATCCTTCCTCTTACCCCTCTCAGCCACAGCAGCACCAGGTCCAGCAGCCTCATTACCAGAGAGGCAACCCGTCGGGTTCCCATGAGAGCCCCGCCATGGATGATCTAGCCCGTCTCTTCACAGAGCAACAGGCTACATTTAGACGGGAGATGGACGAGTTCCGCCAGGAGATGCGGGACCTGATGAGAGGGAAGGCCGCCATCCCTGCACAGATCGAGCCTAATCCGAATAACTTGAAGAGGAAATCTGAGCAGGTAGTTCACACTGACTTTGCCACTCCTAGTGACTCATTTGATGATACATATTCGGATTTATTTGATGCTGATTTTGTCACACTTAGGAGCGGTAGAAAACCAGCAGGCGGCGCCTCATCTGAGCGACAACGCGAAGATCCATCTAGAGCGCCAGATGAGGAAGAGGAGAGCGGCACTGAAGCCGCACATCATGATGACGGTGGTACTGATGCCACCCGAGATGCTGATCCCACCGGCGGTACTGAGGCCGCCATTTCACCACATCGAGGAGGTGGTACTGACGCCACCAACAGAGCCGAGCCAGCCCGCGGTACTAAGGCCGCAAGACGTCTAGTTGTAGAGCCAGCTAGAGGTGGTACTGATGCCACCAACATTTATTCTGATAGAAATGTTGTCTTTCCTCGCATGAATGTATCTCAGAACTCTGATTTGAATAAAGGAAAAGGTTTAGTTTCTTCTGATCCCACTGTGATGAATGATGTTTGTGAGGATCCGATCATCGAACCGTCTAGGCCTATTCCTAGTCCTTCATCTGAGAAGGACCCTGTGATCCCCTTCCCTAGAGCCCTTGAGTTGGGGAAGGGGAAGAAAAAAGAAAAAGATCCAAAAAAGAGAGAGCAGGAGGAGTTCAGCCAGAGCATGATAGACCGATTTCACATCCAGCTGACCCTCAATGAGGCTTTGCAGCACATTCCTCTTCTTCAGCGATCCCTAAGAGATAGGACCACAGTCAGGAGGAAGAAGAGGAACAAGACCGCAGAAATTCATGTGCTAACAAAAGCCACGTGTTACGCGATCCAGAACCATCTGCCGACTAAGAGACCAGATTTAGGGGCCCCGTATGTCAGATGTCAGATTAGTGAGCAGAGGTTCGACCGTACTCTCTTAGATAGCGGATCGTCGATCAACCTTCTTCCGGCAGCCCTTCTCGACCACTTAGAGTTGGGCACTCTTGTACAGAGCAGGACATACCTTCAGTTTGCTGATCGGTCTGTCAAGAGGCCAAAGGGGTTGTTGCGAGACGTTGTCGTCACGATTCAGGGTTTGCAATTCCCCGTGGACTTCGTAGTGCTGGACATGGAGACCCCTGACTCGTTGACCGATTCCCCCATTATCCTCGGTCGCCCGTTCTTGGCCACAGCCAAAGCGGTGACTGACCATGACAGTGGGAAGGTATTCTTTCGCGTCCAGGGCGAGAGTATACAAATAGAGACGGTTAAGGACCACAGAGCCAGAGCCAGATCCCGCTCAGAGGACAGTACAGATTCAGAACAGCTGACAGACGCAGGACCAGACATCCACCAGGACTGTGATTTTGTGATCACAGATGATGAGGCAGTTTGGGCAGATCCTGCAGCACAGACCATCCTCTCATATTCAGATACAACTGATGCAGAGATGATAGCAGAGGATAGTCTGGAGAGCACAGCCTTGGTTCAGGATACTATTGAGTCAGCAGAGTCGGACCTTGATCGCGACACGATTTCCAGTGATGGTGGTACTGAGGCCACCCTGCTATATGGTGGTGCTGATGCCACCTTGTTCTCCGGTGGTACTGATGCCACCGAGTCTGATATAGATCCCTCGGATTCAGAATCTGATTGGGCAGATTGTGATGATCAGATGCCAGATCTGGATCCACCTGAGCCTACAGATGAGGAGGAGGTAGAGGCAGAGCAGACCAGAGACAATGTAGAGGACCCGCCTTCTCCAGATCCAGTTTGTGAGAGTTCTTTATCATTTTCCCAGGCAAATTTGGCAGAATTGTCTGCATACACACATCTTCTTCAGAAGCCAGATTTGCCAGCACCCAGCTGTCCAGAGCTTAAGCCGCTCCCTACTTCGCTGAAGTATCGATTCCTTGCGGGAGAGTCTGAGATGTACCCAGTCATCATCTCTGCCGATCTGACTGGAGAACAAGAATCCCGTCTGATGGAGGTTCTTGAAAAGAACCGCAAGGCAATTGGATGGAGCGTAGCAGATCTCCATGGGATTAGTCCCTCATTGTGCTCCCACCATATCTATCTCGAGGAAGGGGCGAAGCCGTCGCGTGAGTTCCAGCGGCGACTGAACCCCAACCTAAGAGAGGTTGTCATGAAGGAAATATCAAAATGGTGGAGTGCAGATTTTATTTATCCCATTTCCGACTCCAAGTGGGTGAGCCCCTTGCATGTGGTGCCCAAGAAGACGGGCATCACGACTGTGATCAGTGAGTCGGGAGAGGAGATCGCTACACGAGTACCCACCTCTTGGCGGGTCTGCGTTGACTACAGGAGACTCAACCAGGCCACCAAGAAGGACCATTTCCCCCTGCCCTTTATTGATCAGATCATAGAGAGACTGGCAGGGAAAAGCCATTACTGCTTCCTGGATGGGTACTCGGGCTACAATCAGGTGGCCATCGCTCCTGAGGATCAGGAGAAGACCACCTTTACCTGTCCCTTCGGTACCTACGCCTTTCGACGCATGCCATTTGGGCTATGTAACGCCCCTGCGACTTTTCAGAGATGCATGCTGTCAATATTTTCGGACATGGTAGGGGAGTGTTTAGAGGTCTTCATGGACGACTTCTCGATTTACGGCGACGGATTCGATTCCTGTCTTGACTGCCTAGACCGAGTGCTCCAGCGATGTATTGCTACCCGCTTGGTTCTGTCTTGGGAGAAGAGTCACTTCATGGTGACTCAAGGGACGGTGCTTGGCCACATCATCTCCAACAGAGGCATGGAGGTTGATCCGGCCAAGGTCGATGTCATTAGAAAACTCACACCGCCGTCCAATCTGAAGCAGTTACGGTCATTTCTGGGGCACGTTGGTTTTTATAGGAGATTCATTCATGACTTCAGCAAGATTGCCCGACCGTTGACTGACCTCTTGACGAAAGATACCGAGTTCCTTGTTGATGACAAGTGTCTTTCGTCCTTTGAAACTCTCCAGCAATGTGTTATTGAGGCTCCTGTCCTTCAGCCGCCTGATTGGTCTCTCCCATTCGAGATCATGACGGATGCCTCCGATTTTACCGTAGGGGCAGTGCTGGGACAGAGGAGGGATGGAGTACCATTTGCGATACACTATGCTAGCCGCACATTGGATTCCGCCCAGCGGAATTATACGGTCACAGAGAAGGAGATGCTAGCAGTAGTGTTTGCCCTAGATAAATTCAGATCGTATATCATTGGATCTAGAGTGACTTTGTATACCGACCACACCGCCATCAGGTACCTCATGTCAAAGAAGGATGCCAAGGCCAGACTTACTAGATGGATCCTTCTACTCCAGGAGTTCGACATTGAGATCAAGGATAAGCCTGGAGTCAAGAATGTGGTGGCGGACCATTTATCCCGACTAGAGCAGCCTGAGGATTCTGAGCAGATTGATCCCATTTGTGATACCTTCCCAGATGAGGCGATCCTTGCTATCGCCTCACTCCCGTGGTATGCCGATATCGTGAACTTTCTCGTTGCTGGGAAAGTCCCACAAGATTGGCCCAAGCAGAGGATTGAGACCTTCCTTGCGAAGGCCAAGTCCTACCACTGGGAGGATCCCATCCTTTACCACGAAGGAGGGGATAGCATCTGGCGTCGGTGTATTCCTCAGGAGGAACACCATAGTGTCCTCACGTACTGCCACAAGCTTGAGGCAGGAGGACATCATTATGGGAGGAGAACGGCACAGAAAGTGCTCCAATCCGGCTTGTGGTGGCCTACACTCTTCAAGGACTCTGATGAGTTCGTGAAGAGATGTACTGACTGTCAGAGGATGGGCACTTGTGGACAGCGTGATATGATGCCGATGCAGCCCATTCACTTCTGTGAGGTTTTTGACGCATGGGGCATCGATTTCATGGGTCCATTCCCTAAGAGTCAGGGATTTGAGTACATTCTGTTGGCCGTAGATTATGTTAGTCGTTGGGTTGAGGCTATCCCCGCCCGAGCCGCAGATGCGAAGACAGTTTGCAGATTTTTGAAGAAGCACATAATCATGCGGTTTGGGGTTCCACGAGTTCTGATTTCAGATGGGGGATCTCATTTCATCAACGACCAGGTGAAGGCACTTGCTAGAGAGTTCAGCATAGACCATCGTGTTGCCACTCCATACCATCCACAGACAAATGGTCTAGCTGAGGTGTCGAATAGGGAGATCAAGAACATTTTGCAGAAAGTCGTCCGCCCTGACCGAAAGAATTGGTCACAGCTTTTGGACTCGGTCTTGTGGGCATATCGGACATCTTTCAAGACTCCATTGGGTACATCTCCCTTTCGCCTCGTTTATGGCAAACCTTGTCACCTACCAGTTGAGCTGAGGCACAAGTCACTCTGGGCAGTTACAGACATATTGATGGATCCAAATGGTATAGGAGACCAGAGGAGGGCAGAGTTAGCCGCCTTGGAAGAGCTTAGAGATGCAGCATTCTCAAGCAGCCTACATTATAAGGAGAAAATCAAGGAGTGGCATGATTCTCATATCAGCCACAAGCATTTTGAGATTGGACAGAAAGTATGGCTGTTTGATGCAAGGCTTAGATTATTTCCAGGGAAGCTACAGAGCAAATGGAAAGGACCCTACTTGGTCAGAAAGGTACACGATAACGGTAGCATTGATATATCCGAGTTATCTTCTGAGAGTACCTTCCGAGTGAACGGCCAGCGGCTCAAACCATTTTTAGATCATGAGCCGCGGGACGTTATTATTGCCGCTATTCATTTTGCGTGAGATGTGGTCTTTTGACTCACATCTTTTACATCTCACGCCTGATTTTCACTGTTCCTCCGCCTGTATAGATCCAGTTGTCCATATCATTCTATTCTTTAGTCCCACATCCCGTCTCTCATCTTATGATTATGCTATACTTAGGGTGTACTTTACCCTAAGTATAGGGGGGATGTCGGACCTGTGAGAATTCTTTTCATTCTTTCTGCTCTTGTTTTTGCTGCCTATACTTAGGGATATTTTACCCTAAGTATAGGGGGGGCAGATTCTGTATATTCTTCACTCGGCTTTCCCTTCATGTACAGCTTTCTATACTCAGGATTAGTTAATCCTAAGTATAGGGGGAAACCACCGAGTTCCTCTCATTTTATTCATTTATTCGTTCCTGTACTTAGCCATTCCTTTTCACTTCCCTTTTACTAAGCACGAGTTATGTCTTCTTCATCGCTCTTGATCACTCTGAGGACATCGTTCGAGCTAAGTATAGGGGGGGTGTGTATATATTTCATATATACTTTAGCCATAACTCGTACTTTGTGTGAGTGTGTTAATAAATAAAATGGCTAAAAATCACAAAAATTAAAAATTTTTCATGTACATAAACCTCTTTTATTCGTGCACATACATAGCTAGGGTACAAAGTATTTTTGTAAAAATGATTTCAAAAATCTTTTGTGTAAAGCTTGTGTAAATATTTTGTATCAAAATTATGTATATAGTACAAATTTTTTCCAAAATGTTTTGAAAATCAAAAGTTTGCAAAAATCTTGTGTAAATGTGTGTAAATATCATTTTGCAAAACTTGCACCTCATGCATCATTCATGATTTCAAAACATTTTTCAAAAATTTTTTGCATGATTGTAAAATATTTGTAAATAGCATCTTTTGTACATATCTGTATATAGTTTTTCCTGGATGAGAGCTGACATTTAAATTAAGCCTGGAATTAAATTGAGAAATGGAGCTTGAAAAGATCTTAATCCACTTAACTTCAAGAGGAACCTTATAGGACTTAGGGTTAAGGCTTTTCAGGTCCATAAGGACTTAATTCTTTGAGTCCACTAGGCTATGAGCATATGTCATCTTGATGAGCCTAAATAGAGCACTTAACAACACACGCATGACTCTCAGAGACAATGACTTCGCTTGCACCTGCACTTTACACATGGCTCTCCATGGATGAGGTAGTGAGGAGGCAGTTTCCTTTGGCTTGGGGTAGCATATGAGGGTAGTACTTCTAGGCGGAACCTCTCTTCTTCTTATAGTGAAGGAAGTGCACCTCAACTTGGTCTAGTGGTGTTGAAAGCTAAAGACAGAAGCTGTGGGTTGCAATAAAGCTTCAAAAGAGGGATAGTCTACTGGCTCAAGGGGAAATTTCTTATATGCTGCACCATGTAGATATGTTGTACAGAAGTCCTTGAAAAAAAAAATGCAAAAAGAACTCCAAAAAAGTGGTGGGTCAGATTGAAAATTTAATAACCCCACCGGAGTGAAAAGCAAAAGCTTATGGTATCATGTTACATCTCATGAAGCTTGCAGCGGGAGACTTAGCTACACTGGCTAAGCTCCCAAAACTCTATACTTCTACCCCCTCTTCTTGAGCCGGTTGCACTTGAACTTAGAAGGGAATACCCCGCTTCTCGAGGAAAGAGTTGCTAGACTGAGGCATTAGAGTTACCAGGTTGAGGGAGGTTGTTTCTTTGTCACTTCTGAGGTGGGGAGCCACATATCACTTACACTGCATGGAAAGATTCATGGTCATTAGAGTTTGTGTATGTAGACTTGTTCTGATCTGGTTTATTGAGGAGTCTTGCCCATAGATTGGTGGAACTTAGAGGCTGTTGAGTCTTAGGCTTAAGTCCAAATAAGGTTCCGACACATTAATAATCCAAAGATCTGATCAAGCTCCATATTTCAATTTAATGAAGGAAAATTTAATAAGTCAACCTTGATCCATGTACATCCTCTTTTTCTTTTTCTTTTTCTTTCTTTTTCACTTCTTTTTCAAATAAGTGTTTGCTAAGGGACTAGCAAAGTTAAGCATAGGGGGGTGATGAATACCCATTCATCACTCTTTATTCTATTATTTTAGCTACAAAAACCTTTGCAAATACATGTAGATATGTGTAAATACAAATAATTACCAAAAGCATGCATTGTGTAAAATCCTATAATTAGCATGTTTTTGTGCACAAAATAAAAGAATAAAGAGCAAAAAGAAAAAGAGGGAAATATTTAGAATAAATATTGAGCAACCTAACCCAAGGGAGGGCTCAGCATGGGCCTGACCGCATAAAAGCCAAGTAGAGGGAGATAGGGCTCACATGTGTATATACTTTTGTAAATAAAACTATATATTTTCCTCACCCAAAAATAGGTTGTAAATATTTTGTATATATTTTGTAAAAGCTATTAAAAAAACAAAACAAAAAGATAAAAATCAAAAATTCAAAAATACCCTTTTTCTCATGTGCATAAACCACACCATTGTATTTATTTAACCTTGTAAATAAATTCAATTATTTTCTAAACTTTTTGTAAATATTCTATGTTATATTTTGTAAATGAAATAAATAACAAGAAACAAAACAAAAATCAAATAAAAATTACAAAATTGAAAATACAAAAATACATTGTATAAATACCATGTATATAAATGTATTCAACCATTTATTTCACCCTTGTATATAAGTGATAAAAATAAAATAAAAATATTCTTTTATTCCATATTTCATCTTGTAAATAAATAAAATACAAAATGAGCATAAAAATACATAAAAATAACAAATAAAAAATTCAAAAATAAAAACCCATATAGTGTACATATACCTATATATATAGCTACCCTATTTTTATTTCCAAAAATTAATTAAAAATCACCAAAAAATAGAAAAAAATAAAAGAAAAATATTTCATGTTTTGAGTTTTCTTTAATTCGGCCTATTTCTACCCTAAAATAAATAAACAAAATTCGGGCACACGTAGCCGCTCCTGATTGGTCCACGGGGGAATGTTGACCCCGGTCAACTCCCCCGCGACCTCCTTCCTTTTCTGGACCACGCGTGCCGCGCCCCCTTCGCCGATTTTCCCACGCTACTCCAGGCTGTCCCCCACGCATATCTCGAGCCCGGATTCTTCGCCATACATCCCTCTCCCTCGCCGGATCTTCTGCCATCAAATCCACGCCTTCTATAGCTGTCGCCACTCAACCCTAATCGCCCCGGTCACTCTATATATTCCCGACCTCCGCCGCCTCCGCGCCGCATCTTTGGATAGCCATCCTTCTTCCCGTGACCTCCAGAGCAAAGCCCGAGGTGACAGCTCGAGTTAGCCCCTGTTGCAGTGAGGTGAGGGTGCCCCTACCATCGATCCGGCGTTTCTCGCCGCCTTGCTCCGCCACCGGCGTTGAGCATCGAGCTTCAGGCCTTGACGCCCTTCGAAGCTACGACCCGGAGATAGCCACGCTCCAGCACAGTCTCCAGCATCCATCAGGTAGCCTTAATTCCTTCTAATTTCTTCCAATTTCCGATTACGCCCAAATCATAGCTCCGACGTACATCTCCGATTCCGATCACTTCGCGTATCATCTCGACCATCCGACCCTACCTTCACCTTCGCCATCTCCCCGCGCACCTTCTTCACCCATTCGCACAACCCAGATCGCACAGGATCTGGGAGTCGAGCTCCACCGCCGTCGCCTCGCCGGAGCTCTTCCGCCCCACCGCACCGATCATCTTCACGCCACCTAACCGGGTCGAGGCACTTTGCCCTCGACCCGCGAAGCTTCTTGACCACTTTGCAGGTCCAAAGGGGGTGTCTGAGCCTCCTTCACAGTTCAGCCAGGAGCTTCGAGCCACTAGGCCTCGCCGGAGCCCCTCCAGGGCTCGGTTGGGCCCTTGGCCACCCGCAGCAGCTGCGCAACTTCACGCCGGACCTTCTCCGACCTTCAGGCGCAGCTGAGGAGGACCGGAGTTCACGCAGGACGTCGGCGAAGTTCGCCGGCGTCGAGTTCTTCCTCCACCCTCCAGAGCCGTCCGATGAAGACCTCACTCCAGTTCTCATCCTAGCCGTCGATCTGTAGAGGAGCAGCAGCCGTTGATCCATCTGAGGATCTCATATGGACCGTCGCGACCGAGGAGAGAGGCGCAGGAGCCCAGCACCGTCAGATCAGCCACGTGGATCTCTCTCCGCCGTCGATCGAGCCCAAGAGCTTAAGGAGTAAAGGCGCGTTTGTTCTCCACCGTCAGATCTGCCACGCGTCAGAATCGGGCCGTCGCTATTAATAAAGGGGTAAATATCGTAGGACCCCATCGTAGTTTGTTGTTTTCGTTTAAGTCCTGTAATTTTTAATTCAGTTGTTTATTTTCTGGGATATTTGCATAGAGACCCTCGCGCGTAATTTTATTTGCATTTATACCCCTGCCAGTAGAGACCCACGTGCTTTGGCACGTGTTTTGTTGGGTTATTTGCATACGAAGCCCTGTAGTTCTGGATGTTACTCATTGAATGAAAAGTTTTGTTTATTTGCATATATACCCCTGTGAGCATTGATTTTGCACATGTGCGAATTATTTTGGGTAAATTGCATATAAGCCCCTGGACTTTTGATACGAGTTATCAATAAGTCCTTGGAACTTATTTTTATTACATTTAGGTCCTTGAGTGCCCCAGGCACGTGCTTGGCACGTGTGTTGCTGGGTATTTTGCACCAGGACCCCAGAACTTTTGGGTATTTGCACATAGGTCCCTGTGCACAGTGCCCCACCTTTATTTTTGAATAAAATATCAAACGACCTCCAAATCCAATGAGATTTTGACACATGGCTCCTGCCATGGTGTAGGAATTTCTATGATTTTTGGGGACATTTTTGATTTCATTTATTATTTATAAAAATTCAAAAATCTACATTTTCGCCACTGTTTGACTTTAAAAATACCAAAAAAATATAAAATCACCTTTAAAAATTCTAAAAAAATTAGGATTTGTTGTCTGCTGGTTGTTTGATTTTCCAGCCATTTTTGGTGACTTTTCATCACTTAAAAACCCTAAAAATTGAAAAACCCCTAAAAACTCATAAAAATTGTAATAATTAAATTAAAAATCCAAAAACAATAATTAGGGTGCCTAAATTTTCCTTATTCTTTGTAGATTATAGGAAAATTACCTTTAGGGCTTTTTGAGATCCAAGAGTATTTTATTTTTGGGTCTTAAGCCTTGCTGGACAGTACCCTATTTTTGTCGCATTGTTTGATTTTTAATAAATAATTTACCCATTAGAAAATTTCCAAAAATTTACCAAAAACAGTAAAAAACTTGAAAAACCTAAAAACCAATTTTCTGGAATTTTTGCTTCATTTTTGTGTGTTGTATAAATTGTTGAAGTTGCCTTGTATTTACTTTCTCTCATTTTCTCATCTTTTAAAAAATTCTAAAAAATATAAAAACAAATAAAAACCATAAAAAAAAAAGACTTTCTTGGATTTCTGACTACATCGTAGGCCGTAAGGCCAATCTGTGCTCCTTGAGTTCGACCCTGGGAGCTATACCAGGTTAATCCTATAGCTAGATCGCTCTATGGTGTGCTTGCTTGTTTTTATCTGCTTTGAGTGATTGATATTTTTCTTGTTGATCGATTTTCGAGGGATTGAGGTCGCAACGACCTGTTATTTATCTCCCTTGATCTCTCGTGATCTGTCGGTTCCATCCAGATGTCATTTTTTAACGGTCACAGGATTTTTTAAATCGACCCTGTTTGGATGGAGACCGTAGGAGTCTCTGTTTCTGACGAAATTTTAATAGAATGTTAGAGGGATATAATGATGAATTTACAAATTTTTATTTTCCAAAGAAATAAAAAAATGAGGGAAAATAGGGGTGGGAGTAGCCAAGTTGGCTACTCCCTGTGGCAGCCCCATTTTACCTTATATATATATATGGGTAAAATGTGTATGCCCCCTAGAGGGAGCTAACTTAGCTCCCCCCACCCCATTTTTCGCGTGTTTTTTTATTTTATTAAAATAAAAATTATGTAAATTCATTATTATATCCCTATATTATGTCATTCAAATTTAATGCAAAACAGAGATTCCTACGACCTCCATCCAGACGGGGTCGATTTAAAAAATCCTGAGACCGTTAAAAAAATGGTTGTTTTGATAGAGGCCGTAGGAGTCTCTGTTTAATACGGAATTTTTATGACATAATATAAGGATATAGTGATGAATATTCACGGAAAAAATTCAAAAAAAAATAAAAAAATTTGAAGAAAATAGGGAGGGGGAGCTAAATTAGCTAGGGGGCAGCCTCATTTTCCTCTCTCTCTCTCTCTCTCTATATATATATATATAGAGAGAGAGAGAGAGGAAAATGGGGTTACCCCTTAGTGGGAGCTAACTTAGCTCCCCCGTCCTATTTTCTTCATTTTTTTATTTTTTTTGAAATTTTTTCCGTGAATATTCATCACTATATCCCTATATTATGTCATAAAAATTTCGTGTGAAACAGAGACTCCTACGGCCTCCATCCAGACAATCATTTTTTTAACGGTCTAATGATTTTTTAAATCGATCCCGTCTGGATGGAGGTCGTAGGAGTCTCTGTTTTGCATGAAATTTAAATGACATAATATAGGGATTTAATAATGAATTTACACTGTTTTAGATTTTAAAAAAATAAAAAAAATTGTGAAAATGGGGCGGGGGAGCTAAGTTAGCTCCCCCTAGGGGGCATACACATTTTTTCCCATATATATATATATATGGGTAAAATGGGGCTGCCCCCAGGGAGTAGCCAATTTGGCTACTCCCACCCCTATTTTTCCCTAGTTTTTATTTTTTTGGAAAATAAAAATTTGTATATTCATCATTATATCCCTCCCACATTCTATTAAAATTTCGTCAGAAACAGAGACTCCTAAGCCCTCCATCCAAACGTCATTTTTTTAACGGTCGCAGGATTTTTTAAATCGACCATGTTTGAATGGAGGCCGTCGGAGTCTCTGTTTCTGACGAAATTTTAATAGAATGTGAGAGGGATATAATGATGAATATACAAATTTTTATTTTTCAAAAAAATAAAAAAATTAGGGAAAAATAGGGGTGGGAGTAGCCAAGTTGGCTACTCCCTGGGGGCAGCCCCATTTACCTATATATATATATAGGGTTAAATGGGGCTGCCCCCTGGGGGGAGCTAACTTGGCTCCCCCGCGCCGTTTCGCGCGTTTTTTTGATTTTTTCGAAAATTTCTTTCGTGGAATTTCATCAATATATCCCTATATTATATCATTAAAATTTCGTGCGAAACAGAGACTCCTACAGCCTCCATCCAGACAGTCATTTTTTAACGGTGACAGAATTGCTAAAAGCGACACCATCTGGATAGAGGCCGTAGGAGTCTCTGTTTCGCACGAAATTTTAATGACATAATATAGGAATATATTAATAAAAATCCATGGAAGAAATTTTCAAAAAAAATAAAAAAATCGGACGAAACGGGGCGGGGGGAGCCAAGTTAGCTCCCCCATGGGGGCAGCCCCATTTTACCCGTGTGTGTGTGTGGTGGCTGCCACTAAGGGGGAACTAACTTCGCTCCCCACACCCTATTTTCCTCATTTTTTTATTTTTTTTTGAAAATTTCTTCCGTGAATATTCATCACTCTATCCCTATATTATGATATTAAAATTTCGTACGAAACAGAGACGCATACGACCTTCATTCAGACAGTATTTTTTTAACGGTAACAGAATTGTTAAAAATGATCCTGTCTGTCCATAAAATAAATCTCCATTCCAGCAGCAGAGGCTATCAGCATTCTCCGTGGGCTGATTGGTTGGGAATATTTGATCCCTCCAGTGAACCTGTCCAGCTTCTCCCCCTCTATCTGGACTTCCTTCTGATCCCAATCAACCACCGTTTATTCAAGCTGCGGAGGTTTTCCAAATACCTATCGGGAACAAGGTTCCTCAACTTTTCTAAAGTTGCCGGTAGACATTGTTGTTAGATTTATCCCACATAAAGATGAGAATCTTCACAAAAAGATATACGGCCTTGGACTCTGATCAATGGTGGCACCTGGACGGGAAAGAGGCTACATCCTGCATACGCGTTCTATGTAACTGATGGGCAGGTGCTTGACGTTGCTATAAATGGAAGCTTTGTCGAGGTGAGCAAAGCAGTGCAATCCGTATGCCTTCGAGCAGAGAGTCCTCCGGAGTTCTCTGCAAGCACTTCAGATGAGGTTACCTCTACCTCTCCTGAAGTGTTTGGGGGAACTCCGGAAGATCCTCAGCAATCTGCCACTAATCTGTCAGCATAATGCGAGCATTGCAGGTACGTTTTGTGTCACCAGAGTCTATAGATATTAAAAAAAGATGTAATGCCCTACAATAATTGCATGGCATGGGATATTTTTTCTGATCACTGGAGTCCTGCATGGGTTTGTAGAAATAGATAGCAGAGCCGGGCACGAGTTTTAGTACAGCTACTACGTACATCAAAATAATTTCAACGCGTGGAATGTTTATACATATCACTTATGCGGCCACGTACCTTCTCAATCCCAATGGGGCGTTTGAATTAGGGGTGTCCATGGGGCGGGTACCCGACCCATTCGATTGTGACCCGCCCCGACCCGTTATCGACCCGTCCTATTCCAACGGGTATCCGATCGTAATGGGTATCCAGTTAATACCAACGGGTAATGGGTACTCGCGGGTACCCGTAGAAGTATTGTCTTTATTAAGTGCAATTACATATATATTTGATAAGTATTAATCAAGGGACAAAATTGAACCCATGCACATTGATGGCTACAATTCTATGTGTTGGTAATTGGGACCGAAAATTACAAATTCAACCTAGTTGATCAACCAAGGAGGAATACGTTGACGGTGTCGGTGAGGTGGGCGACCATCAAATTCATGGAGGACAACCCCCAGGCTTGGGTGATGATGCACTGCCACCTTGACATGCATCTAACATGGGGGTCGGACATGGCGTTCCTCATCGAGAACGAGGAGGGGGAGCTTGGATCTGTCGTCTGCGGAATCTGCCCAAGTGCTCGTGAATTTGGGATAATAATACCTTCGTCACCTATTTTTGACTTGCATGCCATTCTATATATGATGTCATTTCCATACATACCTAGGTTATATGTTGGGTTTGCAGTATATGAACAATGTCCATAAAGGAAATATCGTCAACATTTTGCCGAATCCGGCACCAAATCAACGACGTGCACCAAAAAATGCACACGGTAAAATATACCGTTTTACTAGCACTTTGTTACATCGACGAAATTGATGTTTTGACGATACCGAAATTTGACAAAAAATTGAGTTATGATTTTGTTTTGACCATTAATTTACACCATTCAAAATAGATACATGTACAGATATGTAATGTGAAAGCTATCAAATGCATGTAAAGTTAATCAAGTTATATTATATTAATTCCTTTTATTTTCGTATCATAATATGTATCCATTTCATATACATATCTTTTTTAACAATTCAGTAATACAATTTTCATATTTATTAATACATGTATCCGAATCCATATTTATATTTTGAAAGAGGTAAGAATGACATTTATATATCAGTATTTGAACATAACCATTTGTATTATTTAAAATAAATTAGGTGGTAGAAGCTTCTAACAGGGTACCCACGGGTACCCATTAATTCAAACAGGCGGGTCATGGGTCGTGGTATTACAGGTACCTGACCCATCAATTTCAAATGGGTACACGCGAGTTTAGGGTCAAAATGAGCGAGTCAACTCGGGTACCCGCTGACTCGGAAAAATGTGAACACCCCTAGTTTGAATGGACCTACCAAAAATGGGTTAAGGGGTAACCTTTTTGTGTGTTTTAGTGTTTTGATGAATGGTTTATTAGTTGACAAGGTAGGGTTGTTATGTGATTTTATTAAAGTTTGAGAAAAAAATGATGAGATGTTATCCGCACAAGATTTCATACTATAATACTTTTTTTGTTGAAATGGATGATAGAAATAGGTGATTGGATGCATTAAATGAGAGAGAAAAGAATTGTCAGTGGGTCCCATAAAAGAGAGATTATTGAGTGGTAGGCCGAGGAGGGTTTAGGGAGAAAACCTGCGGGTTTTGTGAAGATGACCCAAATTTGGAAGGGAACCCTTCCAAATGAATGAGCCCAAGAGCCCATTGATTCTACTCTAGGGCGGTTAATTTGCCTCTTGTGTGTGGGACTTAACCATATTAAACCTCATGTCCCATAACGTAAAATCTTGAACTGTAGTATCTGACATGCAACCATTGATGTTTCTTCATCCTCTTCAAATTTTTTCTCAAGTAAGTCCTCGATATAGACAGTTGTTGTTTGCAGTTATGTAGGCAAAAATATTCTACACAGCCTATAGCATGTTCTATCTAGTGCCATGGACCATTCTTTCCCTTGACCTTAATGAATTTAGTCTGCATCGTGTAATCTCCAAAACTAATACACAAAGAATTGACAAGAAATTGACCTTTTGACCTTGTTGATTTAATTAGGGAAAAAGCAACTATATATGAGGGGCTAGTCGTGCACTTTCCAATCTAAGGAGCCTTCCCAACAAACACGGGATATAGATAATGATTACTGATGAATCTCCATTTCATCACCTTTATTCTTTCATTTTTGCCTTTAAACCCTAGCTAAATGCAATTATATAACATTATTTTATACAAAATAAACTTTATTATTACAATGTAAAGATTGTATAAAGTATTGTATTTAAATCCAAAATAAAAGAATAAAGAAAATAAAAGAAAAAATGAAATATCATAGGTATTGAATGACCCTAAAAACTGAAACCTTGGCATCATGATGACTGGGTTGACAAGAAATAAAGTAGAGGGAGATAAGGACTAGTAAGACAATAAAAACCCTAACTTTTAATTCTGCAATAATTTAATATGAGACTTATTTTATTCTTTATTATTTATACCTAAAATCAGTAAAATTTATACATGAAAGATGAAGATAAAAATACATAAAAATATAAAATTTATTCCATATAATAATAATGCATCGTTAATGAGCCAAAAATCGAGATCGACTAAGGTGGAATATAAATCACAAAGTCGTTGTCCCTAGTCAATTAGTTCAGTCAATGAGAAAAATTAATAAAACCACTTAATGAAATCAACAAAATGTAATGTAAGCGGTCTTCTCTATTTTATTTGCATGTTATAACGATTGATTGACCGTTGAGATGCCCTCGTTAATTTAAATAAGTGTCGTTTTTATTGTAGCCGGGCAATCAGGATAGATCAAAAAATAACCGCACGAATCGATGAATCGGTGAATTAAATATTGTGCGGTTTAATGTATTTTTAACCTGGGCAAGCCTTCGGGTCGACTCAAGGAGGCAAAGAAATAACTTCGGATCGACTTATATGAATTAGATCATGGTTTTCGAAGCGGGATTTTTTTGTATTTTTTATGCGATAAAAATGCAAATGCACGACCTTGGATGAACTAGGTTATTAAGAAAATAAGTAACTTAGCCAAATTAATTTTAATACAAAATTAATCCAAATTCAGTCAAATGTTATTTTTCCTATAAATCTAATCCAATGATGAATGAAAAATTAATTTTTTGGAATTTTGGGATTTAAGATGCAACAATGAAAAATGCAAACTTTTTGGGGGTTTTCATGCAATTTTCGTGCAAAAAGAGTGCAAAAATTATGAAAAGTTTACTGAAAGTGAAATATGATGAAATAAAAGCTACATTAATTTTTTTAGAAATTTTTTAATAATTTATGATATTTTTATTATATTTTTACTGAAAATAGAGTGATTGCGAGTATTTTATTTTTAATAAATCCACAAAATCAAATTATCAAGAGAGCGATTTATATCAAATAGATATTTGAATGATAAATCCAGGAGATTTGAAATTTTGCAAAAACGGTATTTATGGATTTAAATAAAAATCAATGCCAAAATCACTCTATAATTTATTTCATGCACAAAACAACTCCAATTTAGATGAAATTTGAAAATAATTAAAGAGAACTAAGAAGCATCACATACAATTTTTTCACAATTTTTTGAGCAATATTTAATTACATATGAATCACATATCACGAAATGGGTAAAGTGTTCAATTTTACAGCAAAAAATTTTTAGTTACTTATCCAGTGCTCACAAAAATCCAAATAAATAGCCAAGAGATAGACATTTAAATGCTCTACAAGATGTTATTTTTTTGACTAAAAAATGATGCAAAATTAATGTCCAAATTAATGCTCAAATATAGGGTTGTTCGTGCAATTACATAAAATATAACATTTTAAAAAATTATGCACAGGGATGCTATTGCAAATAAAGAAAACTAAAGGGACACAACTGTAATTTTTTTCAAAAAAATAAAATAAAATCGACCTTTAGATCGTGGGACGCTTCCCACTTCAAAAAAATAAAATAAAATCGATCTTTAGATCGTGGGATGCTTCCCACTTCACATGCTAGGGCAAAGTGCATGGGGAAGGGACAGCGGCGACGATTGGCTGGCAGAGCGAGGGTGTCGTACGACGTAGAGGAGGGTTGCGTGGCGCGGGGGTAGGTCGCGGCAATGGCGAACGGCTGGAGCATCGCGCGGTGAGGCACGGCGGTGCGCGCTGGAGGGCGGAGCGGACTGCTCGCGGTGGACGCTGACGACAGAGCAGGTCGCACAGGCTGCGGGTTGATGCGCAGCGAGGGGCCGCGGGGGGAGGAGGGCTGGTGTCGCGGCTTGGAGCAGGGAGGCCTCGCACGCTGAGGGGAAGGAGGTGGTGTCACGCGCAGCTTGCTGGCAGGGGGCGGCGGCCAAGGGGCTAGTGGCATGCGGCAATTGGTCTGGAGGTGAAGGGGCGACAGTCGTGGCTGTGACTAGGGGCGGCGGCGCGTAGATCGCACGGGGGCGGTCAACCGGCTATGGTACTGGCAGCATGGTGCGGCGGCGCGTACGGGGCGGCACACCGCGACGTGTTTGTTGATGAACAGGAGGCAGAGGCGGCCTGGGAGGCGCGGGGGTACACGCAAACGGCGGAGGGGGCAGCCGCTGCTGGAGGGCGCCACGAGCGGAGCGCCACGTGTTGGCAGCGTGATGAGGGAGGGGCGCGTGTGGAAGATTGCGTGCAATATTTTTTTGTTTTTGCATTTTTTTTAAGTTTTTTTATTTTTTTTTGTAAACTGGGAATGTAAGAGGTGATGAATGAGTGGGGATGATGGTTTGTTGTGATAAAGATGTTGATAATATTGGTGATTTGAGATGATTGGTGGTAATGGTGTGATGTAAATAAAATATGATGTGGTGATGAAAATACGATGAACAACAAAGAAGAAAAGAAGTTAGATACAATAAAAATGAAAAGATAAGGATAGAGGATTTACCTGTGTTGTCGCCGGAAGGTGGGGCTGCGGTGTGCGGCTTCCTGTTGTCGCCTCGATTCGATTCAACGAAAAATCGAAGAAGCTCGATTGTGACCTGAAGAGTTGCACAACAACACGTGGAAGAGTCCTCGTGGATCTCACCTTTGCGACCATCGTTGCTCGACCGAAAGGTGCTGAAGCTGTCACCGACAACACTCGGGGGCTGATGGTCTCTCCCTCTCAGTTGAAGAAATGGCAGATGAGGAAAAATGATGGAGGGGAAGAGAATAAAAAGGAGGAGGAGGGAGCTAGAAAAGAAGTGGAGAAAGTGGATGGAATTGGAAGTTGATGACTTGGAGTGGGAACAAGTAGAGGGAGAAGAAGTAAAAGAGGGGGAATAAAAATAAATAAATAAAATAAGTAAATAAAATAAGTAGGCTACTAAAAATAAAGAAGTGAAAGTAAATAAAAGAAAGTAATTAATTAATTAAAAATAAAATAATAAAATGAAATAAATAAAATAAATAATAAAATAAAATACAAATTTAATAAATAATAAAAAATAGGATAACACGTGGCGGCTCCAGGAGCTGCCACGTGTCGCACCTGGAAAAAATCAAAAATTAAATGTAAAGAAAATTAAAATAAATAACAAAAGGGTCAATAAAAAGTGGTCAACACGAAAGTTGCTTGTCTCGACGAGATCTAAAACTTTTGTGAAGGACCGAAAATCAAAAGAAGTCATCCGTACAAAGTGCATTTTGGGTGGTACCTTATAGATATAAAATACTGTATTTTTATGTTTTGCAAATTTTTTTGTTATTTTTAAATAAGATAAAAGTCAAAATAAAGTTAGAAAGAATATGAAAGAAATATTTACAACTCAATCTTTTTTTGGATTTTTAATAATTAATAAAATAAAAAATAAAATGGATGGTATTATGGTCAATATGTATAATATACAATAGGGGCCCAAAATTCAAGTTTCACATACGATATCTGATTTTTATGAAATCAGTCTTGTTTTGAATGTCTTTGAATGTATATTACTTTAAAAGTGAGTACACCTAAATCGGACATTGTATGAGAGAGATATGCACATTTTAAGGTTCATAGTCTTAAACTTGGATTTGGGTTTATTGGACAATTTTACAAGTTAGTATTTTTTTGATATTTTTCCTTTATTAATGTTAGTAATATATACAGTATATACTATAGAGTTTATTTTATTGGATTTGGAGTTAGTATAAAATATATACAGATCGGTGAATTTAGCTAATATACACGTGAATAATTACAAGTGAATTTGGCTCCTTATTTAATGCAATTTTGAGTGCTAAAATGCAAATATTATTAATACATGCATGAATGCTAACTATGCAATATAAGTGGAAATATGCAACTAATTACTCAGGAACAAAGCTCTATTTTCAACCTTTAGAGTGATGAATCACATATTCATCAGCGACTAGGATTGAACACATGAAGCACGATTAAAGAGCTCAGTAGTCAAATTTCAGAGATATAAAAATTTTAGTGGTTTTTAATTTTTCAATTTATTAATTTTCAAATAACGAACAATATGCATAAGGGAAGAAATACACAAACCATATTCTTTTTGTACTTTTCAAAATAGTCAGAAATGCTCAGAAAATTGCAAAGAAAATATTTTTGGGTTTCATAATTTTTAAAATGATTTTGGTAATTTTTACAAGTTTTTATGATGATTTTCTGATTTTATAAAAATCAAACAGTGGCAAAAAAGGTAAATAGTGCACAACTTGGAGTAATTTGTAACTTAAAAATATTTTGATGCCCAAAACTCCTGAGAATGATTTTTACGCTAAAATATAGACAAATATCTACACACAGGGCTTGAGAACATAAATTTTTGATTTTTGTACAATTTTGTGATTTTATTAAGGTTTTTAGTATTTTGCAATTTTTAGGAGTTTTGCAAATAATTAATACATGAAAATTGGCTGGAAATTAATAGACGGAAAAATAAATCCACTATAATGTTTTAGAATTTTTTGGTAATATTTAATTTTTAATGATTTTTCAAATATCATGTAGAGAAAATAATACAGTTTTTAAATTTTTTTAAAGTAGCAAATAAAAAGAAAATATGATGAAATTTTTATACAATTAAGAGGAACAAATCAGGAGCATAACACAATTTTTTGTAGAATTTTCAGAGCAATAAAAGCATTTATTTCAATAAGAAAAAGGATGCAAAATAATGTTTGTGAAATAGGGACTTAAACGTAATTACCTAGAGTTTTTAGATGAAAGAGAAATAAATAATAAAATACGGGGAACTATTGCAATTTACCCAGATCGTGCGTGCGGCACATGTGACATGCTGAAGAGCAGGGGCTTCTTTGCAAATATTAGAACTGTCAAGGGTGTTTCTGCAATTTTTCTAAAGATTTTTTTTAAACGGGCTAGGGTTGGGGTTGACCTCACCCCTCCCCTTATCTTTCTTTCTCTTCATTCCCACGCCAAGGGCAGGTGGTGCCACCGCGCGGTGTCAGCGTGGAGGCTTCGAGCTAGGAGCTGTCTGGAGTGGTCGACGGTGAGGAGGCTTCGAGTTGGGCACCGCCTGGAGTGGTCGACGGCGAGGAGGCTTCGGGATGGGCACCGGAGGGCGGTGCAATCGTGCGCTGAGCACCGAAGGGGGCGGGCAGCGCACTCATGCGTTGAGCGCTGAAGGGTGGCGGGCGGCGCACTCGCGCGCTGAGCACCGGAGGGCGGCGAGCGGCACACTCGCACGCTGAGGTGGACAAAGAATTTTGCATCCGGAGTGGAGCTGTTGTGTGCCGCTGCACGGGTGGACGGTGATCGTGGGGGTGGCTCCTTTCGTCGGCGGTGCTGCTATGGAGGGAGGCCGCAGCTGGAGAGATGGCAGAGGAGAGGCTGGGGTGCGGGTTACCATTGACGATCGACGATGAACACGTGAGCCCGTGCGTGGTGTTGACAGTGATTGGAGATTGTCGGCGTGGAGGAACGGGCTGCTCAGGCGGAGGCGACGGGCGGTTGGCGGTTATAGGCGCGGAGGAGCGACCTGCTCAGGCGGAGGTGATGGGTGCTCCTGGAAGGGGGAGCAGTGCACCTCCCAACCCCACCCCCCCCCCCTTCTTATAACCTACAGGAGATGTATGTAAATAAAAATGTATATTTTTTATTTTTTTTTCCTATAAATATTTTTATTTTTTATTTTATCTCGCAGAACAAATGTTAGAAAAAGAACATTTTTTATTTTTTTATTATGTATCAACATATTAGAATGCGAGCACGATTGCTCGATCTGAGCTAAATCAAACACGGAAAAATGTAAGCTGGTGCGAAGCCTGCGAAATGGAAGATAGATCTGGAGATCTAGTCACTGTGCATGATCGGAGGTGTGTGGTTGTGTGAGGTAGAATGGAAATGAAGAGGTCACGAAGATGAAATGGATGATCGGAAAACGGAAGCGGTTCAGGTCGTGATGAACAATGATTAACGATGAGCTACTATTAAAGAGTTAACAATGAAATGTCTGTGAAATTAAATCTGAAATTAATCTAAAAGAATGACGGAAAATAAAGTGGATCTCACCTGGGGATCGGACAAGCCGTGATGGCCTCGACAAGGACCAACTCGCTGTCACCAGACAGCTTAGAGGTTGGGCACCCTTCTGCGACAAGAAGCTCTTGGAGATCGGGCTCCTCTTCACCAAAGATTGACCAAGAGGAAATGAGGGAGGATGAGCTCAATAAAAAGAAGAAGAAAAATCAAAAAGGAAAATAATTACAAAAAGAAAGGTATTTAGTGGTTAATTAAATAAATAAAATAAAATAATAAAATAAAATAATGAATTAATTAAAAATGAAATTCGTAATTAAATTAAATAATTAATTTACAAAAATTAATTAGCCACCTTAGTGGCGGTTATTTAAGTTAGAAAATCAAATCTTATATACATGGTAGGTTTTCACATCAAATAATTAAATAAAATAAATAAATAATCGAATTTTCATAATTATAGTAATTTAATTAATTAATGTTAGAAATTAATTTTTGGTGGTTTTTTATATAAGGAAATTAGTTATATACAATTAATATACACATATAGTACATTATACGCATGCACAAATGAGGAAATTTTATTATTATTATTATTATTATTATTATTTATTTTTATTTTTATCTTAAATAATCATGACAATATTTAAAATTATTTACATTGTGTATAAAAAATAGAGATGCATAACTATATATAATAAATAAATGGTAAAATTGCAAAACCACACCAGAAAACCAACTTTTTAACCGTAACTCCAAAAATTATGAAACCACGGCTATTTTAAAGATAATTTAATTTAGAGTGCAATGGAAGTGAGTTTGATACGATTTGATTTTGTATGGAGCCGGAATTGGTCTTTCAATTATCACTTTACAGCTTTTTCTGAGTGTGGGTACTTTTACTCTATACATGTTTTTACTTTGCAATTATTTTTATTATTCATAAAATATTTTTATTTATAATTTCTGTTTAGAGAAATATTTAATTTGAGGTCAATTTTTATACAAATAAAATCATGTAAGTTTTGTACAAATATATAAGGAAAAATATTTACAAATGATTTTTTTGAATTTCTAATTAAAGACCCTATCTCCCCCTACTTTATTCCTGGTTAATCAGGTCATTTCAACCTTCTCTTAGGGTTCGGGTCAGTCTGCAGTTATTTCATAAATAAATCCTTTATTTTTATTTTTTTTATTTTCTTTTCTTTTTCTTCTTTATTCTTTTATTTGAATATAAAAAGTATTAAAAATGCATATTTAACAAATGCATGTAAAATGTAATTTTGTGAAATTAGAGGGTATTTACATGTATTTGACTAAGGAAACAAAGCTAAAATAAAAGTATAAAGGTGATGAATCATGGATTCATCATTCCCCTGTACTTTACCTTTGATAGTCCCGTAGCAAACACTTATTTGTAAAATAAGTGAAAAGAAAAATAAAGAAAAGGAAAAGGAAAGAACTTAGACCAATGTTGATTGTTGACTCGACTCTTCACGATTTAAATGGTGAATTTAAGCGATGTCGTTGTGAACCGCGGTTAATCGAGATCAAACAAATACATTACAACTACGAGCACAATGGAGACATATAAATGTATATGCCAAGTAGAGGTTCGAATCTACAGAGACTACGTAAATTTGCAATTTCGATTTCACTTTTGACTATGATTTGAATTCTAATCTAAGAACATGAAATAGAACTATGATATTTTATACTAAAGAGGCTTAAAAAGAGACATAGCTATTATAAGAAGATTGCAGGGGTTATAATATAAAGATTTCAAAAACTAGAGGTTAGAATGCAATTTCATAACATTAAACTGATGAGCAATTTCGAGGAGAGATCTAGGAGGAAGAAGCGTGATGGATGGGGGTGGCGTGGTGCAGGTGTTGAGTCGCTATCAGAAGAGAAGGCAGCTAGTCTAGAGGTGCCTTTCACGGAGGAGGAGATCAAAACAGCGGTGTGGGGTTTGAATGCAGATGAGGCCCCTGGTCCTGACGGCTTTCCGGTCTTCTTCTACAAAGAATTTTGGGACATGCTGAGAGAAGACGTTATGGCAGTGCTTGATGAATTCAGAGATGGTAACAGAGGTTTCGAGAAGATTAACCGGGCGATGCTTTTCCTTCTTCCCAAAAAGGACAACCCGATGCGGGTGGAGGACTATAGGCCGATTGCATTGTCTAACGCAATTTACTTGATTATCGCTAAGGTGTTGGCAAACAGACTCAGGGAGGTGCTGGATGATGTAATCCTGCAGAATCAGACTGCTTTTATCCCTGGCAGGCAGATGGCGGACGGAATGGTTATGGCATCCGAGATTTGTCTCCAGTGGCGCAGGGAAAATGTAAAGGGTTTACTATGGAAGATAGACTTTGAAAAGGCTTATGATTGCGTGGACTGGAACTTTTTATGGGACTCGCTTCGACGGCGCGGCTTCAACGATCTTTGGGTATCTTGGATGAAGAGGTGTGTCACTACTTCTTCCTATTCGATTTTGGTGAATGGTAGACCGGAAGGTGGTTTTTTCCAGCCTCAAAGGGGTGTAAGGCAGGGTTGCCCGTTAGCACCGATGCTTTTCGTCCTGGTGGCGGATGCCTTGGCAGTGATGTTCAGGAGAGCAGTCGATGATGGGTGGTGTGAGGGCTTTCGTATGGGGTCCATCTCTGTTCCTCTTCTACAATACGCAGATGACACGGTGATCTTTCTGGGTGGTACAGAGGAAATGCACAAAAGGACAAAACAATTGGTAGAAATATTTAGCAGCATCTCGGGTCTCATGATCAATAGAGAGAAGTCAGTGGTGATTCAGTTTGGGCTGGACGAGGAGGAGAGTAGATCAAGGGCTATGCTTTTGGGTTGTCGTCTTGGTCAGCTGCCCATTCCCTATCTAGGGTTGCCTTTAGTGGCGGGCAAGCTGAGGAAAGCAGAGTGGGACATGGTCCTCAGGCGTTTTGAGGAGAGACTGGCAGGGTGGAAGGCAGTCACTCTTTCTAAAGGAGGGAAGCTGATTCTCTTGAAGCATGTGTTGTCAGCAATACCTATTTTCTTTTTTTCAACCCGGCTAATTCCATCGGGTGTAAGGAAGAAGATAGAGGTAATGATGAGAAGATTCTTTTGGTCAGATGGGAAGCAACAAAGACCAGGCGCGCATTTGGTGAGATGGGAGGACCTCACGAGACATAAAAGCGAAGGTGGGCTTGGAATTCGAGATGTGTCTTGCATGAATAAAGCGCTTTTGGCTAAATGGGTGGTGCAGATTTGGGGCAATGCAGACAGATTGGCTATCCAACTCGTACGAGATATTTATGGTGTCAACGGCTCCCTAGAAGCTGGTAGAGTGCGATTCGAGTCTTCCCTTTGGAATGGAGTCCGTGATGTTTTGCCTCAACTGAGGTCAAGAATGAGGCCAAGGTTGGGGACTGGGGAGGTATTTCGATTTTGGCAGGACGATTGGACAGGTGAAGGAGTTTTATGCAATAGATTCCCTAGACTATTTGCATTGGCAGCAGGCAGAGATTGTTCAGTGGCTGAAGCTGGTGGTTCTGGTTCGTGGGTTCCTCACTTCATGCATGACATTTCTGGACGTAGAAGGGAGGAGTTGGACAGAATGCTATCTGAGCTACCCTCCACTGATTGCATCTCACAGGGCAGGGATCATTTTGTTTGGGAGGGAGAGAGATTCTCGGTGAAAAAAGCATACAAGGTATTTAGAGGGAGAGGTGAAGAATTGGAACCCGATCTGAAGCAGGATATGAAGATTATTTGGGCAAGCAAGATCCCTTGCAGAGTAAAGATTTTTCTGTGGTGCCTCAGGAGGGGAAGGATTTGGGATAAAGCGAGAAGGGGTAGGCTGTTTGGCATTTCGAATACACAGTGCGATAGATGTGGAGCGCAGATTGAGGATGCAGAGCATTTGTTTTTTACTTGTCCTTCGTCAGAACAGGTTTGGAAGGAGATACGTGTGCCTTGGTTATTATATGGTGGCACTGCTGATTTCTGGAGATCTATTAGGTCGGTGGGGATGAATTCAACAGACGATGTTTCTTTGCCATTCGCAGTCCTTTGGGCCATCTGGGGTGGAAGAAATGATCTGATCTTTAAGAACCAGAGGTTCTATTCTGAAAATGTAATCGCTTCATGTCTTTCCCTTTATCGTTTCTGGTCTGCAAGGTAATATGTATCTTTATCTTCCTATTAATTGAAAGTTTTTGGCGGTGAGTCCCATCTCGGGATTTCACCCTTTTTCCTCTCAAAAAAAATTAAACTGATGAGCAAATGACTGGACTAAAGTCACCAACCGATTAGGGTATAAATGATGTTTTCAGAAAAAACAAAATCAAAGCAGGAAAATTATGCTAAAAGACGAGACATTTGCAAATGATAAAATGGTCCAAATGCAACAGAGTATATAAAAAAGGGGAAAATGATCTTCTCTTTCACAGCAAGTGGATTGGAGGACGCAGGGTCGCACAACAGACCACAGACGAGTGCAAGGCGGTGCAGGGGCATGCAACGGCGGCTAAGTGTGAGGTGGCGTATGGCTGCCCACGACCGGACGATAGAGTAGCACAGGGTGGAGGGCGTGCTTGCGGTAGTGGCACAGTTGGAGTGCGTGCGAGCAGGAGGCTCACGCACAGTGGCACGGCTGGAGCATTGTAGCTGGCTGGAGTGAGTGAGAGAGACCGCGTGAATGGCGGTTGCTGCTGCAAGAGGAGAGCGCATGGACGGCAGCGTGCAGAACTGCTACGAGGAGGGGGTGTTGGGTTCTCCTTCTTGAACAGGGGCGGTAGGTAAGGTGGCAAGGGGTGAAGGACGTGCCTACGACGGCGGCGCAGCCGGAGTGCTCGTGAGCAGGAGGCTCACACACAGTAGCATGGCTGGAGCGTGTTGTGCATGGGCGAATAATGTTGGGTCCCTTTCTCTCCGGAAGAAGTCGTCCCCAAGTGCCTCTCGGACCCCTCTCTTTATAGTTGTGATGTCGGAGGTAACATGCTGGAGCTGGAGCGAATGCGAAGCGACAGGGAGGCATCCAAACAGTGAAGGATCCTCCTTGGAACCGAATGAGACGTGCGTGAGATCAGGTTGCAGAGGAGTACAGCACCGAAGGGCTATTGGCATGGAGGGTACGCTCACGTTTCGACTTGGGAAGAGGAGAGATCTTTTCGGGAACTATTACCTGCATATCGAATATAAAGATGTCAGGATGGCATATGTATGCATGAGAAATAGTTGAGAGGGTCATGTTAGTATGAATGAATTAATAGGGGACGCATGTGCATGTGCATGGGAAAATAGAGAGAATCGCGTGGAGACCATTTGCATGGGATAGTGCCAAAGAGGCTATGTAATATTTTAACAAAAAGTATTCATATATATTAGGCATCCCATATAGATATATATATATATATATATATATATATATATATATATATCTTCAAGTTTCATTAGTATGTACTTGTACTTGGGTTACATTCGTTCTTGATATGGGTGTGCAATAAAGTTTTACAACATTATCTCAAGTAGTAATATAATAAAACAATTGTGCCCATGTCCTCATAATTTATAATATTGTGAAACGAATATTTTATATAAATGCAAGTAACATGTGTGACTTGATATCCATGTATAATTTTTGCAAAATCAGTTTCCTGGATAATTGTGAGTACGTAATTCAATTGTAGAAAAAACATTTAGTAATCATAATATTTAACCTAATTATAAAAATCGTACGAGGAGATAATGTGATGGAAAGTATGTATAAGATGATAGGAAAATGAAAAAAAGAAGAGTTGATTTACCATAATTCATATGAGATGTCATGATGAATATGATATTCATCACACCCCCATACTTAGATTTTACTAGTCTCGAGCAAGAATGAGATAAATAATAATGAAGGAAGAGGGAAATATTTAAGATGAATCGGGTGAGGGTTTGCAGCAGACACACCCACAAAGTCTTTGAGTTTTCAGATCCAAACCACATAAATACACAAACTTTAGTAGAGATTGACCCTGGATTAAAAGATTTGTTCGAATTATCTACTTGACTCGAGTTTGTAGTTTCAACAGCCTTCAGTTCCAACAAAATCACGTGGTTTCAAAAAGTCGATCAAGTTAGCTCGTCCCCAATCAACAGGTATTCTCTTTGACCTTTAGTGGATATAAATGGTGTTTTGTGATTTTTTAGCTTTCATGAGTCGAGAGAACGAGACAACAACACAATCTATCAAGGTACCGAATGATTCCTTACTCATATAGCCTCAGTCCTCACCTGAAATCAGGCATATTCTCTTTTCACCCAAGTATGTCAGCATAAAGAAATAGGTCATAATTCTTTGGAAAATGGGACTTTAACTTTCGGGATTTTCCGTAGACCGCTTTGGTCCGTTGCTCTCATTTTTTCCTTTTGCAGAGCATAACCCTGGGCCTCTTTGGGCCTCTTTTAAGAATTTAGGTAGCATCATTGGGCTGCTACCATGGCTTTTTGGGGGGAGAAGGGTTATTTGGTGGTATTCTTTCATTGCTTTTGCTTCGCACATCTTTGCATGATGGGTGGTTTTTTTTTTGGCATTTGTATTGTGATATGCCTTTTTGTGGTGTTTTTTCTTTTTGGGTTTGGCACAAAAGGTAGTATCGGCTTAATATTGACTTTGGAGGCATGATACTGGATTATTTGTTGACATACTTAGAATAGAGAGATCATGTTTCCCCCTGAGTCAAGTTCCTTCACTGACTATAGATAACGTTCAGGCATTGGCACAACCAAGAGGACAACTCCTCACCTCAACTGGATTGTAATTGTATCTCGTAAAATAAACTCAATCAAGCTAAGTGCAATGTGCAGTTACTTAATATCCACTGAAGAGTTTAAGAGTGCTACTAGCAGCTCATGTGATCTAGTTAGATACAGAAGTTCATTCACCAGTAGAGTTAGTGGAACTGAGAGAATAAAGTCCATATGGACCTGAAAAAAGCTTAAAAAACTCATGCCTAGTGAAATTCTGATGAAGTTAAGTGGATTAGGGTCAACTCAACCTCAGTCTATGATCTATGCAATGAAGAGATGAATTCTTAAAAGTAGGATAAAAATAGGGAAGGCCATATTTTGGTGATTTTATCTCTTTTTTGAGAATATTTTTTAGGGGAATTTTTGCAACAATTTGTGGTTTTTTTTTGAAAAATATGCAGACACACCCCCCATGCTTATCAGAAACTATGTCCTCATGGTGAAGACAAGGTGTAATAGGAGGACCAAAAGAAGGGGTGAGCGATGTGAAATTTGTGTTTTGTTTTTTTGTTTTTTGTTTTGTTTTTTTTTGGAATGTAATGCAGAGGGATACCCCCATACTTATCTAATGCAATGCAGTAAAAAATAAACATGCGAGCAGTAAGACGAAAAGATACCTGTGAGGAGAGGCTCACGAGAGTGCATGATTTAACGCCTCAGCTTGGCGATGTGGTGGTTCATTTTTCCTGCAGAAGGTACGTTGTGCAGACAGGCATAGGACCAGATGGTTCAACAACGGGTTTCAATCTTCGACCATTGACTCTAAAAGTGGCTTTAGTGTTTGGATCACATATTTCTATTGAACCATTGTCAAATACTTGGGTTACAATGTATGGTCCTTTCCATTTTGATCTCAGTTTTCCCGGAAATAGTTTTAATTTTGCATCAAATAACCAAACTTTTTGATTCTCTAGAAATGTTTTCCTTGAAATGTTAGCATCATGTCATATCTTGATTTTCTCCTTGTAGATCAAGTTATTGTCATAGGCTTGTGATCGTAATTCTTCCAATTCAGCCAAATCTAATAACCTCTTCTTGCCAGTCTCATCATAATCCAATTGACATTGTTTTATTGCCCAGAGTGATTTTTGGTGAATCTCGACAGGTAAATGACACGGTTTTCCGTAGACGAGTCGGTAGGGGATCATTCCTAAGGGTGTGCAGAAGGTTGTACGGTAGGCCCAAAGAGCAGATGACAAGTGTTGAGACCAGTCCTTGCGATCGGACCGAACAGTTTTCTGGAGTATGGTATTGATCTCTCGATTTGATAACTCAACCATTCCATTGGTTCGCAGGTGATAGGCAGTCGAGATACAGTGTTCGACTCCATTCTTCTTAAGTATAGTTTTTACTAAAGCATTTAGGAAGTGGGTTCCACCATCACTAATGACTACTTTAGGCAATCCAGATCGAGAGAATATGTTGTTCAAGAACTTGACAACAGTTGTGCTATTAGTAGCACGAGTGGGAATGGCTTCTACCCAATGAGAGACGTAATCAACATCGAGAAGAATGTATTGGTAACCGTGTGATGTGGTGAAAGGCCCCATAAAATCTATACCCCAAGTGTCAAAAATTTCAACCACATGTATTGGTTGGAGGGGCATCATGTTACGACGGGTCATTGTTCCATTGGTTTGACATGTAGGACAGGCTTGAGCAAAGTGATGAGCATATTTGAATATCGAGGGCCAATAGAATCCACATTGAAGTACCTTAGCGGCAGTGCGTTTTCCCGAGTGGTGTCCTCCACACCCAGAGGTGTGGCAGTAAGATAGGTTACTAGAGACTTCAGATTCAGGGATACAACGTCTCCATATCAAATCAGTGCCTTCTTTAAAGAGTAGAGGATCATCGCAGTGGTAGTATCGAGCTTGGGCTTTGGTTTTATCCTTTTTATGTCTTGGCTAATCGTCAGGTAACTTGGAAGTAACGAGGTAATTGACTATGTCAGCATACCAAGGAAGTTGAGAGATAATCATTATATTTTCATCTGGAAAAGTGTTAGAGATGGGGAGCATATTATCGATCAAGACATCAGATGGAAGAGGTGAATGGAGTCTTGATAAGTGATCGGCGACAACGTTCTTTGCTCCGGCTTTATCTCGAATTTCCAAGTCAAATTCTTGAAGCAATAGAACCCACCTAATGAGTCTAGGCTTGGCATCTTTTTTGTGAAGAGGTACTTTAGAGCAGAGTGGTTTGTGTAAATTATGATATGAGATCCCAAGATATAAGATCGGAATTTTTCTAGTGAGAATACCACAGCTAGCAACTCTTTCTCAGTTACAGTGTAATTCTTTTGTGCATCATCAAGTGTCTTGCTGGCATAGTGGATGGCATATGGTTTACCATCCTTCCTTTGTCCCAAAACCGCCCCAACGGCATAATCAGAAGCATCACACATTATTTCAAACTCAATGGTCCAATCGGGAGGTTGTAATATCGGTGCTTCAGTGATGATCTTTCTTAGAAAAACAAAGGAGTCGAAGGCTTCCTTGGTGAATGTAAAGTCTTGATCCTTCTCAAGAAGTTTGGTAAGCGGTCGTGCATGTTTTGAGAAATCCTTAATAAAGCGTCGATAGAATCCAACATGACCTAGAAAGGATCGAACACCTTTTATATTGACAGGTGTACTCAAGTGGGTGATGGTCTCATTTTTGGAGGAATCGACCTCTATTCCTCTCTTCGATACGATATGCCCCAACACTATTCCTTGTTTCACCATGAAATGTGATTTCTCCCAAGATAAGATTAAGTTTACCTCAATGCATTTTTTTAAGACTTTGTCCAAAAATTCAAGTGTCTCCTCAAAAGAGTCTCCAAAAATTGAAAAATCATCCATAAATACCCTTATAAAGTCACCGACCATGTCAGCAAAGATACCCATCATACATCTTTGTAAAAGTAGCGGGGGCATTGCATAATCCGAAAGGCATGCGTCGAAATGCATAAGTCCCAAAAGGACAAGTGAATGTGGTCTTGTCCTGATCTTCAGGTGCTATGGCAACTTGATTGTAGCCAGAATATCCATCCAAAAAACAAAAGACTTCTTTTCCTGCTAGTTTCTCAATGATTTGGTCAATGAATGGTAGTGGAAAGTGGTCTTTTCGTGTAACCTTATTCAATTTTCTATAATCGACACAGACTCTCCAAGATGTTACCATTCGAGTAGGGATGTCCTCTCCTTTTTCATTTTTCACAATTGTTAATCCAGCTTTCTTGGGGACAACTTGGAGAGGACTGATCCAAGGACTATCGGCTATCGGATAAATGATACCGGCACTCGACCACTTGTATATTTCATTCTTCACAACCTCTCGTAGAATAGGATTCAACCGTCTTTGCATTTCTCGAGAGGGTTTACTGTCATTTTCCAAGTATATGTGGTGTGTGCAAAATGTCAGGCTTATTCCTTTTAAGTCAGTTATTTTTCATCCAATAGCCTGAGAATTCCTTTTCAGCACCTCCATGAGTTGACTTTCCTGAGTGCTATCTAAGTTGGCATTAATGATGACCGGTAGAGTGTGTGCATCATCAAGGAAAGCATATTTCAAGTCTTGTGTTAAAGGTTTCATTTCAACAAGGGCGGATGGCGGGGTCATCGTGGTGGTTTTCATTGGTGTATCTATCAATGCAGTAGTGTGAGAATGTGATTCGTTAGGATGAGACAAAAGTGATTCTTTAGATGAGCATATGTACTCGAATGGTGGTTCCATCATTGGCATGACTACGGATGACGTTAGTGTGAGTTCAGTATCCAGTGTATCCCAGATTTCATCTAATTCAAAGATTTCTTTGCTAGAGAGCAGGCATGGCGGTTCTTCAAGTAAAGAGTTCAGAATATATGTGGCAATCTGATACGACATATCTTTATAGGTGGAACGAGAGGTATTCAGACTAACCTCTAAAGGATCTTTGGTAAGGTGGACAAGGGAAAAATCATTTTGTATGTCAAGCATAGCATAATTTTCTATCCAACCGCAATCTTCAGTCTCAGAGTCAATCGAAGTGGGGATGATAAGATCCACATGAATGACCTTACCATTAACTTTAAACTCCACTCTCCCATCCTCATAATCAAAGTGTGCCTTGGCAGTGGCCAAGAATGGTCGTCCAAGTATTATGGGTGTTTCACTTAGTGTATTAGCCGGGTCCATATCCATAACAACAAAATCTACTAGGAACTGGTGTCCCTGAACCGTGACTATTACATCCTCAAGTAATCCTTTTGGTCTTTTCACAGAACGATCGGCCATCTATAAGATCATTGAGATAGGTTTTAGTTTCCCCAAGTCAAACTGCTCTAGAATAGTAGTAGGGAGGAGGTTAATCGAGGCGCCATTATCCAACAACGTACGTTCGAATGTCAACTTTCCGATAGTGCATTTCACCAACGGTGCACCTGGATCTTTCTTTTTTGTAGGTAGGAGGTGTGAAATGACATTTGATGTTGCTTGAGGAAGAACGTGTTTTTCGATGTCCTCATGATTCTATTTATTCTTTCCTTTTGACTTCCTTTTTGGTGTGCATTTCTCTTTTAGAAAGTGAGAAAAGGCTGGAACTTGTTCAAGCGCTTTCAGAAGTGGAATCTCAATGACAATGTCAGAGAAGAGTTTCTCTAACTCAGGATCGAGTGTGGGTGATTTGATATTTTTCCTGCGAAAAGCTTCAGGAAAGGGGATAGCTATGGGAGAGGAAGGCAGAGGCATGGTGGTCTCAGCATGTCCTTCGTCATTCTCAATTTCCTCTTCTTCCTCAATTTGAGCCTCAACAGTTGTGTTAGTTCGTGGAATGATATAGGCAGATGTGTTTTTCCCATTTCGTAGAGTTACGGCATTAGCTGACTGGTTGGGTTGATTCGGTGTTTTGAAAGTCACTTGATTTTTAGGTTGATGTAGGTTGGATCCTTGGGTGGATGTAGAGAAACCTTGAGGATGAGTTCCTTGGCTAAAATTATTGGTCTTATGAGTTGGGGCAGAAAATCCTTGATGTTGAGCTTGGAATCCAGGGGGTGACGTGAAAGATTTGGTTGGTGGTGGGGTGTGGAATGATCCGGAGGAGCTAGCTCTATTGGTATTAGGATTGGGCAGGGGTTGAGGTGACAATGTTGGAATGTAAGATCGTATCTCAGCAAATTGTCGAGCATTCTCAGCGTTGGCCTGTTGTTGCGCCTGGTTGGCTTGTTGTTGTGCTGCCGCAAGTTGTTGTATAGCCTGAGTCAATGCGTCAAAGTTTACAGCTGTGGGAGGTTGAGTCATTGAAAGTCATGTTGGTTGTTGGGTTTGTGAGTGAAAATGATTTTTGTTGTGTTGCCCATTCCATCCAAAATTGGATTGCTCTCTCCATTCTGGATTTTGAGTGTTTGAAAATGACCCTCCTAAATTTCTTTGTACCCAATTTATAGTCTCAGGAGTCAATTCTTGGTCATGAGAGAATGGTAAATGGCCAAAGTCCTGAGCATTAGGGTCAGACGCAACCCCACAGATTTTGCTCGGAGCTTTATTCAGAGCCAGGTTACCTATGGCTTGAGTCATGATATCCATCTGTTTGGATAGAATTTCCCATTTATCATGATTTTGTTTGGATGAGTCGCTGGTGGAGTTCTCATGATTGACTATATTGACAGGTCTCATATGCCCACTATACTGCTCAATGGATGAGCTATTCACTGAATTATCTGCCATATTCTCAAATAAAGTCCATATGAAGTGTTCATCACTGCTAATGTAGTTTCCGTCACAAGAGTCGCCGATGACTCTCTTGAATGAAGTGTCTATGCCCTCGTAAAATACTTGAACTAATTTCCATTTAGGGATTGCATGATGAGGACATTTCCTAAGCAGCTCTTTGAAGCGCTCCCAAGCTTCGTGAATGGGTTCTTTGTTCTTTTGAGTGAATGATGAGATAGCTTGTCTCAGAGCATTGGTCTTTCCCACGGGAAAATATTTTTTTATGAAGGCTTCTCTCAAGGCATCCCATGATGTTAGCAGAGTTCCATAGTTTCGGTTCCATTGTAATGCTCGTTCTTTTAGAGAGAAGGTGAAGGCTTTCATATAAATGTATTCCTTTCTTATCCCAGGGATGCTAACTGTATCACATGCGGATCGAAAATCTTGAATATGTAGGAAAGGGTCCTCACTCTCATTTCCATAGAATTTGGGTATCAAGGAGATGGATGTTGGTTTTATTTCAAAGTCTCCTACTTCTGGTGGAATTTGGACCCAATGAACCAGATCTTCAGTTGCAGGATTGTAGTGTGTGCTAATGGGTGGTGGTCGGTTTAGAGGAGCGATTGTTTGACGGATCATGGCATTTTCCTCTCTCAGCAGTTGCAATTGTTGCAAGACGATATCCATGGGGTTGGGTCTTTCTTCTCCCATGTCTCCTAAGTCAGATGAATTCTTAGGTTCCTCAGTTGAAATAGATGAGTTGGATTTTCTTTTATAGATCGGGTCGTACTCTAATGGTTGTTGTAATGAATTTTCCAGATACCTACGACCTAGCATACACAACACAAACACCATGCAAGTTGTTGATTCACCAACTCACACAAAAATTGTCGTGGGAGCGGTCATCTTTTCAATTTTAGTTTAGTGATTCAACTGAAATTTTCAGAGAAATTAGAGTCCTTGAAGATGAGGTGAGTGTGGAAGATTGTGAGAAATTGATGTCCTAATCCGGCTGGGGGATCCAGGGTGTGGTACTCAGATCGAGGATCTGTTTCTTCCCACAAGAACCTGTGCCCAACGCATCGAGGAATTACGATTTCTCTCTGCAATCCCGCGTAGCACCAAGGATTTTTGTTTCTATCCAAGGGTTCTATGTGCTTGTGAGTGTTGTGTCATTCACCATGTGCATCAAACAAGCATCCAGAAATTTGTCCGCTTCCGCTCGGATCACTGCGGTGATCTTTCAAGCTTATCTTTTTAAGTTATCAAAACATGGTTTTGGTTATCTTTGAGTTAAGTGATCAGAGGGAGAAGACCACAGAGATGATGCAATCAAGAACTTTTTTTTATATTTTTTTAACTTAATTTGGAGCACAAACAAATGCAGAAATTAAAAACCTAAAATGCTTAATAGTAAGAGAAGCTCACAGTGCCTGCACTTCTGGCGCTAAATCCGTAATGTTTTGTCCTGTTGATGGCGAGCTTTTCCAAGAAGGAGGGAGGGGAAAATATTACAGATTTTCTACTTAGCACAAATTACAAATTTGCTAAAAAATAGAATGCATGAAAGAAAAGTATTTTTTTTGAAGCCTAAGTACCTGCAAAACAAAATAATGCACGGATTAGATAATTGAAGATGAGTAGAAATGAAGAAGAAGAAAAAATTACAAATGTTGCCTAGTCCCCGGCAACGATTACAAATCCTGGGATGGGAAGGCGGAGCCAAAGATGGAATGAAATGGTGGCCGGAGCTGAAGCTTTATATGGCTAGGGGTCCGAGAAGGTGAAGGTCGGGCGAGAATATCGGAGCTCGGATCCCCAAAACCCACCCCGGGCGTGGATCGGGGAAGATCAAGGAAGGATTAGGACCCGGGGTTTGCGGATTTAATGTAGGATCGAGGCGCGATAATTGGGAGAACTCGAGTCGAGGCGCAGGATCCACGAGCTGGTGGTCCAAGGGGGGGAGGTTGACCGGGGGTCAACATCCCCCGTGGGCCAATCAGGTGCGGCCACATATTAAATAATTAGAAATTAAATAAAAAATAGTAAATGACTGAATTTGGAAAAGTTAAAACATAAAAAATGTTTACTTATTTATAAACTATTTTTTTGTGATTTTTATTTATTTTTTGAAATAAAAATTAGGTATTTACAAATAGTATTATTATATATAGGTAAATACAATATTGTATTTTTTATTTTTGATTTTTAATTCTTTATTTTTGTATATTTTATTCCAATTTTATATTTTATTTATTTATAAGATAAAATTTGGAATAATATGGTATTTTTATTTTATTTTTATTAAAATTTTTACGAGGGCTAAATAAATACTTTTATTTATATACATATATGGTATATATACAATGAAGGTTTTGATTTTTATTTTTATTTATTTTTATTTTATTTTTATTTTTATGATTTTTATTTTATTTATTTACATGATGAAATATAAAATATGTACACATTTTTATTGGATTTTAATTTATTTATTTATAGGGATAAATAAATAGATAAAGGGTTCTATGTACATGGTGAATATAGATAATGAGGGGTGAATTTTATTTCTTTTTAATTATCTTATTTTTATTTTAATTTTATATTTACAAATATATACAAATAAATACAAATCCATTTTTATTTTTATTTAGAGGAAAATATTTTTATTTATATAAATGTATATATGTACACACATGAGCTTCATTATCTCTTTGTACTTTGATTTTTATGCGGTCAGGCCCATGCTGAGCCCTCCCTTGGGATTAGGTCGCTCAATATTTATTTTAAATATCTCCTTCTTTTTCTTTTATTTCTTTATTCTTTTATTTATGCACAAAAACATGCTAATTATTCATAATTATACAATGCATGCTTTTTGACAATTATTGTTATTTACAGGAATATACATGTGTTTTGCATGGGTTTTGTAGCTAAAATAAAAGAATAAAGAGTGATGAATGGGTATTCATCAGCTACCCCTAGGGGGCAGCCCCATTTTTCCCTATATATATATGGGAAAATGTGTATACCCCTTAGGTGGAGCTAACTTAGCTCCCCCTGCCCCTATTTTACAAAATTTTTTATTTTTTTTGAAATATAAAACCGTGTAAATTCATTATTAAATCCCTATATTATGTTATTCAAATTTCATGCAAAACAGAGACTTCTATGATCTCCATCCAAACGGGGTCGATTTAAAAAATCTTGTTACCATTAAAAAATTACTGTCTAGATGGAGGCCGTAGGAGTCTCTGTTTCGCACGAAATTTGAATAGCATAATGTAGGGATATAGTGATGAATATTCATGGAAGAAATTTTCAGAAAAAATATAGATGGAGGCCGTAGTTGTTTATTTTCTGGGATATTTGCACCAAGGACCCCGTACTTATTTTTATTTGCACTTATACCCCCGCCAGTTGTGAACCACGTGCTTCGTCACGTGTTTTGTTGGGATATTTGCATAAGACCCCTTGTAGTTCTGGATGTTATTCATTGAATAAAAAGTTTTGTTTATTTGCATATATACCCCTGTGAGCATTGATTATTCGCATGTGCGTTTTATTTTGGGATATTTGCATATAAGCCCCTGGACTTTTGATACGAGTTATCAATAGGTCCTTGGAACTTATTTTTATTACATTTAGGTCCTTGAGTGCCCCTGGCACGTGCTTGGCACGTGACTTCTTGGGTATTTTGCACCAGGACCCCAGAACTTTTGGGTATTTGCACATAGGTCCCTGTGCACAGTGCCCCACCTTTATTTTTGAATAAAATATCAAACGACCTCCAAATCCAATGAGATTTTGACACATGGCTCCTGCCATGGTGTAGGAATTTCTATGATTTTGGAGGACATTTTTGATTTCATTTATTATTTTTAAAAATTCAAAAACCCCTATTTTTGCCACTGTTTGACTTTAAAAATACCAAAAAATTATAAAAACTCCACCAAAAATTCTAAAAAACTTAGATACTGTAGTTTACTTGTTGTTTGATTTTCTAGCCAATTTTGGCTACTTTTCATCACTTAAAAACCCTAAAAATTGAAAAACCCCTAAAAACTAATAAAAATTATAATAAATAAATTAAAAATCCAAAAACAATAATTAGGGTGCCTAAATTTTCCTTATTCTTTCTAGATTATAGGAAAATTACCTTTAGGGCTTTTTGAGATCCAAGAGTATTTTATTTTTGGGTCTTAAGCCTTGCTGGACAGTCCCCTTTGTTTTTCGCATTGTTTGATTTTTAATAAATAATTTACCCATTAGAAAAATTCCAAAAATTCACCAAAAACAGTAAAAAACTTAAAAAACCTAAAATCAATTTTTTGGAATTTTTGCATCATTTTTTGTGTGTGTAATAAATTGTAGAAGTTCCCTTGTATTTACCTTCTTTAATTTTCTCATCATTTAAAAAATCTAAAAAAGTATAAAAACAAATAAAAACCACTAAAAAGTACTCTCTTGGATTCTGACTACATCGTAGGCTATTTAGCCAATCTGTGCTCCTTGTGTTCGACCCTGGGAGCTATACCAGGTTAATCCTATAGCTAGACCGCTCTATTTTGTGCTTGCTTGATTTTATCTCTGTGAGTGGTTGATTTTTTTTCTTGATTGACTTAGTTGAGTGACTGAGGTCGCAACGACCTAATTTTCTGTACCTTTACCTCTGTCATTTGGCCGGTCATCAGAATGGCGCCGTTGCCGGGGAGCACGGCTTTGTAGTCATTTTTTTTTTCATATTGTCTCTCTTAATTATAACTGTTTTCTGACACTCTCTCTCTTTCTAATTTTTGTGCGAGGTACTGCGTGGAGAACTTGGAGTACACTTTTTGAGGACCCGCACGGGAAGGAGAGCAGGAGGAAGAGAGAGAAGAAGGAGTTTTCATTTCTGAGAGAGAGAGAGAACAATACTGTTGTAATAATTTAGACTTTGGACTTGTGGACACTTGTAACTTAGCGGGTCTGTTTCGCCGAGCACCGGTGTGCTCGGGGGACCCATTCGGATTTTCGCGGCTTTTATCGTGGTTTTGATAGCTAGCTGCCTTTTCCGGTGTTTACGCGGTTTTTCTCGAGCCCCCAGATTTAGGAATTTCTGTTGATTGTGACGTAAATATCTAAGGCCCAACACTTAATAGAATATCTGTTCCTATAGAACGTAATTGGACCTTGATAAAATTCACTGAAAAAGTTAGTTTAATTGGATTTGAGACCACGTGCCGTGAGGAGTCACATACAGCGCTGGCAGGACCCGTTGTGGCGGGCACCGAGTGACTCCCAAGATCGGACTCCGGACTCGATTCCGTTGGCTAACTATTGTTCTTCACGATCAATAGAAATTGCTCAGCTAGGACTCGGTTTTTCCTCGTTGCATCATTTAGGTAGTTTAATTCTGTATTTAAATTCTGCGCGGATCACTTGCATGTAGAGTGCTGGAGACAAGGTACGCATTTCTTTCTCTGCATGCATCATTGATTTTCTCGCGCATCGGCTTTTTCGTCTTCTCCCCCTGTGTTTGGCTTAATCATCAGGAGAATCGGAAAAACCGTTAGGCCGCTTGTATTTATTTTGAAAAAAATTAAAAAGAAAAACAAAAAAAAATTGGGACTGGATAACATTATTGACCCTAAAAGACACTCACATTAAAAATTTGTCTTGGGGAGAGCAACCCCCTCATTGTATGGTTTGGATGCGCGAGAGAGTGACCCGCACACTAGGTAGAACCCTCCGGTGTTATTTCTAGCTGACTACCGACTCTTCCGTGCGGGCCAGTCGGTTGGAGTAGCATCGGGTATCCTAACAGGTCACGTAAGCGCTCTGATATCTTGCATGTTCACCAAATAAAATTGACAAGATAAATTGACCGATCTTTCACGGTCTTCAGATTGTGTTGCGTTGGTGAACCGGGGGTTTGCTTTGCGATCATATTTTCTCCAGATCCCATCCGCCCAACTCGCCAGATCAAGATGATGGGTAGACGATCCCTTAGGCAGCCTCTGGCTGCACCGCTTTCAGGCGCGTCGACTCCATCATCTAGGTTGGCCCGTGAGAGTCGAGACCAGCTCTCCGGGCCCGAGTTCGATTCCACCCTGTTCCCCCTCGATCCCCTTTCTTCTGCTACTGAGAGACATGAGCCCGAGGAAAGACGAATTAATTTGACAGAACCTGAGTTGGGCTCATCTGATTTTGCAGACGTCCCTATGGCCGGAGCCGGCAGTTCAGACGATCGCCAGCCCGAACATTTTGTCTTAGACCAGGGAGCGATTAACTCCACCCTGATCGCGTCATTAGAGACAGTTCAGCAACAGTTACGCGATCAGGGGGCATTCATGATAGAGATGAGGAGGGAGTTGGAGAGACTCCGAAGAGAGCGAGACGAGCCGAGCGAGCCGGAGGACATTCCTGACGCTGATGCAGAGGCAGCAGCCGCAGCAGCAGCTGCCGCAGCAGCGGCAGCCGCCGCTGCGGCAAGACCGATGCGGGAGCTACACAACCCCGGATCTACACTGATGCACCAGTGGGTGGTGATTCCTGCTATCGTGGGGGATTTCAAGTTCCCTCCGAACACCCTGCAGATGCTTCCTCATTTTCACGGACTCGCCACTGAGGAACCCCACCTCCATCTCCAGGAGTTTTTGATGATCTGTAGCACTGTCCACGACCGTCGTGTGGACCAAGATACGATTCGGATGATGGCCTTCCCTTTTTCACTGGCAGATAGAGCAGCCGCCTGGCTAAAGCATCTAGGGAAGTTTGTTTACACCTGGGAGCAACTCCGCACCGAGTACTTGAACAAGTACTATCCACTCGGGCGGACGAATGCAGCGAGGGCCCTGATCAACAACTTCTCCATGCTCCCTAATGAGCAATTCCACGAAGCATGGGAGAGGTTCAGAGAGCTTCTGGATAGATGCCCACACCACGACATCTCGAAGCCGAACCTAGTTCAGAGCTTCTTTAGTGGGATGACACCAGAGCTTCAGGGTCTGGTGAATGCTTCTTGCGGCGGGTCCTACTTTGCCAAGGACCACAACCAAGTCTGGGCCATCTACGAGGAGATGGCAGAAAATTACATGGTGATGTCCCAGACTCGGTTGTACACTCAGAGATCTCAGCAGCCGCCAGGACCCGTGCAGTATCAGCGGATAGCACGGGTTGATGCAGGTCCATCCAGTTCGTCCACAGTTGCGGCCGCACAGGCAGAGTCGGCCACTGCGGACATGGGGATTATCAGCGAGAAGTTGGACCGCATGGAAATAATAGAGAAGAAGCAGTGCCAGGGCATAACTCAGATGGAGCAAATGGCACAAACTCTGAGCGACATGAAGACCCAGCTCTTGTGTCTTCAGGAGGCACAGACGGCTCCTCAGCCCCGTCTTCTGTCGCGAGGCGATTCCGGCGGCAGCCGCAGCTCGTCCCAGCGCTCCAGCTCCTTGCAGCAGCCTAGACAAGTTCACCTTGTACAGGCGGAGCCGTACCAGCAGCAGCAGCCCTCTTACCAGTCACCACCATCTCCAGACTTACAGATGGTGGTATATCAGCCGGATCAGCCTCTGGCAGCACTGCCAACAGACCCCTTTGATGCTGAGCCGTTGATGGATGTCAACGGGATTTGGTATGACCGTCCTCAACCTGGAATCCGACGAGACCATCCCGGATTCAGGTGGGGGAATGGGGGTAACCAGTCCCAACAGCAGCCAGCCGGTCAGGGAGGGCAGTACTCCCAGCAGAGAGATCACCAGCAGCCCCCTGCATATCAGCCACATCAGCCATCATCCTTCGTACCTCGTCCCTACCAGCAGCAGGGACAGAATTGGAGACGTGAGCAGCAGGCTCACCAGCAGCAGCATCCTTCCTCTTACCCCTCTCAGCCCCAGCAGCCTCATTATCAGAGAGGCAACCCGTCGGGCTCCCATGAGAGCCCCGCCATGGATGATCTAGCCCGTCTCTTCACAGAGCAGCAGGCTACATTTAGACGGGAGATGGACGAGTTCCGCCAGGAGATGCGGGACCTGATGAGAGGGAAGGCCGCCATCCCTGCACAGATCGAGCCAAATCCGAATAGCTTGAAGAGGAAATCTGAGCAGGTAGTTCACACTGAATTTGCCACTCCTAGTGACCCATTTGATGATACATCTTCGGATTTATTTGATGCTGATTTTGTCACACTTAGGAGCGGTAGAAAACCAGCAGGCGGCGCCTCATCTGAGCGACAACGCGAGGATTTATCCAGAGCGCCAGATGAGGAGGAGGAGAGCGGTACGGAAGCCGCACATCGTGATGACGGTGGTACTGATGCCACCCGAGATGCTGATTTCACCGGCGGTACTGAGGCCGCCGCTTCACCATATAGAGGAGGTGGTACTGACGCCACCAGCAGAGCCGAGCCAGCCCGCGGTACTGAGGCCGCAAGACGTCTAGTTGTAGAGCCAGCTAGAGGTGGTACTGACGCCACCAACATTTATTCTGATAGAAATGTTGTCTTTCCTCGCATGAATGTATCTCAGAACTCTGATTTGAATAAAGGAAAAGGTTTAGTTTCTTCTGATCCCACTGTGGTGAATGATGTTTGTGAGGATCCAGTCATCGAACCGTCTAGGCCTATTCCTAGTCCTTCATCTGAGAAGGACCCTGTGATCCCCTTTCCTAGAGCCCTTGAGTTGGGGAAGGGGAAGAAAAAAGAAAAAGATCCAAAAAAGAGAGAGCAGGAGGAGTTCAGCCAGGGCATGATAGACCGATTTCACATCCAGCTGACCCTCAATGAGGCTTTGCAGCACATTCCTCTTCTTCAGCGATCCCTAAGAGATAGGACCACAGTCAGGAGGAAGAAGAGGAGCAAGACCGCAGAAATTCATGTGCTAACAAAAGCCACGTGTTACGCGATCCAGAACCATCTGCCGACTAAGAGGCCAGATTTAGGGGCCCCGTATGTCAGATGTCAGATTAGTGAGCAGAGGTTCAACCGTACTCTATTAGATAGCGGATCGTCGATCAACCTTCTTCCGGCAGCCCTTCTCGACCACTTAGAGTTGGGCACTCTTAGACAGAGCAGGACATACCTTCAGTTTGCTGATCGGTCTGTCAAGAGGCCAAAGGGGTTGTTGCGAGACGTTGTCGTCACGATTCAGGGTTTGCAATTCCCCGTGGACTTCGTAGTGCTGGACATGGAGACCCCTGACTCGTTGACCGATTCCCCCATTATCCTCGGTCGCCCGTTCTTGGCCACAGCCAAAGCGGTGACTGACCATGACAGTGGGAAGGTATTCTTTCGCGTCCAGGGCGAGAGTATACAAATAGAGACGGTTAAGGACCACAGAGCCAGAGCTAGATTCCGCTCAGAGGACAGTACAGATTCAGAACAGCTGACAGACGCAGGACCAGACATCCACCAGGACTGTGATTTTGTGATCACAGATGATGAGGCAGTTTGGGCAGATCCTGCAGCACAGACCATCCTCTCATATTCAGATACAGTTGATGCAGAATTGATAACAGAGGATAGTCTGGAGAGCACAGCCTTGGTTCAGGATACTATTGAGTCAGCAGATTCGGACCTTGATCGCGACACGATTTTCAGTGATGGTGGTACTGAGGCCACCCTGCTTTACGGTGGTACTGATGCCACCGCAGTTGATACAGATCCCTCGGATTCAGAATCTGATTGGGCCGATTGTGATGATCAGATGCCAGATCTGGATCCACCTGAGCCTATAGATGAGGAGGAGGTAGAGGCAGAGCAGATCAGAGACAATGCAGAGGACCCGCCTTCTCCAGATCCAGTTTGTGAGAGTTCGTTATCATTTTCCCAGGTAAATTTGGCAGAATTGTCCGCATACACACATCTTCTTCAGAAGCCAGATTTGCCAGCACCCAGCTGTCCAGAGCTAAAGCCGCTCCCTACTTCGCTGAAGTACAGATTCCTTGCGGGAGAGTCTGAGATGTACCCAGTCATCATCTCTGCCGATCTGACTGGAGAACAAGAATCCCGTCTGATGGAGGTTCTTGAAAAGAACCGCAAGGCAATTGGATGGAGCGTAGCAGATCTCCATGGGATTAGTCCCTCATTGTGCTCCCACCATATCTATCTCGAGGAAGGGGCGAAGCCGTCGCGTGAGTTCCAGCGGCGACTGAACCCCAACCTAAGAGAGGTTGTCATGAAGGAAATATCAAAATGGTGGAGTGCAGATTTTATTTATCCCATTTCCGACTCCAAGTGGGTGAGCCCCTTGCATGTGGTGCCCAAGAAGACGGGCATCACGACTGTGATCAGTGAGTCGGGAGAGGAGATCGCTACACGAGTACCCACCTCTTGGCGGGTCTGCGTTGACTACAGGAGACTCAACCAGGCCACCAAGAAGGACCATTTCCCCCTGCCTTTTATTGATCAGATCATAGAGAGACTGGCAGGGAAGAGCCATTACTGCTTCCTGGATGGGTACTCGGGCTACAACCAGGTGGCCATCGCTCCTGAGGATCAGGAGAAGACCACCTTTACTTGTCCCTTCGGTACCTACGCTTTTCGACGCATGCCATTTGGGCTATGTAACGCCCCTGCGACTTTTCAGAGATGCATGCTGTCGATATTTTCGGACATGGTAGGGGAGTGTTTGGAGGTCTTCATGGACGACTTCTCGGTTTACGGCGATGGATTCGATTCCTGTCTTGACTGCCTAGACCGAGTGCTCCAGCGATGTATTGCTACCCGGTTGGTTCTATCTTGGGAGAAGAGTCACTTCATGGTGACTCAAGGGACGGTGCTTGGCCACATCATCTCCAACAGAGGCATGGAGGTTGATCCGGCCAAGGTCGATGTCATTAGAAAACTCACACCGCCGTCCAATTTGAAGCAGCTACGGTCATTTCTAGGGCACGTTGGTTTTTACAGGAGATTCATTCATGATTTCAGCAAGATTGCCCGACCGTTACTGATCTCTTGACGAAAGACACTGAGTTCCTTGTTGATGACAAGTGTCTTTCGTCCTTTGAGACTCTCCAGCAGTGTGTTATTGAGGCTCCTGTCCTTCAGCCACCCGATTGGTCTCTCCCATTCGAGATCATGACGGACGCCTCTGATTTTGCCGTAGGGGCCGTGCTAGGACAGAGGAGGGATGGAGTGCCATTTGCCATACACTATGCTAGCCGCACATTGGATTCCGCCCAGCGGAATTACACGGTCACAGAGAAGGAAATGCTAGCAGTAGTGTTTTCCCTAGATAAGTTCAGATCGTATATCATTGGATCTAGAGTGACTTTGTATACCGACCACACCGCCATCAGGTACCTCATGTCAAAGAAGGATGCCAAGGCCAGACTTACTAGATGGATCCTTCTACTCCAGGAGTTCGACATTGAGATCAAGGATAAGCCTGGAGTCAAGAATGTGGTGGTGGACCATTTATCCCGACTAGAGCAGCCTGAGGACTCTGAGCAGATTGATCCCATTTGTGATACCTTCCCAGATGAGGCGATCCTTGCTATCGCCTCACTCCCATGGTACGCTGATATTGTGAACTTTCTCGTTGCTGGGAAAGTTCCACAAGACTGGCCCAAGCAGAGAATTGAGACCTTCCTTGCAAAGGCCAAGTCCTACCACTGGGAGGATCCAATCCTTTACCACGAAGGAGGGGATAGCATCTGGCGTCGGTGTATTCCTCAGGAGGAGCATCATAGTGTCCTCACTTACTGCCAAAAGCTTGAGGCAGGAGGACATCATTCTGGGAGGAGAACGGCACAGAAAGTGCTCCAATCCGGCTTGTGGTGGCCTACACTCTTCAAGGACTCTGATGAGTTCGTGAAGAGGTGTACTGACTGTCAGAGGATGGGCACTTGTGGACAGCGTGATATGATGCCGATGCAGCCCATTCACTTCTGTGAGGTTTTTGACGCATGGGGCATCGATTTCATGGGTCCATTCCCTAAGAGTCAGGGATTTGAGTACATTCTGTTGGCCGTAGATTATGTTAGTCGTTGGGTTGAGGCTATCCCCGCCCGAGCCGCAGATGCAAAGACAGTTTGCAGATTTTTGAAGAAGCACATCATCATGCGGTTCGGGGTTCCACGAGTTCTGATTTCTGATGGGGGATCTCATTTTGTCAACGACCAGGTGAAGGCACTTGCTAGCGAGTTCAGTATAGACCATCGTGTTGCCACACCATACCATCCACAGACGAATGGTCTAGCTGAAGTGTCGAATAGGGAGATCAAGAATATTTTGCAGAAAGTCGTCCGCCCTGACCGAAAGAATTGGTCACAGCTTTTGGACTCGGTCTTGTGAGCATATCGGACATCTTTCAAGACTCCATTGGGTACATCTCCCTTTCGCCTCGTGTATGGCAAGCCCTGTCACCTACCAGTTGAGCTGAGGCACAAGTCACTTTGGGCAGTCACAGATATTCTTATGGATCCAGATGGTATAGGAGACCAGAGGAGGGCAGAGTTAGCCGCCTTGGAAGAGCTTAGAGATACAGCTTTCTCAAACAGCCTACATTATAAGGAGAAAGTCAAAGAGTGGCATGATTCTCATATCAGCCACAAACATTTCGAGATTGGACAGAAAGTATGGTTGTTTGATGCAAGGCTACGATTATTTCCAGGGAAGCTACAGAGCAAATGGAAAGGACCCTATTTGGTCAGAAAGGTACACGATAACGGTAGCATTGATATATCCGAGTTATCTTCTGAGAGTACCTTCCGAGTGAACGGCCAGCGGCTCAAACCATTTCTAGATCATGAGCCGCGGGACGTTATTATTGCCGCTATTCACTTTGCGTGAGATGTGGTCTTTTGACTCACATCTTTTGCATCTCACTCCTGATTTTCACTGTTCTTCCACCTGTATAGATCCAATTGTCCATATCAATCCATTCTTTAGTCCCACATCCCATCTCTCATCTTATGATTATGCTATACTTAGGGTGTACTTTACCCTAAGTATAGGGGGGATGTCGGACCTGCGAGTATTCTTTTCATTCTTTCTGCTCCTGTTTTTGCTGCCTATACTTAGGGATATTTCACCCTAAGTATAGGGGGGGCAGATTCTGTATATTCTTCTTCACTCGGCTTTCCCTTCATGCACAGCTTTCTATACTTAGGATTAGTTAATCCTAAGCATAGGGGGAGACCACCGAGTTCCTTTCATTTTATTCTTTTATTCATTCCTGTACTTAGCCATTCCTTTTCACTTCCCTTTTACTAAGCACGAGTTATGTCTTCTTCATCGCTCTTGATAACTCTGAGGACATCGTTCGATCTAAGTATAGGGGGGGTGTGTATATATTTCATATATACTTTAGCCATAACTCGTACTTTGTGTGAGTGTGTTAATAAATAAAATGGCTAAAAATCACAAAAATTAAAAATTTTTCATGAACATAAACCTCTTTTATTCTTGCACATACATAGCTAGTGTACAAAGTATTTTTGTAAAAATGATTTCAAAAATCTTTTGTGTAAAGCTTGTGTAAATATTTTGTATCAAAATTATGTATATAGTACAAAATTTTTTCAAAATGTTTTGAAAATCAAAAGTTTGCAAAAATCTTGTGTAAATGTGTGTAAATATCATTTTGCAAAACTTGCACCTCATGCATCATTCATGATTTCAAAACATTTTTCAAAAATTTTTGCATGATTGTAAAATATTTGTAAATAGCATCTTTTGTACATATATGTATATAGTTTTTCCTGGATGAGAGTTGACATTTAAACTAAGCCTGAAATTAAATTGAGAAATGGAGCTTAAATAAGATCTTAATCCATTTAACTTCAAGAGGAACCTTATAGGACTTAGGGTTAAGGCTTTTCAGGTCCATAAGGACTTAATTCTTTGAGTCCACTAGGCGATGAGCATATGTCATCTTGATGAGCCTAAGTAGAGCACTTAACAACACACGCATGACTCTCAGAGACAATGGCTTAACTTGCACCTGCACTTTACACATGGCTCTCCACGGATGAGGTGGTGAGGAGGCAGTTTCCTTTGGCTTGGGGTAGCATATGAGGGTAGTACTTCTAGGCGGAACCTCTCTTCTTCTTATAGTGAAGGAAGTGCACCTCAACTTGGTTTAGTGGTGTTGAAAGCTAAAGACAGAAGCTGTGGGTTGCAATAAAGCTTCAAAAGAGGGATAGTCTACTGGCTCAAGGAGAAATTTCTTATATGCTGCACCATGTAGATATGTTGTACAGAAGTCCTTGAAAAAAAAAATGCAAAAAGAACTCCAAAAAAATGGTGGGTCGGATTGAAAATTTAATAACCCCACCGGAGTGAAAAGCAAAAGCTTATGGTATCATGTTACATCTCATGAAGCTTGCAGCGGGAGACTTAGCTACACTGGCTAAGCTTCCAAAACTCTATACTTCTACCCCCTCTTCTTGAGCCGGTTGCACTTGAACTTAGAAGGGAATACCCCGCTTCTCGAGGAAAGAGTTGCTAGACTGAGGCATTAGAGTTACCAGGTTGAGGGAGGTTGTTTCTTTGCTACTTCTGAGGTGGGGAGCCACATATCACTTACACTGCATGGAAAGATTCATGGTCATTAGAGTTTGTGTATGTAGACTTGTTCTGATCTGGTTTATTGAGGAGTCTTGTCCATAGACTGGTGGAACTTAGAGGCTGTTGAGTTTTAGGCTTAAGTCCAAATAAGGTTCCGACACATTAATAATCCAAAGATCTGATCAAGCTCCATATTTCAATTTAATGAAGGAAAATTTAATAAGTCAACCTTGATCCATGTACATCCTCTTTTTCTTTTTCTTTTTCTTTCTTTTTCACTTCTTTTTCAAATAAGTGTTTGCTAAGGGACTAGCAAAGTTAAAGCATAGGGGGTGATGAATACCCATTCATCACTCTTTATTCTATTATTTTAGCTACAAAAACCTTTGCAAATACATGTAGATATGTGTAAATACAAATAATTACCAAAAGCATGCATTGTGTAAAAACCTATAATTAGCATGTTTTTGTGCAAAAATGAAAAGAATAAAGAGCAAAAAGAAAAAGAGGGAAATATTTAGAATAAATATTGAGCAACCTAACCCAAGGGAGGGCTCAGCATGGGCCTGACCGCATAAAAGCCAAAGTAGAGGGAGATAGGAGCTCATGTGTATATACTTCTGTAAATACAATAAAATATATTTTCCTCACCCAAAAATATGTTGTAAGTATTTGTATATATCTTATTAAAAACAAAATACAAATAAAAAAATCAAAAGTTCAAAAATATACCTTCACCATGTGCATAGACCATCACCCATGTATTTATTTAACCCTATAAATAAATAAAATTATTTTCAGAACTTTCTGTGAATATTCTATGGCATATTTTGTAAATAAAATAAATAAAAAGAAACAAAACAAAAATCAAATAAAAATTACAAAATTAAAATACAAAAATACATTGTATAAATACCATGTATATAAATGTATATATCTATTTATTTCACCCTTATATATATAATAAAAATAAAACAAAAATATTCTTTTATTCCATATTTTATGATGTAAATAAATAAAATACAAAATAAGCATAAAAATAACAAATAAAAAAATCAAAAATAAAAATCCATGTAGTGTACATATACCTATATATATAGCTACCCTATTTCTATTTCCAAAAATTAATTAAAAATCACCAAAAAATAGAAAAAAATAAAAGAAAAATATTTCATGTTTTGAGTTTTTTTTAATTCGGCCTATTTCTGCCTTAAAATAAATAAACAAAAATTGCATCCACGTGGCAGCGTCTGACTGGTCCACGGGGGAATGTTGACCCCGGTCAACTCCCCCGCGGACTCCTTCCTTTTCTGGAAGACGCGCGACGCCCCGCCTTCTCCGATTTTCCCACGCGTCTCCAGGCTGTCTCCCATGCATATCCCATGCCCGGATTCTTCGCCGTTCATCCCTCTCCCTCGCCGGATCTTCCGCCATCAAATCCACGCCTTCTATAGCTGTCGCCACTCAACCCTAATCGCCCCTGTCACCATTTATATCTCGACCTCCGCCGCCTCCGCGCCCCATCTTTGGCCCTTCTCCTCCTTCCCAGTGACCTCCATAGGCTTCGCGAGAGTGACAGCAAGCGTCCGCCCTTGTTGCAGTGAGGCGAGGAAGCGAATCCATTGATCCGGCGATTCTCGCCGTCCTTGCTCCGCCGCCGGCGTTGAGCATCGAGCTTCAGGCCTTGACGCCCTTCGAAGCTACGACCCGGAGTTAGCCACGCTCCAGCACAGTCTACTGCAGCCATCAGGTAGCCGATTAGACCTTCTATTTAGCGTAATTTTCGATTTCGCCCAATTCATATCTCCGACGCATTTCTCCGATTCCGGCCATTTCACGTAACATCTCGATCCTCCGACCCGACCATCACCTCCGCCAATCCCTCACGCACCTTCTACGCCCTTTCACTCAACCCAGATCGCACAGGATCTGGGAATCGAGCTCCACCGTCCTTCGCTCGCCGGAGCTCGTCCGCTTCAAAGCACCGTCCACCTTCACCCCGCCTTCTTGGGTCGAGGCATTTTGCCCTCGACCCGCGAAGCTTCTTGTCCACTTTGCAGGTCCAAAGGAGGTGTCTGAGCCTCCAGTCCATTCAAGACCAGAGCTTCGTGCCGCCAGGCCTCGCCGGAGCCCCTCCAGGGTTCGGCTGGGCCATCGGCCATCACCATCAGCTGCGGGACAGTGCAGCGGAGCTTCTCCGACCAATTGCAGCAGCTGAGGAGGGGTGTAGCGCACGCAGGAGACCGGCGAAGTTCGCCGGGGATGAGTTCTTGCACCATCCTCCAGAGCCGTCCGATGAAGACCTCGCTCCAGTTCTAATCCTGAGCGTCCATCCTTGAAGGAGCAGCAGCCATCGATCTATCTGAGGAGACATCTTGACCGTTGTAGCCGAGGAGAGAGGACCAGGAGCCCAGCATCGTCAGATCTTCCACGTGGACCTCTCTCAGCCGTTGATCGAGCTGAAGGGACGAAGAGAGAAGAGGCGCAGCACATCCGGACCGTCCAGCCTACACGTGGCGCCTATCCGACCGTCGGCTAATAAAGGGGTAAATATCATAGGGCCCCCTCGTAGTTTGTTATTTTCTTTTTAGTCCTGTAATTTTTAATTCAAGTTGTTTATTTTCTGGGATATTTGCACCAAGGACCCCGTACTTATTTTTATTTGCACTTATACCCCCGCCAGTTGTGAACCACGTGCTTCGTCACGTGTTTTGTTGGGATATTTGCATAAGACCCCTTGTAGTTCTGGATGTTATTCATTGAATAAAAAGTTTTGTTTATTTGCATATATACCCCTGTGAGCATTGATTATTCGCATGTGCGTTTTATTTTGGGATATTTGCATATAAGCCCCTGGACTTTTGATACGAGTTATCAATAGGTCCTTGGAACTTATTTTTATTACATTTAGGTCCTTGAGTGCCCCAGGCACGTGCTTGGCACGTGACTTCTTGGGTATTTTGCACCAGGACCCCAGAACTTTTGGGTATTTGCACATAGGTCCCTGTGCACAGTGCCCCACCTTTATTTTTGAATAAAATATCAAACGACCTCCAAATCCAATGAGATTTTGACACATGGCTCCTGCCATGGTGTAGGAATTTCTATGATTTTGGAGGACATTTTTGATTTCATTTATTATTTTTAAAAATTCAAAAACCCCTATTTTTGCCACTGTTTGACTTTAAAAATACCAAAAAATTATAAAAACTCCACCAAAAATTCTAAAAAAATTAGATACTGTAGTTTACTTGTTGTTTGATTTTCTAGCCAATTTTGGCTACTTTCCATCACTTAAAAACCCTAAAAATTGAAAAACCCCTAAAAACTAATAAAAATTATAATAAATAAATTAAAAATCCAAAAACAATAATTAGGGTGCCTAAATTTTCCTTATTCTTTCTAGATTATAGGAAAATTACCTTTAGGGCTTTTTGAGATCCAAGAGTATTTTATTTTTGGGTCTTAAGCCTTGCTGGACAGTCCCCTTTGTTTTTCGCATTGTTTGATTTTTAATAAATAATTTACCCATTAGAAAAATTCCAAAAATTCACCAAAAACAGTAAAAAACTTAAAAAACCTAAAATCAATTTTCTGGAATTTTTGCATCATTTTTGGTGTGTGTAATAAATTGTAGAAGTTCCCTTGTATTTACCTTCTTTAATTTTCTCATCATTTAAAAAATCTAAAAAAGTATAAAAACAAATAAAAACCACTAAAAAGTACTCTCTTGGATTCTGACTACATCGTAGGCTATTTAGCCAATCTGTGCTCCTTGTGTTCGACCCTGGGAGCTATACCAGGTTAATCCTATAGCTAGACCGCTCTATTTTGTGCTTGCTTGATTTTATCTCTGTGAGTGGTTGATTTTTTTTCTTGATTGACTTAGTTGAGTGACTGAGGTCGCAACGACCTAATTTTCTGTACCTTTACCTCTGTCATTTGGCCGGTCATCATACCCGTAGAAGTATTGTCTTTATTAAGTGCAATTACATATATATTTGATAAGTATTAATCAAGGGACAAAATTGAACCCATGCACATTGATGGCTACAATTCTATGTGTTGGTAATTGGGACCGAAAATTACAAATTCAACCTAGTTGATCAACCAAGGAGGAATACGTTGACGGTGTCGGTGAGGTGGGCGACCATCAAATTCATGGAGGACAACCCCCAGGCTTGGGTGATGATGCACTGCCACCTTGACATGCATCTAACATGGGGGTCGGACATGGCGTTCCTCATCGAGAACGAGGAGGGGGAGCTTGGATCTGTCGTCTGCGGAATCTGCCCAAGTGCTCGTGAATTTGGGATAATAATACCTTCGTCACCTATTTTTGACTTGCATGCCATTCTATATATGATGTCATTTCCATACATACCTAGGTTATATGTTGGGTTTGCAGTATATGAACAATGTCCATAAAGGAAATATCGTCAACATTTTGCCGAATCCGGCACCAAATCAACGACGTGCACCAAAAAATGCACACGGTAAAATATACCGTTTTACTAGCACTTTGTTACATCGACGAAATTGATGTTTTGACGATACCGAAATTTGACAAAAAATTGAGTTATGATTTTGTTTTGACCATTAATTTACACCATTCAAAATAGATACATGTACAGATATGTAATGTGAAAGCTATCAAATGCATGTAAAGTTAATCAAGTTATATTATATTAATTCCTTTTATTTTCGTATCATAATATGTATCCATTTCATATACATATCTTTTTTAACAATTCAGTAATACAATTTTCATATTTATTAATACATGTATCCGAATCCATATTTATATTTTGAAAGAGGTAAGAATGACATTTATATATCAGTATTTGAACATAACCATTTGTATTATTTAAAATAAATTAGGTGGTAGAAGCTTCTAACAGGGTACCCACGGGTACCCATTAATTCAAACAGGCGGGTCATGGGTCGTGGTATTACAGGTACCTGACCCATCAATTTCAAATGGGTACACGCGAGTTTAGGGTCAAAATGAGCGAGTCAACTCGGGTACCCGCTGACTCGGAAAAATGTGAACACCCCTAGTTTGAATGGACCTACCAAAAATGGGTTAAGGGGTAACCTTTTTGTGTGTTTTAGTGTTTTGATGAATGGTTTATTAGTTGACAAGGTAGGGTTGTTATGTGATTTTATTAAAGTTTGAGAAAAAAATGATGAGATGTTATCCGCACAAGATTTCATACTATAATACTTTTTTTGTTGAAATGGATGATAGAAATAGGTGATTGGATGCATTAAATGAGAGAGAAAAGAATTGTCAGTGGGTCCCATAAAAGAGAGATTATTGAGTGGTAGGCCGAGGAGGGTTTAGGGAGAAAACCTGCGGGTTTTGTGAAGATGACCCAAATTTGGAAGGGAACCCTTCCAAATGAATGAGCCCAAGAGCCCATTGATTCTACTCTAGGGCGGTTAATTTGCCTCTTGTGTGTGGGACTTAACCATATTAAACCTCATGTCCCATAACGTAAAATCTTGAACTGTAGTATCTGACATGCAACCATTGATGTTTCTTCATCCTCTTCAAATTTTTTCTCAAGTAAGTCCTCGATATAGACAGTTGTTGTTTGCAGTTATGTAGGCAAAAATATTCTACACAGCCTATAGCATGTTCTATCTAGTGCCATGGACCATTCTTTCCCTTGACCTTAATGAATTTAGTCTGCATCGTGTAATCTCCAAAACTAATACACAAAGAATTGACAAGAAATTGACCTTTTGACCTTGTTGATTTAATTAGGGAAAAAGCAACTATATATGAGGGGCTAGTCGTGCACTTTCCAATCTAAGGAGCCTTCCCAACAAACACGGGATATAGATAATGATTACTGATGAATCTCCATTTCATCACCTTTATTCTTTCATTTTTGCCTTTAAACCCTAGCTAAATGCAATTATATAACATTATTTTATACAAAATAAACTTTATTATTACAATGTAAAGATTGTATAAAGTATTGTATTTAAATCCAAAATAAAAGAATAAAGAAAATAAAAGAAAAAATGAAATATCATAGGTATTGAATGACCCTAAAAACTGAAACCTTGGCATCATGATGACTGGGTTGACAAGAAATAAAGTAGAGGGAGATAAGGACTAGTAAGACAATAAAAACCCTAACTTTTAATTCTGCAATAATTTAATATGAGACTTATTTTATTCTTTATTATTTATACCTAAAATCAGTAAAATTTATACATGAAAGATGAAGATAAAAATACATAAAAATATAAAATTTATTCCATATAATAATAATGCATCGTTAATGAGCCAAAAATCGAGATCGACTAAGGTGGAATATAAATCACAAAGTCGTTGTCCCTAGTCAATTAGTTCAGTCAATGAGAAAAATTAATAAAACCACTTAATGAAATCAACAAAATGTAATGTAAGCGGTCTTCTCTATTTTATTTGCATGTTATAACGATTGATTGACCGTTGAGATGCCCTCGTTAATTTAAATAAGTGTCGTTTTTATTGTAGCCGGGCAATCAGGATAGATCAAAAAATAACCGCACGAATCGATGAATCGGTGAATTAAATATTGTGCGGTTTAATGTATTTTTAACCTGGGCAAGCCTTCGGGTCGACTCAAGGAGGCAAAGAAATAACTTCGGATCGACTTATATGAATTAGATCATGGTTTTCGAAGCGGGATTTTTTTGTATTTTTTATGCGATAAAAATGCAAATGCACGACCTTGGATGAACTAGGTTATTAAGAAAATAAGTAACTTAGCCAAATTAATTTTAATACAAAATTAATCCAAATTCAGTCAAATGTTATTTTTCCTATAAATCTAATCCAATGATGAATGAAAAATTAATTTTTTGGAATTTTGGGATTTAAGATGCAACAATGAAAAATGCAAACTTTTTGGGGGTTTTCATGCAATTTTCGTGCAAAAAGAGTGCAAAAATTATGAAAAGTTTACTGAAAGTGAAATATGATGAAATAAAAGCTACATTAATTTTTTTAGAAATTTTTTAATAATTTATGATATTTTTATTATATTTTTACTGAAAATAGAGTGATTGCGAGTATTTTATTTTTAATAAATCCACAAAATCAAATTATCAAGAGAGCGATTTATATCAAATAGATATTTGAATGATAAATCCAGGAGATTTGAAATTTTGCAAAAACGGTATTTATGGATTTAAATAAAAATCAATGCCAAAATCACTCTATAATTTATTTCATGCACAAAACAACTCCAATTTAGATGAAATTTGAAAATAATTAAAGAGAACTAAGAAGCATCACATACAATTTTTTCACAATTTTTTGAGCAATATTTAATTACATATGAATCACATATCACGAAATGGGTAAAGTGTTCAATTTTACAGCAAAAAATTTTTAGTTACTTATCCAGTGCTCACAAAAATCCAAATAAATAGCCAAGAGATAGACATTTAAATGCTCTACAAGATGTTATTTTTTTGACTAAAAAATGATGCAAAATTAATGTCCAAATTAATGCTCAAATATAGGGTTGTTCGTGCAATTACATAAAATATAACATTTTAAAAAATTATGCACAGGGATGCTATTGCAAATAAAGAAAACTAAAGGGACACAACTGTAATTTTTTTCAAAAAAATAAAATAAAATCGACCTTTAGATCGTGGGACGCTTCCCACTTCAAAAAAATAAAATAAAATCGATCTTTAGATCGTGGGATGCTTCCCACTTCACATGCTAGGGCAAAGTGCATGGGGAAGGGACAGCGGCGACGATTGGCTGGCAGAGCGAGGGTGTCGTACGACGTAGAGGAGGGTTGCGTGGCGCGGGGGTAGGTCGCGGCAATGGCGAACGGCTGGAGCATCGCGCGGTGAGGCACGGCGGTGCGCGCTGGAGGGCGGAGCGGACTGCTCGCGGTGGACGCTGACGACAGAGCAGGTCGCACAGGCTGCGGGTTGATGCGCAGCGAGGGGCCGCGGGGGGAGGAGGGCTGGTGTCGCGGCTTGGAGCAGGGAGGCCTCGCACGCTGAGGGGAAGGAGGTGGTGTCACGCGCAGCTTGCTGGCAGGGGGCGGCGGCCAAGGGGCTAGTGGCATGCGGCAATTGGTCTGGAGGTGAAGGGGCGACAGTCGTGGCTGTGACTAGGGGCGGCGGCGCGTAGATCGCACGGGGGCGGTCAACCGGCTATGGTACTGGCAGCATGGTGCGGCGGCGCGTACGGGGCGGCACACCGCGACGTGTTTGTTGATGAACAGGAGGCAGAGGCGGCCTGGGAGGCGCGGGGGTACACGCAAACGGCGGAGGGGGCAGCCGCTGCTGGAGGGCGCCACGAGCGGAGCGCCACGTGTTGGCAGCGTGATGAGGGAGGGGCGCGTGTGGAAGATTGCGTGCAATATTTTTTTGTTTTTGCATTTTTTTTAAGTTTTTTTATTTTTTTTTGTAAACTGGGAATGTAAGAGGTGATGAATGAGTGGGGATGATGGTTTGTTGTGATAAAGATGTTGATAATATTGGTGATTTGAGATGATTGGTGGTAATGGTGTGATGTAAATAAAATATGATGTGGTGATGAAAATACGATGAACAACAAAGAAGAAAAGAAGTTAGATACAATAAAAATGAAAAGATAAGGATAGAGGATTTACCTGTGTTGTCGCCGGAAGATGGGGCTGCGGTGTGCGGCTTCCTGTTGTCGCCTCGATTCGATTCAACGAAAAATCGAAGAAGCTCGATTGTGACCTGAAGAGTTGCACAACAACACGTGGAAGAGTCCTCGTGGATCTCACCTTTGCGACCATCGTTGCTCGACCGAAAGGTGCTGAAGCTGTCACCGACAACACTCGGGGGCTGATGGTCTCTCCCTCTCAGTTGAAGAAATGGCAGATGAGGAAAAATGATGGAGGGGAAGAGAATAAAAAGGAGGAGGAGGGGGCTAGAAAAGAAGTGGAGAAAGTGGATGGAATTGGAAGTTGATGACTTGGAGTGGGAACAAGTAGAGGGAGAAGAAGTAAAAGAGGGGGAATAAAAATAAATAAATAAAATAAGTAAATAAAATAAGTAGGCTACTAAAAATAAAGAAGTGAAAGTAAATAAAAGAAAGTAATTAATTAATTAAAAATAAAATAATAAAATGAAATAAATAAAATAAATAATAAAATAAAATACAAATTTAATAAATAATAAAAAATAGGATAACACGTGGCGGCTCCAGGAGCTGCCACGTGTCGCACCTGGAAAAAATCAAAAATTAAATGTAAAGAAAATTAAAATAAATAACAAAAGGGTCAATAAAAAGTGGTCAACACGAAAGTTGCTTGTCTCGACGAGATCTAAAACTTTTGTGAAGGACCGAAAATCAAAAGAAGTCATCCGTACAAAGTGCATTTTGGGTGGTACCTTATAGATATAAAATACTGTATTTTTATGTTTTGCAAATTTTTTTGTTATTTTTAAATAAGATAAAAGTCAAAATAAAGTTAGAAAGAATATGAAAGAAATATTTACAACTCAATCTTTTTTTGGATTTTTAATAATTAATAAAATAAAAAATAAAATGGATGGTATTATGGTCAATATGTATAATATACAATAGGGGCCCAAAATTCAAGTTTCACATACGATATCTGATTTTTATGAAATCAGTCTTGTTTTGAATGTCTTTGAATGTATATTACTTTAAAAGTGAGTACACCTAAATCGGACATTGTATGAGAGAGATATGCACATTTTAAGGTTCATAGTCTTAAACTTGGATTTGGGTTTATTGGACAATTTTACAAGTTAGTATTTTTTGATATTTTTCCTTTATTAATGTTAGTAATATATACAGTATATACTATAGAGTTTATTTTATTGGATTTGGAGTTAGTATAAAATATATACAGATAGGTGAATTTAGCTAATATACACGTGAATAATTACAAGTGAATTTGGCTCCTTATTTAATGCAATTTTGAGTGCTAAAATGCAAATATTATTAATACATGCATGAATGCTAACTATGCAATATAAGTGGAAATATGCAACTAATTACTCAGGAACAAAGCTCTATTTTCAACCTTTAGAGTGATGAATCACATATTCATCAGCGACTAGGATTGAACACATGAAGCACGATTAAAGAGCTCAGTAGTCAAATTTCAGAGATATAAAAATTTTAGTGGTTTTTAATTTTTCAATTTATTAATTTTCAAATAACGAACAATATGCATAAGGGAAGAAATACACAAACCATATTCTTTTTGTACTTTTCAAAATAGTCAGAAATGCTCAGAAAATTGCAAAGAAAATATTTTTGGGTTTCATAATTTTTAAAATGATTTTGGTAATTTTTACAAGTTTTTATGATGATTTTCTGATTTTATAAAAATCAAACAGTGGCAAAAAAGGTAAATAGTGCACAACTTGGAGTAATTTGTAACTTAAAAATATTTTGATGCCCAAAACTCCTGAGAATGATTTTTACGCTAAAATATAGACAAATATCTACACACAGGGCTTGAGAACATAAATTTTTGATTTTTGTACAATTTTGTGATTTTATTAAGGTTTTTAGTATTTTGCAATTTTTAGGAGTTTTGCAAATAATTAATACATGAAAATTGGCTGGAAATTAATAGACGGAAAAATAAATCCACTATAATGTTTTAGAATTTTTTGGTAATATTTAATTTTTAATGATTTTTCAAATATCATGTAGAGAAAATAATACAGTTTTTAAATTTTTTTAAAGTAGCAAATAAAAAGAAAATATGATGAAATTTTTATACAATTAAGAGGAACAAATCAGGAGCATAACACAATTTTTTGTAGAATTTTCAGAGCAATAAAAGCATTTATTTCAATAAGAAAAAGGATGCAAAATAATGTTTGTGAAATAGGGACTTAAACGTAATTACCTAGAGTTTTTAGATGAAAGAGAAATAAATAATAAAATACGGGGAACTATTGCAATTTACCCAGATCGTGCGTGCGGCACATGTGACATGCTGAAGAGCAGGGGCTTCTTTGCAAATATTAGAACTGTCAAGGGTGTTTCTGCAATTTTTCTAAAGATTTTTTTTAAACGGGCTAGGGTTGGGGTTGACCTCACCCCTCCCCTTATCTTTCTTTCTCTTCATTCCCACGCCAAGGGCAGGTGGTGCCACCGCGCGGTGTCAGCGTGGAGGCTTCGAGCTAGGAGCTGTCTGGAGTGGTCGACGGTGAGGAGGCTTCGAGTTGGGCACCGCCTGGAGTGGTCGACGGCGAGGAGGCTTCGGGATGGGCACCGGAGGGCGGTGCAATCGTGCGCTGAGCACCGAAGGGGGCGGGCAGCGCACTCATGCGTTGAGCGCTGAAGGGTGGCGGGCGGCGCACTCGCGCGCTGAGCACCGGAGGGCGGCGAGCGGCACACTCGCACGCTGAGGGCGGAGTGGAGCTGTTGTGTGCCGCTGCACGGGTGGACGGTGATCGTGGGGGTGGCTCCTTGCGTCGGCGGTGCTGCTATGGAGGGAGGCCGCAGCTGGAGAGATGGCAGAGGAGAGGCTGGGGTGCGGGTTACCATTAACGATCGACGATGAACACGTGAGCCCGTGCGTGGTGTTGACAGTGATTGGAGATTGTCGGCGTGGAGGAACGGGCTGCTCAGGCGGAGGCGACGGGCGGTTGGCGGTTATAGGCGCGGAGGAGCGACCTGCTCAGGCGGAGGTGATGGGTGCTCCTGGAAGGGGGAGCAGTGCACCTCCCAACCCCAGCCCCCCCCCCCTTCTTATAACCTACAGGAGATGTATGTAAATAAAAATGTATATTTTTTATTTTTTTTCCTATAAATATTTTTATTTTTTATTTTATCTCGCAGAACAAATGTTAGAAAAAGAACATTTTTTATTTTTTATTATGTATCAACATATTAGAATGCGAGCACGATTGCTCGATCTGAGCTAAATCAAACACGGAAAAATGTAAGCTGGTGCGAAGCCTGCGAAATGGAAGATAGATCTGGAGATCTAGTCACTGTGCATGATCGGAGGTGTGTGGTTGTGTGAGGTAGAATGGAAATGAAGAGGTCACGAAGATGAAATGGATGATCGGAAAACGGAAGCGGTTCAGGTCGTGATGAACAATGATTAACGATGAGCTACTATTAAAGAGTTAACAATGAAATGTCTGTGAAATTAAATCTGAAATTAATCTAAAAGAATGACGGAAAATAAAGTGGATCTCACCTGGGGATCGGACAAGCCGTGATGGCCTCGACAAGGACCAACTCGCTGTCACCAGACAGCTTAGAGGCTGGGCACCCTTCTGCGACAAGAAGCTCTTGGAGATCGGGCTCCTCTTCACCAAAGATTGACCAAGAGGAAATGAGGGAGGATGAGCTCAATAAAAAGAAGAAGAAAAATCAAAAAGGAAAATAATTACAAAAAGAAAGGTATTTAGTGGTTAATTAAATAAATAAAATAAAATAATAAAATAAAATAATGAATTAATTAAAAATGAAATTCGTAATTAAATTAAATAATTAATTTACAAAAATTAATTAGCCACCTTAGTGGCGGTTATTTAAGTTAGAAAATCAAATCTTATATACATGGTAGGTTTTCACATCAAATAATTACATAAAATAAATAAATAATCGAATTTTCATAATTATAGTAATTTAATTAATTAATGTTAGAAATTAATTTTTTGGTGGTTTTTTATATAAGGAAATTAGTTATATACAATTAATATACACATATAGTACATTATACGCATGCACAAATGAGGAAATTTTTTTATTATTATTATTATTATTATTATTATTTATTTTTATTTTTATCTTAAATAATCATGACAATATTTAAAATTATTTACATTGTGTATAAAAAATAGAGATGCATAACTATATATAATAAATAAATGGTAAAATTGCAAAACCACACCAGAAAACCAACTTTTTAACCGTAACTCCAAAAATTATGAAACCACGGCTATTTTAAAGATAATTTAATTTAGAGTGCAATGGAAGTGAGTTTGATACGATTTGATTTTGTATGGAGCCGGAATTGGTCTTTCAATTGTCACTTTACAGCTTTTTCTGAGTGTGGGTACTTTTACTCTATACATGTTTTTACTTTGCAATTATTTTTATTATTCATAAAATATTTTTATTTATAATTTCTGTTTAGAGAAATATTTAATTTGAGGTCAATTTTTATACAAATAAAATCGTGTAAGTTTTGTACAAATATATAAGGAAAAATATTTACAAATGATTTTTTTGAATTTCTAATTAAAGACCCTATCTCCCCCTACTTTATTCCTGGTTAATCAGGTCATTTCAACCTTCTCTTAGGGTTCGGGTCAGTCTGCAGTTATTTCATAAATAAATCCTTTATTTTTATTTTTTTTATTTTCTTTTCTTTTTCTTCTTTATTCTTTTATTTGAATATAAAAAGTATTAAAAATGCATATTTAACAAATGCATGTAAAATGTAATTTTGTGAAATTAGAGGGTATTTACATGTATTTGACTAAGGAAACAAAGCTAAAATAAAAGTATAAAGGTGATGAATCATGGATTCATCATTCCCCTGTACTTTACCTTTGATAGTCCCGTAGCAAACACTTATTTGAAAAATAAGTGAAAAGAAAAATAAAGAAAAGGAAAAGGAAAGAACTTAGACCAATGTTGATTGTTGACTCGACTCTTCACGATTTAAATGGTGAATTTAAGCGATGTCGTTGTGAACCGCGGTTAATCGAGATCAAACAAATACATTACAACTACGAGCACAATGGAGACATATAAATGTATATGCCAAGTAGAGGTTCGAATCTACAGAGACTACGTAAATTTGCAATTTCGATTTCACTTTTGACTATGATTTGAATTCTAATCTAAGAACATGAAATAGAACTATGATATTTTATACTAAAGAGGCTTAAAAAGAGACATAGCTATTATAAGAAGATTGCAGGGGTTATAATATAAAGATTTCAAAAACTAGAGGTTAGAATGCAATTTCATAACATTAAACTGATGAGCAAATGACTGGACTAAAGTCACCAACCGATTAGGGTATAAATGATGTTTTCAGAAAAAACAAAATCAAAGCAGGAAAATTATGCTAAAAGACGAGACATTTGCAAATGATAAAATGGTCCAAATGCAACAGAGTATATAAAAAAGGGGAAAATGATCTTCTCTTTCACAGCAAGTGGATTGGAGGACGCAGGGTCGCACAACAGACCACAGACGAGTGCAAGGCGGTGCAGGGGCATGCAACGGCGGCTAAGTGTGAGGTGGCGTATGGCTGCCCACGACCGGACGATAGAGTAGCACAGGGTGGAGGGCGTGCTTGCGGTAGTGGCACAGTTGGAGTGCGTGCGAGCAGGAGGCTCACGCACAGTGGCACGGCTGGAGCATTGTAGCTGGCTGGAGTGAGTGAGAGAGACCGCGTGAATGGCGGTTGCTGCTGCAAGAGGAGAGCGCATGGACGGCAGCGTGCAGAACTGCTACGAGGAGGGGGTGTTGGGTTCTCCTTCTTGAACAGGGGCGGTAGGTAAGGTGGCAAGGGGTGAAGGACGTGCCTACGACGGCGGCGCAGCCGGAGTGCTCGTGAGCAGGAGGCTCACACACAGTAGCATGGCTGGAGCGTGTTGTGCATGGGCGAATAATGTTGGGTCCCTTTCTCTCCGGAAGAAGTCGTCCCCAAGTGCCTCTCGGACCCCTCTCTTTATAGTTGTGATGTCGGAGGTAACATGCTGGAGCTGGAGCGAATGCGAAGCGACAGGGAGGCATCCAAACAGTGAAGGATCCTCCTTGGAACCGAATGAGACGTGCGTGAGATCAGGTTGCAGAGGAGTACAGCACCGAAGGGCTATTGGCATGGAGGGTACGCTCACGTTTCGACTTGGGAAGAGGAGAGATCTTTTCGGGAACTATTACCTGCATATCGAATATAAAGATGTCAGGATGGCATATGTATGCATGAGAAATAGTTGAGAGGGTCATGTTAGTATGAATGAATTAATAGGGGACGCATGTGCATGTGCATGGGAAAATAGAGAGAATCGCGTGGAGACCATTTGCATGGGATAGTGCCAAAGAGGCTATGTAATATTTTAACAAAAAGTATTCATATATATTAGGCATCCCATATATATATATATATATATATATATATCTTCAAGTTTCATTAGTATGTACTTGTACTTGGGTTACATTCGTTCTTGATATGGGTGTGCAATAAAGTTTTACAACATTATCTCAAGTAGTAATATAATAAAACAATTGTGCCCATGTCCTCATAATTTATAATATTGTGAAACGAATATTTTATATAAATGCAAGTAACATGTGTGACTTGATATCCATGTATAATTTTTGCAAAATCAGTTTCCTGGATAATTGTGAGTACGTAATTCAATTGTAGAAAAAACATTTAGTAATCATAATATTTAACCTAATTATAAAAATCGTACGAGGAGATAATGTGATGGAAAGTATGTATAAGATGATAGGAAAATGAAAAAAAGAAGAGTTGATTTACCATAATTCATATGAGATGTCATGATGAATATGATATTCATCACACCCCCATACTTAGATTTTACTAGTCTCGAGCAAGAATGAGATAAATAATAATGAAGGAAGAGGGAAATATTTAAGATGAATCGGGTGAGGGTTTGCAGCAGACACACCCACAAAGTCTTTGAGTTTTCAGATCCAAACCACATAAATACACAAACTTTAGTAGAGATTGACCCTGGATTAAAAGATTTGTTCGAATTATCTACTTGACTCGAGTTTGTAGTTTCAACAGCCTTCAGTTCCAACAAAATCACGTGGTTTCAAAAAGTCGATCAAGTTAGCTCGTCCCCAATCAACAGGTATTCTCTTTGACCTTTAGTGGATATAAATGGTGTTTTGTGATTTTTTAGCTTTCATGAGTCGAGAGAACGAGACAACAACACAATCTATCAAGGTACCGAATGATTCCTTACTCATATAGCCTCAGTCCTCACCTGAAATCAGGCATATTCTCTTTTCACCCAAGTATGTCAGCATAAAGAAATAGGTCATAATTCTTTGGAAAATGGGACTTTAACTTTCGGGATTTTCCGTAGACCGCTTTGGTCCGTTGCTCTCATTTTTTCCTTTTGCAGAGCATAACCCTGGGCCTCTTTGGGCCTCTTTTAAGAATTTAGGTAGCATCATTGGGCTGCTACCATGGCTTTTTGGGGGGAGAAGGGTTATTTGGTGGTATTCTTTCATTGCTTTTGCTTCGCACATCTTTGCATGATGGGTGGTTTTTTTTTGGCATTTGTATTGTGATATGCCTTTTTGTGGTGTTTTTTCTTTTTGGGTTTGGCACAAAAGGTAGTATCGGCTTAATATTGACTTTGGAGGCATGATACTGGATTATTTGTTGACATACTTAGAATAGAGAGATCATGTTTCCCCCTGAGTCAAGTTCCTTCACTGACTATAGATAACGTTCAGGCATTGGCACAACCAAGAGGACAACTCCTCACCTCAACTGGATTGTAATTGTATCTCGTAAAATAAACTCAATCAAGCTAAGTGCAATGTGCAGTTACTTAATATCCACTGAAGAGTTTAAGAGTGCTACTAGCAGCTCATGTGATCTAGTTAGATACAGAAGTTCATTCACCAGTAGAGTTAGTGGAACTGAGAGAATAAAGTCCATATGGACCTGAAAAAAGCTTAAAAAACTCATGCCTAGTGAAATTCTGATGAAGTTAAGTGGATTAGGGTCAACTCAACCTCAGTCTATGATCTATGCAATGAAGAGATGAATTCTTAAAAGTAGGATAAAAATAGGGAAGGCCATATTTTGGTGATTTTATCTCTTTTTTGAGAATATTTTTTAGGGGAATTTTTGCAACAATTTGTGGTTTTTTTTTGAAAAATATGCAGACACACCCCCCATGCTTATCAGAAACTATGTCCTCATGGTGAAGACAAGGTGTAATAGGAGGACCAAAAGAAGGGGTGAGCGATGTGAAATTTGTGTTTTGTTTTTTTGTTTTTTGTTTTGTTTTTTTTTTGGAATGTAATGCAGAGGGATACCCCCATACTTATCTAATGCAATGCAGTAAAAAATAAACATGCGAGCAGTAAGACGAAAAGATACCTGTGAGGAGAGGCTCACGAGAGTGCATGATTTAACGCCTCAGCTTGGCGATGTGGTGGTTCATTTTTCCTGCAGAAGGTACGTTGTGCAGACAGGCATAGGACCAGATGGTTCAACAACGGGTTTCAATCTTCGACCATTGACTCTAAAAGTGGCTTTAGTGTTTGGATCACATATTTCTATTGAACCATTGTCAAATACTTGGGTTACAATGTATGGTCCTTTCCATTTTGATCTCAGTTTTCCCGGAAATAGTTTTAATTTTGCATCAAATAACCAAACTTTTTGATTCTCTAGAAATGTTTTCCTTGAAATGTTAGCATCATGTCATATCTTGATTTTCTCCTTGTAGATCAAGTTATTGTCATAGGCTTGTGATCGTAATTCTTCCAATTCAGCCAAATCTAATAACCTCTTCTTGCCAGTCTCATCATAATCCAATTGACATTGTTTTATTGCCCAGAGTGATTTTTGGTGAATCTCGACAGGTAAATGACACGGTTTTCCGTAGACGAGTCGGTAGGGGATCATTCCTAAGGGTGTGCAGAAGGCTGTACGGTAGGCCCAAAGAGCAGATGACAAGTGTTGAGACCAGTCCTTGCGATCGGACCGAACAGTTTTCTGGAGTATGGTATTGATCTCTCGATTTGATAACTCAACCATTCCATTGGTTCGCAGGTGATAGGCAGTCGAGATACAGTGTTCAACTCCATTCTTCTTAAGTATAGTTTTTACTAAAGCATTTAGGAAGTGGGTTCCACCATCACTAATGACTACTTTAGGCAATCCAGATCGAGAGAATATGTTGTTCAAGAACTTGACAACAGTTGTGCTATTAGTAGCACGAGTGGGAATGGCTTCTACCCAATGAGAGACGTAATCAACATCGAGAAGAATGTATTGGTAACCGTGTGATGTGGTGAAAGGCCCCATAAAATCTATACCCCAAGTGTCAAAAATTTCAACCACATGTATTGGTTGGAGGGGCATCATGTTACGACGGGTCATTGTTCCATTGGTTTGACATGTAGGACAGGCTTGAGCAAAGTGATGAGCATATTTGAATATCGAGGGCCAATAGAATCCACATTGAAGTACCTTAGCGGCAGTGCGTTTTCCCGAGTGGTGTCCTCCACACCCAGAGGTGTGGCAGTAAGATAGGTTACTAGAGACTTCAGATTCAGGGATACAACGTCTCCATATCAAATCAGTGCCTTCTTTAAAGAGTAGAGGATCATCGCAGTGGTAGTATCGAGCTTGGGCTTTGGTTTTATCCTTTTTATGTCTTGGCTAATCGTCAGGTAACTTGGAAGTAACGAGGTAATTGACTATGTCAGCATACCAAGGAAGTTGAGAGATAATCATTATATTTTCATCTGGAAAAGTGTTAGAGATGGGGAGCATATTATCGATCAAGACATCAGATGGAAGAGGTGAATGGAGTCTTGATAAGTGATCGGCGACAACGTTCTTTGCTCCGGCTTTATCTCGAATTTCCAAGTCAAATTCTTGAAGCAATAGAACCCACCTAATGAGTCTAGGCTTGGCATCTTTTTTGTGAAGAGGTACTTTAGAGCAGAGTGGTTTGTGTAAATTATGATATGAGATCCCAAGATATAAGATCGGAATTTTTCTAGTGAGAATACCACAGCTAGCAACTCTTTCTCAGTTACAGTGTAATTCTTTTGTGCATCATCAAGTGTCTTGCTGGCATAGTGGATGGCATATGGTTTACCATCCTTCCTTTGTCCCAAAACCGCCCCAACGGCATAATCAGAAGCATCACACATTATTTCAAACTCAATGGTCCAATCGGGAGGTTGTAATATCGGTGCTTCAGTGATGATCTTTCTTAGAAAAACAAAGGAGTCGAAGGCTTCCTTGGTGAATGTAAAGTCTTGATCCTTCTCAAGAAGTTTGGTAAGCGGTCGTGCATGTTTTGAGAAATCCTTAATAAAGCGTCGATAGAATCCAACATGACCTAGAAAGGATCGAACACCTTTTATATTGACAGGTGTACTCAAGTGGGTGATGGTCTCATTTTTGGAGGAATCGACCTCTATTCCTCTCTTCGATACGATATGCCCCAACACTATTCCTTGTTTCACCATGAAATGTGATTTCTCCCAAGATAAGATTAAGTTTACCTCAATGCATTTTTTTAAGACTTTGTCCAAAAATTCAAGTGTCTCCTCAAAAGAGTCTCCAAAAATTGAAAAATCATCCATAAATACCCTTATAAAGTCACCGACCATGTCAGCAAAGATACCCATCATACATCTTTGTAAAAGTAGCGGGGGCATTGCATAATCCGAAAGGCATGCGTCGAAATGCATAAGTCCCAAAAGGACAAGTGAATGTGGTCTTGTCCTGATCTTCAGGTGCTATGGCAACTTGATTGTAGCCAGAATATCCATCCAAAAAACAAAAGACTTCTTTTCCTGCTAGTTTCTCAATGATTTGGTCAATGAATGGTAGTGGAAAGTGGTCTTTTCGTGTAACCTTATTCAATTTTCTATAATCGACACAGACTCTCCAAGATGTTACCATTCGAGTAGGGATGTCCTCTCCTTTTTCATTTTTCACAATTGTTAATCCAGCTTTCTTGGGGACAACTTGGAGAGGACTGATCCAAGGACTATCGGCTATCGGATAAATGATACCGGCACTCGACCACTTGTATATTTCATTCTTCACAACCTCTCGTAGAATAGGATTCAACCGTCTTTGCATTTCTCGAGAGGGTTTACTGTCATTTTCCAAGTATATGTGGTGTGTGCAAAATGTCAGGCTTATTCCTTTTAAGTCAGTTATTTTTCATCCAATAGCCTGAGAATTCCTTTTCAGCACCTCCATGAGTTGACTTTCCTGAGTGCTATCTAAGTTGGCATTAATGATGACCGGTAGAGTGTGTGCATCATCAAGGAAAGCATATTTCAAGTCTTGTGTTAAAGGTTTCATTTCAACAAGGGCGGATGGCGGGGTCATCGTGGTGGTTTTCATTGGTGTATCTATCAATGCAGTAGTGTGAGAATGTGATTCGTTAGGATGAGACAAAAGTGATTCTTTAGATGAGCATATGTACTCGAATGGTGGTTCCATCATTGGCATGACTACGGATGACGTTAGTGTGAGTTCAGTATCCAGTGTATCCCAGATTTCATCTAATTCAAAGATTTCTTTGCTAGAGAGCAGGCATGGCGGTTCTTCAAGTAAAGAGTTCAGAATATATGTGGCAATCTGATACGACATATCTTTATAGGTGGAACGAGAGGTATTCAGACTAACCTCTAAAGGATCTTTGGTAAGGTGGACAAGGGAAAAATCATTTTGTATGTCAAGCATAGCATAATTTTCTATCCAACCGCAATCTTCAGTCTCAGAGTCAATCGAAGTGGGGATGATAAGATCCACATGAATGACCTTACCATTAACTTTAAACTCCACTCTCCCATCCTCATAATCAAAGTGTGCCTTGGCAGTGGCCAAGAATGGTCGTCCAAGTATTATGGGTGTTTCACTTAGTGTATTAGCCGGGTCCATATCCATAACAACAAAATCTACTAGGAACCGGTGTCCCTGAACCGTGACTATTACATCCTCAAGTAATCCTTTTGGTCTTTTCACAGAACGATCGGCCATCTATAAGATCATTGAGATAGGTTTTAGTTTCCCCAAGTCAAACTGCTCTAGAATAGTAGTAGGGAGGAGGTTAATCGAGGCGCCATTATCCAACAACGTACGTTCGAATGTCAACTTTCCGATAGTGCATTTCACCAACGGTGCACCTGGATCTTTCTTTTTTGTAGGTAGGAGGTGTGAAATGACATTTGATGTTGCTTGAGGAAGAACGTGTTTTTCGATGTCCTCATGATTCTATTTATTCTTTCCTTTTGACTTCCTTTTTGGTGTGCATTTCTCTTTTAGAAAGTGAGAAAAGGCTGGAACTTGTTCAAGCGCTTTCAGAAGTGGAATCTCAATGACAATGTCAGAGAAGAGTTTCTCTAACTCAGGATCGAGTGTGGGTGATTTGATATTTTTCCTGCGAAAAGCTTCAGGAAAGGGGATAGCTATGGGAGAGGAAGGCAGAGGCATGGTGGTCTCAGCATGTCCTTCGTCATTCTCAATTTCCTCTTCTTCCTCAATTTGAGCCTCAACAGTTGTGTTAGTTCGTGGAATGATATAGGCAGATGTGTTTTTCCCATTTCGTAGAGTTACGGCATTAGCTGACTGGTTGGGTTGATTCGGTGTTTTGAAAGTCACTTGATTTTTAGGTTGATGTAGGTTGGATCCTTGGGTGGATGTAGAGAAACCTTGAGGATGAGTTCCTTGGCTAAAATTATTGGTCTTATGAGTTGGGGCAGAAAATCCTTGATGTTGAGCTTGGAATCCAGGGGGTGACGTGAAAGATTTGGTTGGTGGTGGGGTGTGGAATGATCCGGAGGAGCTAGCTCTATTGGTATTAGGATTGGGCAGGGGTTGAGGTGACAATGTTGGAATGTAAGATCGTATCTCAGCAAATTGTCGAGCATTCTCAGCGTTGGCCTGTTGTTGCGCCTGGTTGGCTTATTGTTGTGCTGCCGCAAGTTGTTGTATAGCCTGAGTCAATGCGTCAAAGTTTACAGCTGTGGGAGGTTGAGTCATTGAAAGTCATGTTGGTTGTTGGGTTTGTGAGTGAAAATGATTTTTGTTGTGTTGCCCATTCCATCCAAAATTGGATTGCTCTCTCCATTCTGGATTTTGAGTGTTTGAAAATGACCCTCCTAAATTTCTTTGTACCCAATTTATAGTCTCAGGAGTCAATTCTTGGTCATGAGAGAATGGTAAATGGCCAAAGTCCTGAGCATTAGGGTCAGACGCAACCCCACAGATTTTGCTCGGAGCTTTATTCAGAGCCAGGTTACCTATGGCTTGAGTCATGATATCCATCTGTTTGGATAGAATTTCCCATTTATCATGATTTTGTTTGGATGAGTCGCTGGTGGAGTTCTCATGATTGACTATATTGACAGGTCTCATATGCCCACTATACTGCTCAATGGATGAGCTATTCACTGAATTATCTGCCATATTCTCAAATAAAGTCCATATGAAGTGTTCATCACTGCTAATGTAGTTTCCGTCACAAGAGTCGCCGATGACTCTCTTGAATGAAGTGTCTATGCCCTCGTAAAATACTTGAACTAATTTCCATTTAGGGATTGCATGATGAGGACATTTCCTAAGCAGCTCTTTGAAGCGCTCCCAAGCTTCATGAATGGGTTCTTTGTTCTTTTGAGTGAATGATGAGATAGCTTGTCTCAGAGCATTGGTCTTTCCCACGGGAAAATATTTTTTTATGAAGGCTTCTCTCAAGGCATCCCATGATGTTAGCAGAGTTCCATAGTTTCGGTTCCATTGTAATGCTCGTTCTTTTAGAGAGAAGGTGAAGGCTTTCATATAAATGTATTCCTTTCTTATCCCAGGGATGCTAACTGTATCACATGCGGATCGAAAATCTTGAATATGTAGGAAAGGGTCCTCACTCTCATTTCCATAGAATTTGGGTATCAAGGAGATGGATGTTGGTTTTATTTCAAAGTCTCCTACTTCTGGTGGAATTTGGACCCAATGAACCAGATCTTCAGTTGCAGGATTGTAGTGTGTGCTAATGGGTGGTGGTCGGTTTAGAGGAGCGATTGTTTGACGGATCATGGCATTTTCCTCTCTCAGCAGTTGCAATTGTTGCAAGACGATATCCATGGGGTTGGGTCTTTCTTCTCCCATGTCTCCTAAGTCAGATGAATTCTTAGGTTCCTCAGTTGAAATAGATGAGTTGGATTTTCTTTTATAGATCGGGTCGTACTCTAATGGTTGTTGTAATGAATTTTCCAGATACCTACGACCTAGCATACACAACACAAACACCATGCAAGTTGTTGATTCACCAACTCACACAAAAATTGTCGTGGGAGCGGTCATCTTTTCAATTTTAGTTTAGTGATTCAACTGAAATTTTCAGAGAAATTAGAGTCCTTGAAGATGAGGTGAGTGTGGAAGATTGTGAGAAATTGATGTCCTAATCCGGCTGGGGGATCCAGGGTGTGGTACTCAGATCGAGGATCTGTTTCTTCCCACAAGAACCTGTGCCCAACGCATCGAGGAATTACGATTTCTCTCTGCAATCCCGCGTAGCACCAAGGATTTTTGTTTCTATCCAAGGGTTCTATGTGCTTGTGAGTGTTGTGTCATTCACCATGTGCATCAAACAAGCATCCAGAAATTTGTCCGCTTCCGCTCGGATCACTGCGGTGATCTTTCAAGCTTATCTTTTTAAGTTATCAAAACATGGTTTTGGTTATCTTTGAGTTAAGTGATCAGAGGGAGAAGACCACAGAGATGATGCAATCAAGAACTTTTTTTTATATTTTTTTAACTTAATTTGGAGCACAAACAAATGCAGAAATTAAAAACCTAAAATGCTTAATAGTAAGAGAAGCTCACAGTGCCTGCACTTCTGGCGCTAAATCCGTAATGTTTTGTCCTGTTGATGGCGAGCTTTTCCAAGAAGGAGGGAGGGGAAAATATTACAGATTTTCTACTTAGCACAAATTACAAATTTGCTAAAAAATAGAATGCATGAAAGAAAAGTATTTTTTTTGAAGCCTAAGTACCTGCAAAACAAAATAATGCACGGATTAGATAATTGAAGATGAGTAGAAATGAAGAAGAAGAAAAAATTACAAATGTTGCCTAGTCCCCGGCAACGGTGCCAAAATATTGACTCGACTCTTCACGGTTTAAATGGTGAATTTAAGCGATGTCGTTGTGAACCGCGGTTAATCAAGATCAAACAAATACATTACAACTACGAGCACAATGGATACATATAAATGTATATGGCAAGTAGAGGTTCGAATCCACAGAGACTACGTAAATTTGCAATTTCGATTTCACTTTTGACTATGATTTGAATTCTAATCTAAGAACATGAAACAGAACTATGATATTTTATATTAAAGAGGCTTAAAAAGAGACATAGATATTATAAGAAGATTGCAGGGGTTATAATATAAAGATTTCGAAAACTAGAGGTTAGAATGCAATTTCATAACATTAAACTGATTGAGCAAATGACTGGACTAAAGTCACCAACTGATTAGGGTATAAATGATGTTTTCAGAAAAAACAAAATCAAAGCAGGAAAATTATGCTAAAAGACGAGACATTTGCAAATGATAAAATGGTCCAAATGCAACAGAGTATATAAAAAAGGGGAAAATGATCTTCTCTTTCACAGCAAGTGGATTGGAGGACGCAGGGTCGCACAACAGACCACAGACGAGTGCAAGGCGGTGCAGGGGCGTGCAACGGCGGCTAAGTGCGAGGTGGCGTATGGCTGCCCACGACCGGACGATAGAGTAGCACAGGGTGGAGGGCGTGCTTGCGGTAGTGGCACAGTTGGAGTGCGTGCGAGCAGGAGGCTCACGCACAGTGGCACGGCCGGAGCGTTGTAGCTGGCTGGAGTGAGTGAGAGAGAGACCGTGTGAATGGCGGTTGCTGCTGCAAGAGGAGAGCGCGTGGACGGCAGCGCGCAGAACTGCTAGGAGGAGGGGGTGTTGGGTTCTCCTTCTTGAACAGGGGCGGTAGGTAAGGTGGCAAGGGGTGAAGGACGTGCCTACGACGGCGGCGCAGCCGGAGTGCTCGTGAGCAGGAGGCTCACACACAGTAGCATGGCTGGAGCGTGGTGTGCATGGGCGAATAATGTTGGGTCCCTTTCTCTCCGGAAGAAGTCGTCCCCAAGTGCCTCTCGGACCCTCTCTTTATAGTTGTGATGGCGGAGGTAACATGCTGGAGCTGGAGCGAATGCGAAGCGACAGGGAGGCATCCAAACGGTGCAGGATCCTCCTTGGAACCGAATGAGACGTGCGTGAGATCGGGTTGCAGAGGAGTAGAGCACCGAAGGGCTATTGGCATGGAGGGTACGCTCACGTTTCGACTTGGGAAGAGGAGAGATCTTTTTGGGAACTATTACCTGCATATCGAATATAAAGATGTCAGGATGGCATATGTATGCATGAGAAATAGTTGAGAGGGTCATGTTAGTATGAATGAATTAATAGGGGACGCATGTGCATGTGCATGGGAAAATAGAGAGAATCACGTGGAGACCATTTGCATGGGATGGTGCCAAAGAGGCTATGTAATATTTTAACAAAAAGTATTCATATATATTAGGCATCCCATATAGATATATATATATATGGGAGCTGGGAGCCTAAGCCTAGGGTGTAGGTAACTACCTACACCCGACCTTTTTTTGGATGATTTTTGAGTTTTTTTGAATGAAACCTTAGGGGAATTTTCTTAATATATTGAGAGGAATATGTGTTTCAAGTTTCATGCAAAACAAGCATTCCTAACACATTCATCTAGAAGGGGTCAATTTCAGTAATTCTGAAACTGTTAAAATTTGATAGTCTTGATGAAGATGATAAGAGTCTCGAATTAAGTTGAATTTTGAATGACACCATGGTGGTACATAGTGATCTAATTCCCCCAAGATTTCATTTCAAAAAAATCAAAAAAAGATGTGAAAAAATGAGTCGGGTGTAGGTAGTTACCTACACCCCTGGGTGTAGGCTCCCTTTTCTCTCTCTCTCTCTCTTTATAATTAGGTTAAAAATTAGTATGTACTTGTACTTGGGTTACATTCGTTCTTGATATGGGTGTGCAATAAAGTTTTACAACATTATCTCAAGTAGTAACATAATAAAACAATTGTGCCCATGTCCTCATAATTTATAATATTGTGAAATGAATATTGTATATAAATGCAAGTAACATGTGTGACTTGATATCCATGTATAATTTTTGCAAAATCAGTTTCCTGGATAATTGTGAGTACGTAATTTAATTGTAGAAAAACCATTTAGTAATCATAATATTTAACCTAATTATAAAAATCATACGAGGAGATAATGTGATGGAAAGTATGTATAAGATGATAGGAAAATGAAAAAAAGAAGAGTTGATTTACCATAATTCATATGAGATATCATGATGAATATGATATTCATCATTGATTTTTTAAACTTATCTTCATAAATTAGAGTATAAAGCTCGACCAGACCTTTGGATTATTAATTTGGCGGAACCTTATTGGGAAATGGGTTAAGACTCAACAACCCTCAAGTTCCATTATTCTATGGTCAGACCCCTTAATCAGTCAGGTCAGAACAAGTCTACATACACAAACTCTAGTGACTATGAATATGTACTTGTACGATGTATGTGTATTGTGGATCCCCACTTCAGAAATGACAAAGAAACAACCTCCCTCGACAAGGTAATTCTAATCCCTTGATCTAGCAAGTCTTTCCTCAAGGAGTGGGGATATTACCTTCTAAGTTCAAGTACGACCACCTCAAGAAGAGGAGATGAAGAAAAGAATGGATGGTACCAGTGTAGTTACCTATCCTTAGATGCATGATGAGTGTAGCCAAGTCATCCGCTGTATGCTAACAAAAATTTGACTTTGAAGCTCTTATTCTCTCTTTTTTATACACTTGTATATACACTCCGACAGACATTTTACTTTTCAATCAGACATGTCCACTTTTGGAGATTCTGCATTTTTTTCTTTTTAAAAAAAATATATACAAGGTGTGGCATGTACATAAGTAGTTTTTCCTCTTGAGCTAGTAGACTATCCCTCTTTTGAAGCACTATTGCGACTCTATAGTTGTTGGACATGCGAGCCCACGGCGAGCCATTATGCAATAAATGTTATTACGAATATCATTCCCTGATCTGAAATGAAAAATAAATAATTTGCATAATAGGTCCCTTAGTACAATTAGGGTTATGTACCATGGCCATCTCGATAATCATACAACTGTTGATTCAATATTGAATCATAGAGGCTGGTGCTTGGATGAATATCTAAAGGATTAGATTGAGGACTCATCAAGCACCGTCCAAATGATTGTTGAGATGTGATCTCCAGCCTGAGTAGGAGATGGCAATCCTTTCTCACATAGGTTGATATCTGACCGACCTCTTGATGCAGATCCTCTTCATAGGAATAGAGATTCGGAGGTGTTAGATTAGTTAGGTCAAAGAGTTGACTTAACGAGGTCGAGATAACCAAAGTCCTATATCGTATGTCGTCACGATACAGGCACGCATCCTCTGATCGGAGATAGATGTGTTACTATATGTCTGAGTATGTACATTTGGCAGACCAATAGGTTGATGACCTAACCAAGGTCTATACACCGTCGTGCTGGTGTGCATGCAAGGGCATATGAGTAATCCGATCTCTCAAAGGGATCATACAGGTTCATTACTGAACCGGAAGACATGATCTCACTCATGATATATTGGGAAGAATCAAATTTCCTGTGCACGGTTGTCTCGCTTTAAAAGCTTGACTAAATTTGTAGGTTTGATATATACTTTTGGAAAGTATATGATCAAGACCTAGGTATGATATATGCTTTTGGAAAGTATATGATTGATACCAACTCCCAATGATCAAATGAGAAACTTACTGATAAAACCTTGAAGTAGACAGTATAAAGTTGATCTAATACTTCGGTTTATTCTGAGTCTTCCAGTATGCAGGATGTATAGGTATTGGGAATACCTTAGGGTGATGTGATCATAAACGATTGTATAACCATGACGCTTCCATTCCTAGGGAGTGATGAAATGGGTCTGGATTTTAGTGAGTCCTCTCAGTAGAGAAGTAATCTGATCTTGGTCCAAATGTTGGACATTGATCTGAATGTGATTCAGATGCAATGAGAAGATTAGATTTACGGTCTTAATTTAATCAAGCATCTATGGGAGGCCCGAGATCTGGATTTGAGATGTGATCTCAACATCCAAGTCACTATACGTGGAACAATACAATCGCCCTATCCTTATCTCCAAATATCCGCGGAGAAAGCGCATTATCCTTGAAAGAGTTCTTGGATAATTTCATTGTTGATACATGTATCCAAGCATCGAGAAAATTGATAATTAAATGTGATTTAATTATCATGGATAATATGAATTTGATTCACATGATAAGGAGAGATATCTAAGATAATTAAATGTGATTTAATTATCAAAGATATGAATAATGTGAATGTGATTCATGTTATTTGGGCACATGAGAAAAGAGATCCAAGATGATTAATTGTGATTTAATTATCATGGATATGAATATGGATAGCACTATCCGTATTAATCATATATATTATAAATGTGATTTATAATATATTAGAGAGAGCATATTGTGTTTTATATTTGTTGATTAATTGGTAATGTGAATTGGATTTACATTGAACGATTAATTGAAAATATAATTACATTTAGTTTTGGGTTGTGAATGAGATTCACATTTTTTTCAATGGCTTGATTGATATTTTCCAAAAGGTAATTTGGAATTATTTTTTGCGAAAATTATTTTGACAAGAGTTATAGGAGATATCATGAGATAATGAGATCTCATGATATATCAATGAGATTGACCAAGTCCCCTCTAATAAGAGAGGACGGCTACAACTCCTCTAGAGGAGTAGAGTAGCCGTCCCCCCTTTTTAGGAGAGGACCATGGTCGTCTCATTATCCTATCTCTAGTCAAAAGTGATTTGATTTGACATTAATTATATTGATTTATCAATGATAATTAATTTGAATTAAATCAGTTGTTGTGTTTTACCAACAACAATCCTAGCCATTGAAAGGGACACAATCAATCTCATCCATTGATTGTGTGTTGTCCATGGATTGGGATCCATGGACTCCCAAAACCCTATATAAGAAGAGGCACCCTTTGCACTTCTAAAATACTCAACATCAATAAATGCTCTCTCTCTTTCTCTCTACATGCCCATTCTCTCTATCTCTCATGTGGTCGTCCACTATGGATGCCCTAGAGAGATCCTCCATCGCCGCAGCGTCGTCGTTATGTTGCCCGATAGTTTGCTCGTGGATCTCCGTCTACTTCGACGTGCCTTGCTCGTGAAGAAGACGATGTATCTCGTTTGTCGAGATCAGGAGATCCGTGGCTTGGATCATCAACATGGATTGCGAGAAGCACGCATCTCATCCACGTGCTCGCAAGCGTCTTTCCGTCGGATCGGACTTGAGATAGGAGGTCTCTTTGTTTAGAGACTCAATCGCAACCACGCTTCAAGAGGTAATCCTATTACTTGTTTGTGGTTTAGACGAAACGATCCGAGAAGTGTTCTTGGATCATGTGGTTTCGTCACATAGAAAATTTTAATTTCTGTTGCATCAAGCAACTAGTGGAACTAGTCGCTCCCGATCGCATTCGATGCGATCATCACGCTTCCGTGATGTGCTTGAGGATTTTTCCCGTATCTTTCAACAGTACCCTGTCTTTAGACCTCAATGCTACTAGATCAGGTTGAGATACACTACTCTCCCTAGAGGAAAACCAGAGGTTCCTCTTAGATGTACTACCCTCGTATGCTACTCCAAGCCAAGGTCAACTGCCTCCTCACCACCACATCCGTGTTGAGTCACATGTAAAGTGTGTGTGCAAGTCAAGCCATTGTCTGCGATAATCATGTGTGTGTTGTTAAGTGCTCTATTTAGACCAATCAAGATGATATGTGAACATAGCCTAGTGGACTTGAAGAATTAAGTCTCAAGACCTGAAAATCCTGAACTCAGATCCTATAAGGTTCCTCTGACATTAAGTGAATTAAGGTCTTAACTAAGCTCCAATCCTCAATTTTATTCCAAACTAGTTTAAATGGCAACATTACTCTGAAAAATGCTCATGCAAATGTGAGAAAATATATACAATGCAAAGAGAAAAGAAGAAGAAGAAAATCTCTTTTTTAAAAATAATTTTCTATTTTCGAACTTTTTATGGATTTTTGAAAAAAATGCACATGTAAAAAGCTTTTTTAATGCAAATTTTCATAGACTTCTGATTTTTTAAGGGATTTTTTTTGTAAAGGTTAGAGTTAGTAGATAAGATACACATATTTACACAGGAGTGAGTCAATTATTTATAAGAATTAGGTGAAAGGATTTACAACTTGAGTGTTAGTAATTTATACAAGTACATATATACAGTTGGTAGAGAATTTTATGGATGATGCATATATTAATCAAACTTATTTGAAAATAATTGTACAAGTACTTTTAAAAACTATAGTCCAAAATAATTTTTCCAAATAATTTTGCAAACATTTACAAACATTTGAAAACTATTTTGCAAACATTTTTCAAACAGTATGTATAGATTTTTTCAAAATAATCTTTCGACCATTTTCAAGACATTTGCAAATAGTTTGCAAAATAATTTTATTTCACACAAAGAAAAGAAAATTTTTACAAACCAAATACTTGTACAAAGGTTGAAAATATTTTTCAAAATATTTTCAAATAGTTTTCAAAAGATTCTTCAAATAGATTTTCAAACTACTTTCAAACTATTTTACAAAATATTTTAATCTGACTAATTAATCAGTATATATAAAAAGAAATTTGAGGGAATATCTACATCTTTTTATTAGTTGATTTTACTGAATTCTACATGTATTTATACTGTGTTTTAGCCATATTATTTAAAAATACGAAAGTACGAGTTATGACTAAAGTATATATACAATATATACGACACCCCCCTATACTTAGCTCGAACTATGTCCTCATAGTGATCAAAGAGCGGCAAAGGAAGACATAACTCATGCTAAGTATAGAAAAGTGAAAAGAATGCTATTCTACATTATGAATGAAAGAATAAAATCAATAGGAGTCGGCGATCCCCCTATACTTAGGATTGAGTAATCATAAGTATAGAAGACTGTATACAAGGGGACTACCGAGTGATAGGATGTACAAATATTACCTCCCCTATACTTAGGGTAAAATATCCCTAAGTATAGGCAGCAAAATAGAGGTAATAGAATCAAATGGATAATCACAAGTCTGACACCCCCTATACTTAGGATAAAGTGCACCCTAAGTGTAGCATAATCATGAGATGAAGATAGGGTGTTTAGACAGAAAGAATGAATGATATGGACAGAATGGATCTATACAAGTAAGACAATGTTGAGGTGCCTATCAACAAGTGCTAGAGTTTACGCCCCTAGCTAGGCGCAAAGGCTAGGACAACGCAGTATTGAGATTCAAGACAGCATCTGTGAGACGAATATTGTACTGTTGTTGTCGTCTAGGTGGGAGAACAACAACAGACTCAGGATGGTCAAAAGAGACACCCAAATATGCACTCAAGTGGGTGTCGGCTACCGAAAAAAGAGAAGATGATGTATGATCATACTCCGGTAGCACAAAAGAAATCATCAGGTCAAGGTCTGAATGGAGTGAATGGATGGAGACGAAGAAATCAAATGTGGAGAAGGAAGGATCTGTCAGGGAATCCTCCACATCAATCACCATCTCGAATAGATAAGGAAGATCAAGATCAGGAGACTCGCTAAGAAAATCGATATCTGATGCATGTAATGTAGAGAAATTAGCAACATCATCGAATATCTCAAAGATCAGCTCAACCTCGCGAGGGTCTTAGAGAAGAGAAAACTCAGACTCAAGAAAATCAAAAGACTCGGTCTTCTGATCTGATAGGTCGGATACACTCCCAGAAAGTGAAACCGAGTACTAAAAGTACGTGGCATCCTCCCGTAGATAACCCTCGAGGAGCAATGCAAAATCATTGATGAATAATGAGGAATCAGAATCTATCTGGGAATATGTGCCACTGTCAAGTGCCAACTTAAAAATGCATGTTTAACAAATGCATTAAAATGTTAATTTCATGAAATTAGTGGGTATTTATAGGTATTTGACTAAGGAAATGAAGCTAAAATAAAAGAATAAAGGTGATGAGTCATGGATTCATCAACCGTGTGCCCTAGACACTCAAAATAAAAAGCCAAAAGCCAAACTTCACAGACTTGTATGTTCTCCATATTTTATCCAAATTGACAAAATTCACCTTTAATTGTGTATAAAATTTATTTAATGAAGGTGATTTTACTCAATTTGGAGCTAAGATGCGAAATTTAGATTTTGGACCCTCATTGTGAAATCTATCTAAATAAAATAATCATTTTATTTATTTTTTTATTTTTCATATTTTCATATTTTTATAATTTTGTAAATAATATATGAAATACATGTACGTAGTTAAAATAAAAGAAAACTATTAAAAATATAATAAAATAAATAAGTGAATTAAAATACATGATTAAACATATATATACTTATATATAAATACACCTATTTATTTAAATGTATGTATTACTTTATAAAAATACAATAAAAATAAATTTATATGTATTTAATTAATTTATAAATATATAAAATATGTAGATAAGATAATAAAATTTAAAATAGAAAATAAAATTAAAATACCAAATACATAGGTTAATATATCGACATTTATACTTGTAAAAAGTAACATACAATAAATTAAGTTGTATAAATAAATAAAAATCACCATAAAATAATAAATATTTTCATGTTTTGATCAAAAATTTAAAAATCATATATTATTTTATTTTGAATTAATAAAGTATTTCCAACACGGTTTTTCCTGTAGCAGGTGACGTTGCCCAATCAGGGCCAGTCGCCCGTTGACCCGTGGTCAACTGCCCCCTACTCGCCTAGGCCTACCACACCTCGTTGGTCGCCTTCTTCCTTGATTTTTTTCCCATCGTTCCTTACATTTTCAAGGAACGATTCCTTCTGCATTTTTGTTCCTCGGTCCTTGTTGTTTCACATCGTGATCTTTCCTTGATCGATGGAGCATTGGTTCACGGGTTGGTAGTGGTGAAAGTCTTCCTTGTAAAACCAACCCTCCAACCTCCATTCAAATTTGATCCCTCTTTGACCTCAAAATCCCCGGATCTCTTTGTGCATGAGTTCCCTGGTGATAGTAGGAAGCCAACTGAGTCATTTGGAGTGGAGGAAAGAGGTCTCAATATAATGAACCAAGTGTCGCCGACCATCCACGGTGGAGCTCTGATCGATTCCTTCATTTCTTGAGGTAGAGCCCTAATTTAGCTTTCTTTTTGTTCCTAAGACTTAGGTTAGAGTATTTTAGCTTTCATTTTTAGTTAATCTTGCATTTTATTTCATAAAAATCGAGGACTGTAGTTCATCGGAGTTGAGGTCCGTCCACTATTTCCACATACTACGTTTGTTTTCATCCACCCACGTCACTGTCATTTCCTTCCCCTTCGCTTCTACTTCGCTCCGATGCATCTCACTTTGATCATATCTAGATCTTGAGATCATGGTCCCCATTTCACCGCTCATCGGAGACCTCTTTCCGAGCCCATTCTGCTTCATTTCACCTCGATCAAACCCCCACGACCTTGCTTTTTTTGTGCGTGAGCTAACTTTATAGGTCTCGGAGACCAAGGACTCCTTATGGGTAGATTTTGTTCCACCTAAAGGCACCTGGAGCTCATCGCTTTCTTCGACCTATGGAGCTCGTCGGAGGCCTCCTCAGACTCTTCTGAAGACTACAGCCGCTACAGGGAATCGTCGGGAGTATTTCGCACCTGAAGGAGCACCTGAGACTGCCCGAAGAGGGAGCTATCGACGATCGAACCTCGGACACGGTTGTATTCTTCCCTATTCTTCTAGGGGGTTCTCAGTTGTCCGATCAAGAATCTGCTCCAGAATGCCCTACTACCATTGGATGAAGTGCCCTGCAACCATCAGATCAGTCGTAGGGATTAATCCCAGCCATCCATGTGCGAACCGTGATTCGTCGTTGAGAAGTCACCACATGTCTAAGTAAAAGATATCCAGTTGTCCGCCAGCATCTAGGTGGAGTAATTTTGCAACATACCCCTGACTTTTTGTATTTTCTATTTAGTCCAAAAAGTTTAAGTTGTAGTGTAAAAAATTTTGGATATTCTGTAATAAAACCCTTGTATTGGTTTATTTGAATCCATGTACTTCACCATGTCACCTCACGTGCCCATACACGTGAGGGGACGGTTTTTTTGCAAGGGCCCCCTGAGGATTTGGGTTTTTATTTAGTCCTTAAAATTTGTATTCCAGTTCAAAACTTTTGGGATAAATTACACATATGTCTTGCCACTTTTTGAAATTTACATGTACACTGCCGCCAACATTGTATGAATTAAATATTCAAGGAAAATTGTGTGGAGGCCCTTGGACTATGAATTTTTGTTCTAAAATGCATTTTAACTTTATTTAAATTACGTTCCAATCCTTTTAATATTTGTACTTTTATTTTCTTTGTTTATTGCATTAAAATATCATTTTGCATTTAAATTTATAGGAAATTTATTATAAATGCATGATATCATATTAATTCACTTATATTTTTGGCAAGGTCATTTAAATTATTTTTCTATATTTAAAAATACAAAAATCAAGCATTTATTCTTTCTTTGCATTAAAAAATAAAAAATTAGAAAAAAGTTTTAAAAAATCTAAAAAATTATATATATTTGTTATTATAATTCTAGACTAAAAACAAAAATCATTAAAAATATCAATGAAGAACACTAAAAATTGCAAAATCTTAAAAATCTTCTAAAAGATTTTAAAAAATATTGAAAATCTAAAAATTAAATTTTTTTTCTATATCGTATTTATTTCATATTATATATTAAAATTAGTGTTGGTAATTTTTAAACTATTTAGTTATTTTTAAATTCCAAGTTAATCTAGTTATATAATATTGCTTACTATTTTCCTATTTTTGTTAAAGTAAAAAATACAAAAAATAGCAAAAAATAAAATAAAAATCACAAAAATATATCAAAATATAAAAAAGATAAAAATATTTTATTTTCTCTATTTTGAGTATATATAGCTATATATATTTATACAAGCCTATATTATATATAAAGCAATATTTACTTATATTACTACTATTATTATTAAAAATACCCTATATATTAAAAACTCTAAAAATTAAAAAACTACACTTAGGGTATTTGTCTGATTTTCTTTATTTTATTTTATTTATACCCTGTATATATCTTATATGTATACCCTATATATACATACTACATATATTAAAAAGAAAAACAAAAAAACAAAAATCATAAAATATAATAATTTTAAAAATTATAAAAGTAAAAATAAAACAAAAAATATAAATTAAAAAATCAAAAAAATATTATTAAAAACCCACAAAAAATCAAAATTCTTTATAAAATCATAAAAACATATTTATTGCCTTTTTAGCCAATTTGTGTGATCTATTCTCATTGCTCCTTTATGGTTCGACCCCTATGCTCGCATACTATACATATTATTACATGAGGTATAATAAAATTTAGCTCACTATTATTCATTGTTAAGCATTAATGTGGGTTAATTGTTCATGTATTTGGATTGAGGATATTTGAGAGCTGAGATAGCAGTCGATACAACGATTGTCGGACCCGGCTTGTCGAGCATCGTAGACCCTCCAAGATTAGACGCTACGATCCATCCTCGATCTATGTGTTCATCAAATGGCATCATTGCCCGAGAGGAGTGCTTAGGATAGATTTTTGTGTGCTATTTTTATTTCATTATTTTCTTGTTTTATTTTTCCTTTTATTTGAGATAATTGGTTAACTACGCTGAGCATTTTCTCTATTATTTTTCTTGAGAGGGACCTCGAGGCAAAGGTGGTCGCTTAGGTGGTTGAAGCACCCGAGCTATGAGGAGAGTGATTCTTCATCTTGTGGATCACTTGGACAGAGCATGAGAGAAAGAGAGAGGATTATTAGCATAGTCATCTTCTTTTTATTTTAGTAAGAGAGAGAGAGAGACTCCATTTTTATTTCCATTTATTATTGTAATAATACAGGTGGACATTGAACATTCGGGCCAATTTTACCAAGTGATTGTTCACTTGGAGGCTCACCGAGTTTTCTCGTGTTTTCTTTACCTTTACTTTCTTTGTTTTCCATGTTTTGTGCTTTCCACCTTATTTTTTTGTTTTATGTGATTGTGACCTTAGAACTTTAAGGATTGCTCGATCAAGTAAGATAAGGTTCACATCCCTAATGTATTGCATGTACCTATAGTATGCGATTAGATATAGTCAAACTCAAATCCGTTCTTCACGCTAACAGTAATTTCTTCTTAGGATGATTTCATTGATTGCATTGCATATAGATTAGGTTTACAAATTTCTTCCCTTCATCTCGTATGGAGAGAGATTGAAGCATTGTAAGTTTTCTATCTTGGTAGTCATCATTTAGGCACTAGGATGAGATTTCCATCCTAATGTCACCTTGCATAGCTTTGTTACTTTCTCCCTCTTATTTTGAACATTTTGGTTTAAAGAAAATAAAAAAATCATTTGACACTTTGCATTGAAAAATACTCGATAAAATTGAAAATCAAATATTAAAATAAGGGGATTGTTATTTGAACCTTGTCTTATTTTAAAAATATAACGAACATCATTGTTTGGGGTTCACAAAGCCCTTATTGAATTCAAGTACATTCAAGACAGAGTGAGGCACAACCCTTAAAGAATAGAGCCAAAAAAACTCGATCTGTGGTTGCCTCAATTATCACCTAGGACCTGCAAAGTATTGGTGCTTCTATCATACATAGAGTACAGGGTCTTGTCGACAATAGTTCTCTCGCCTTGTGTAGAGCATTCGACTTGATCCGATGTATTGATCATAGGTCACACCCTCATGGGTGTGTCTCTCTCATCGTCTTGCATCCGAGTACCTCCCTTTTGAGGGAGGTAGTGGTTTCGCCTACGAGCTTCCTCTCTCTTTCTGTTAACCCCCAAGGATCGACATTGAGGACTTCAAAAAATGCAGATCACGTGATAAAAAAGAGGTGGAACAAGTACGAGGATACTTTCCTGACAGTACATGCTCTCATGTAGGGCAAGCCATTTAATCTTGATCCCATATAAACTTAGAGACAAGCTTGATTTTAAGATAATAAAGTGCATATTTATTGGCTATTCAAACAATTCCAAAGGATACGGGTGCATGCACAAAGAAAAGGGATCTAATTGAGAGTCGCGATGCTACTTTTTTCGAAAACAAAGAAGAAAAGCGACTAGAATCAGAGGATCCAAAACTTCTAGTCGATTTGTTTGATAGTGATATGGACTCGAAAGTAGACAAAATAGGAAGGGAATTTCTTATGAATGTGTGAGATGAACCTGTGAATGATGATATCCCTTTAGAGGTTGTGTGTGAATGTAGAGTACCCACTGGTATAACTAGCAACAAGAGACCCAGAACACAACCTACTTGGATGAGTGACTATCATTTGTATTCTTGCGAGGTTTTGTGTTTTGTTGTTGATGAGGATATTGAGATTTCAACCGATCCAATATCCTTTGATGAAGCAATGATTTCGTCGGAGTTAGAATCATGGACAGTCACCATGAAGGATGAACTTGACTCAAAGAGAAAAATGGTGTTTAGGAACTATGTGACTTACCGGTATCCAATCCATAGGATGTAAATGGGTCTTCGAGAAAAAGTATCGGAGCTGATGGCACAATAAATAAATTCTTAGCCAGATTAGTTGCCAATGGTTACAAAAGGTTAGAATTGATTTCTAGAAAACATACTCCTGTAGCCAAATTTGCATCGATAAGGATGATTTTGGCTTTGGTCGCATGTATGGATTAGGAATTATTCCAAATGGATGTTAAAACTGCATTTCTCAATGGAGATTTGAGGGGAGATATATACATGTGATAACATGATGGTTTTCAGATAGATGGAAAGGAGAATATGTTTACAAAATGAAAAAGTCTATATAAATTGAAACAATCTTCACAACAATGGTATCTCAAATTTCATGATGCAATTATTCAATTGAGTTTCGTGTCTAATAAATTGGATAATTGTGAATATGTCAGGCATGATGGGAGTAAGTTCATGATTTTTTCATTATATGTAGATGACATATTACTCGCTTGAAATGACATAGAGATGTTAAATGGTATAAAGAACAAATTAAGCATTGAATTTGAGATGAAGGGCATGGGAGAGGCATCCTATGTTCTTGGAAATTAAAATTACTAGAGACAGAAGCTCAAGAACATTGAGAGATCAAGAAAAATATTTGCATACATATGAAGAGATATGGAATGCAAAATAGTACTCCATCCCCTACACTGCTTGTGATGGGAAAAGGACTTAGTTAAGGTCAATGCCCAAGAAAGGGACAGAAACCACTTGATGTTCCCTATACATAAGCGGTGTGCAGCTTAATATATGCAATATTATGTACATGAACTGATCTGCCTTATCATGTAAGCCTGGTAAGAAGATATCAAAGTAAACCTTGGTAGACACATTGGGAAGCGATAAAGAGGATTTTACGATATTTGAAACATAATGTACAATTGAAGCTAGTTTATCAAGCTGAATCACTTGATATAGTCGGATACTCCTATGCAGACTCTGGAGGTGACATTAATGACAGGAAATCCACATCAGGTTACCTTTTCATGTTTGGTGGTGCGGTTGTTTCTTGGAGAAGCAAGAAACAAAGTCATGTATCTAGGCATGCACAAGAAGTCAAATATATAGCATGCAACATGGCTACTACTCATGTTGTTTGGATTAGATGTTCTCTTGAGAACTTAAGCCTTGACTTGGTCGATGGACCGATTGAAATATATTGCGATAACCAAGCTGCAATAAGCTCGATTAATAGTTGGGCAAATAGTTCTAAGGGAAAACACATTGAAATCCAATTTCATTACATTCAAGAAATAGCAGCCAAATAAGAAATTAAGGTAACATATATTCCCACAAGTGATATGTTAGTCGATTCCTTTACAAAAGGAATTCCAACATGTACATACATTAAACATGTTGGTTTAGTGGGACTTAGGAATATATGAGTCAACTAAAAGGTATTCAAGAAAATTGAAGTCTTGAGAATTAACATCTCTAGAATATAGGCGCCCCAAGAATAGTGGGAGTGTGGTATAACCACGTCAGTCAAGTAGGAGATGTTAGTTATTGATAACAGAATGACCGAGTTGCTATAAGACTCGGTAAACCTGCACTAACATGGAGTTGTTAGAGGAAGAAATGAGCTTAGGCGGTTAGGGTTAGGATGTACGGGCGCACACGTGGTCCTATAAAGAGAGAAAGGTGTGCTTACGGAAGCCCTCATCCCCGACTACTCACCTCTCTTATTCCCTTCGATTTCTTCCAGAGGTCTCATGTAAGTCCACCAAGTTTTTAGAATCAAATAATATGGTACTAAAAACTACACCCATACTTTTCACTTTGCCAAATAACTAGCAATTATTTCCGAATGAAACCAATTAAATTATTTCCAACACACAGTGGCCTGATGTTGTTTATCTATTATCGATTTTTGTTTGCTAAAAAAGGAATATCAACTCATGAGAGAGGAGAAGGCCTCGCAGCTCCTCCATACATACGGACACGAAGAAATCACGTGAAAATTACTCCATAGCATATGTTGTGGTTACGATATTCTCAAAGGCTGAACGTGACAGCCTATTCACCCTGGAGGAATCCCAATATTAGCATAGAAATTATGTTTTCACTTGGAATTTTATGGATTGAAAATCAATATACAAGAACAAAGTTAACCATATGAGACATTCCTGATGCCTAAATTTTGCTATCGAATTTGATCAATGAAATTGAAAATCCCCGAATCCGGGACTAAGTTGAAATTACCCATGTTGGGGATGATCATGGCATCGTTGATTTTGCTAAGCTTTCCCATGTGTCCTTGGTCATGCATCTTAGATTGATGTCCTCGGATTGCAAATAAGCACTTTTTATTCTGAACATGGCCCGCTCGATGATATTTGATTCCATACTTACCTTGAAAAAGCACGTTCTTCAAAAATAGAGAAACCACCCATGTTAACATGTAAAGGGGGAGTTTCCTAATATACAGTCATAAGCGCGAACTATGCTTCAGTGATGCATTGTGGGTCATATATGTTGGGTTATTTGAGGTCCAGCCCCAACTTGGGCTCTTTTGGAGCAGCAGCCTTTTGTCCTTTTGTAGGGGCCTTTTTGCATTCAGCAAGTTGGGGGTTTCCATTTGCTGCCCCAATTCCAGTGACGCAGGTCTACATCCATCGTTTATTTTTTTTTCCAGAACAGAAAATGCTTGAATATATCAAAGAATGACCTCACGTTCAAAATCACCGACGGAAGTTGCGCGCATCGGCGGTTGCGCAGACCAGTTATTGCGGGCGTGGAGGGATGAGGGCAGACTGTGCGAGGGGCCTACACGCCCTATATATATCGTCCTCCTCCGGGAGGGGAAGCACACAACGTGATCTCTCGCATTAGGGAGCCCTCTCCCAACATATCCATCTCTCTCGTTCTCTTTCAAACATAGAAGTGGTTGTCGTTGACGTACCTCGATATCCTTGATTGGTATCAGAGCCCGCACGCCACGTGTTCCGATCATCGCCTGCTACTTGGTGGAGGATCTCCCTGATCGGCATCCTCATCTCGGTCGCCGCTCCCACAAGCACTCAAGGTGCTTGTTCTCCCGAAACCCTAAAAGACGGTCTCAGATCAACCAAAATGATAAGAAAAACAATTGCCACGGAGGTGGGAAAAATAGAGTACCTAACGGTACTAATTATGAATTATGGAGTAGGAAGATCTACTACGGCATGTTGCACGATAGCATACACTCCATCATAGACAAACCCGGCCCAACCTTATCTGAGAATCCTACTATGGAGGAGATTAGATCTTGCGAACAGTGGGAGAAAATGGATAATAGGGCTAGGAGCTTTATGCTGACCCACATGGGATCTGAACCTGATTCGGGTCTTTTAAACCTGCGAATCAGCTTACGAGCTCTAGATCGCGGTTAAGGAAAAATATCACTCCAAGTCGAAAGTGAGCGTCCAGCTTCTTCTACACAAGTACAACTCGTGTAGAATGAAGGAATTTGAAAGCGTCCTCGAGCACATGAACAAGATGATCATGATGGCTAAGGATCTTGCGGCTGTTGATTGCGTGATTTCGGAGAGGATGCAGATTGCATCCATACTAGGAAGTCTCCCCCCGTCGTTCAACATGGTTGCCACATCTCTGCGGATGAATGGCAACATTAAATCCGTGACAGACCTACCTGCACAGTTGGCAATTGAGCAGGACCTCTCTAAATAAAGATCAAAATTTGAGATCTTTGAGGTCAAGGAAGAAGAAGAAGCAAATGCCGTACACGCGAAGAAAAGGCTGGGCCCCTCTAAGGTGAATTTCAAGGGAAAGAGTGGGAAATAACCACGCGGCTCTTGCTATGGTTGCGGCAAATATGGCCATTTCAAGGTCAATTGCCCAAATAAGAAGAAGCTAGGAAATTCAAAATTGCCTGAAAATAAAGACAAGAAGAAAATGGAATTTGCGGCTTTCGTGGAATGCAACTCCGTCATCACGGACAGTGATGGATGGTGGATCGACTCTGGAGCAATCAGACACATCGCCAAGACGAAGAAAGGCCTGGTGGACTTCAAGGAGCTGAGCAAAGGCGAACAGAGGATCTTCATGGGCAACAACACATATCTGGGACGTAGAAGGTGTTGGGACATATAGACTTGACCTGGGAGATAGCATTATGGTACTGAATGATGTATTGTATGCCCCAGGAATACGCAGGAACCTGATCTCTATCTTATACTACTCAAGAAGGATTTCGAAGTCCCCTTTTATAATAAGAGTGTATCTATAGGCAAGAATAAGAAGGTCTAGGCGATGGAAAAGTTTGTGCCCGAGCATGACCTATTTTGTCTTCCTGTAATAAATTCTAGTGAATCAATGAATGTCTCTTCTGAGTATCCTTTGTGTTTTTTGTCTGACTATGACTCGTGGCACATGAGACTGGGTCATCCAAGAAATTCTAAGATGGATCAAATGATTAAGGCAAATTTGTTGCCCAAGATCATAGGTGCAAGGACATTGCCCTGCAAACACTGTCTGACCGGTAAAATGACGAGAAGACCATTCTCAATCGGAACTCGGTCAACAGAGTTATTAGGTTTGATCCCTCAGACATATGTGGATCATTGAGCGTCAGCACACATAGAAATAAGGAATATTTTATAACATTCATTGATGACTACTCGAAGTTCTCCTATGTCTATCTCTTAGGAAGAAAGTCGGAAGCACTTGAAATATTTAAGAGATATAAGACAGAAGTGGAGACAAGATTGGGAAAACCAATCAAGACTCTTAGGACAGATAGAGGTTGGGAATATACCTCAAAGGAGTTTGAGGATTACTGTATTCAAGCAGGCATTCGTAAGCAGACTACAATGCCGTATACACTACAGTAGAATGGTGTAGAAGAAAGAAAGAAATCGAACTTTTATGAATGCAGTAAGGTGTATGCTTTCACACTCAGGACTCTCTAAAAAATTATGGGGAGAGGCAATGTTGACTGCGAACTATATACAGAATAGAATTCCCACCAAGTCCATAAAATCAACGCCATATGAAATATGGAATGCCAGAAAGTCCGAGTTGGGCCATCTCCGGAAATGGGGATGTATTGCACATGTTCTGGTACCGAGTCAGCTTAGGGACAAGCTAGACTTTAGGACATTAAAGTGCAAGTTTATTGGATATAGTGAACATTCTAAAGGGTATAGGTTCTTCCATGAAACTAAAGGTCTGATCGAAAGTCGTGATGCAACTTTTCTTGAAATTCATCAAGAAAAGGAGCATGAAGTAGAGGAATCAGATCCTCTGATTATCTTACAGGACAATGAAGATGACTCGATCATTAGACAAGAACTTGAGGATGATATCGATCATCCAAATGTAGAGAATGAACCTATGGAACATGATGATCCTTTAGAAGAAGTGGGTGTATCCACACAACCCACGAGTATAATCGGCAACAAGAGACCCAGAACACGGTCCGCATGGATGGAAGATTACCATTTCTATGGATGCGAGATGTCGTGCTACACCGTGGATGAGGATATCACGGATTGTACAGATCCCATATCCTTTGATGAAGCTATGGCTTCGTTTGAGTTGGAATCATGGTCGGCCGCCATGAGAGATGAGTTGGACTCAATCGAGCGAAACGGTGTTTGGGAATTATGTGATTTTCCAGAAGGTAGGTAATCCATAGGATGTAAGTTGGTATTCAAGAAAAAGTACCGAATTGACAGTACTATTGGGAAATACAAAGACAGATTAGTTGCCAAATGTTATACTCAGCAAGCTGGAATAGATTTCCAGGAAACCTACTCTCCAGTGGCTAAGTTTGCATCCATTCGGATGATCTTAGCTATAGTCGCATATATGGATTTGGAATTGTTCCAAATGGATGTGAAGACGGCCTTCCTTAATGGAGAATTAAAGGAAGATATTTATATGCGACAACCTGATGGTTCTCAGGTTGAAGGTCAGGAGAAAAGGGTTTACAAGTTACGAAAGTCATTATATGGCTTAAAGCAGTCTTCACGGCAATGGTATCTCAAATTTCATGAGAAAGCTATTCAATTTGGATTTGTTTCAAATAAATTGGATAACTGTGTGTATGTCATGAAGAGTGGAAGCAGGTTTGCAATCATGTCATTGTATGTAGATGACATTCTGCTTGCAGGTAATGAAATACAAATGCTCAATGAAATCAAACAGAAATTGAGCAATGAATTTGAGATGAAGGACATAGGCGAAGCATCCTATGTTCTTGGAATTCAAATAACAAGAGACAGTGACTCAAGGACATTGAGCCTTAGTCAAGAAAGATATTTACATACTATATTAAGGAGATTTGGAATGCAGAATAGCACTCCAGCTCCAACACCACTTGTGATGGGAAAGAGACTCAGTAAGAGTCAGTGTCTCGGAAAGGGACTGAAACCTTTAGATGTACCATATGCACAAGCGGTGGGAAGTCTAATGTATGCAATGATGTGTACTCGACCTGATTTAGCTTATCCAGTAAGCTTAGTCAGTAGATATCAAAGCAATCCCGGTCCAGCACATTGGGAAGCTGTAAAGAGGATTCTTCGATATCTGAAAAGAACAGTACATCTGAAACTTGTGTATCAAGCAGAATCGCTTGAAGTGGTAGGCTACTCCGATGCCGATTTCGGAGGGGATGTGGATGATAGAAAATCTACATCAGGTTACTTGTTCATGTTTGGTGGTGCAGTCGTTTCTTGGGGCAGCAAGAAACAAGGATGTATATCTCTACATACACAGGAGGCTGAGTACATTGCATGTAGCATGGCCACCACTCATGTTGTATGGATCAGGCATTTTCTAGAGAATCTAAGACTCGAATTGATCAAAGGGTCAATTGAAATGTATTGTGACAATCAAGCTGCGATAAGCTTGATTAATAGTGGGGCTAATAGTTATAAAGGAAAACACATTGAGATCCAATATCACTATGTACAAGATATAGTGGCGAAACAAGAAATCACGGTAACCTACATACCTACCACTGATATGTTGGTTGATTCCCTTAACAAGGGAATAACAGCAGGAATATACATTAAACATGTTGGTTTAATGGGACTCAAGAATGTTTGAGTCAAGGAATAGGTTTCATAGATAATGATTCTCACATGATAAATCTCCATGTGTACACTACATGAACAGTGGGAGTGTAGAATATTTGATCGTTTCGGTCAAGTGGGAGATGTTTGAATATATCAAAGAATGACCTCACATTCAAAACCACCGCCAGAAGTTGCGTGCACCCGCGGTTGCGCGGACTGGGTCTTGCGGGCGTGGAGGGATGAGGGCAGACTGTGCAAGGGGCATGCACACCCTATATATATCGTCCTCCTCCGGGATGAGAAGCACACAACGCAATCTCTCGCATTAGGGAGCCCTCTCCCAACATATTCATCTCTCTCGTTCTCTTTCAAACATAAAAGTGGTTGTCGACAACGTACCTCGATATCCTTGAGAAAACCCCTTCCCATTCCAGAGAGAGGAGCGACGAGGGTTTGAAAAACCCTTCCTCCAGGCGAGAGGAAGAGATAGAGAGAGGGAGATCGAGCAGCTAGCCCTTCTCCTCCTTTTCTCCTCCAGTCGGTGACGCAGCAACAACTTCGGCTCGAGAGGAGCAACAAGTTGGGCTGTGGGTTCATGGCGTAGTGGTTTGGGCGAGCTCGAGAGGACGGGGAGGTCATTGCAGACGACCTCAAGGAGCCGAAGCCATCATATTTTGGGGTCTCCATCCAGGAGCCCGTCAGGGAAGCCACCTATTCTTCTTGGTTTAGAGCACATTTGGTATTGCTAGATACCTAGGGATAGTCAGCTACTTGTAGAAGAACTGCATTGTGATTGTGGCTTGTATCTCAGTTTTCTTGGGCAACAAAACCTAAAGAACATTTGGCTCATCTTGACCGCAGTGGATTCATTGTCGGTCTTGCTCCCGTGATTTTTCCCTTGCTCACATCGAGTAAGGGTTTCCACGTAAAAATCTTTGTCTCGTGTGGTTGCTTGTGTGATTTCTTGCCATTGTTGTCATTTGGTTCCCAAGTGGGGAACCCACCTATATATTGTGTGTGCCATCTTTGTTGCGGGACAGAAATTAGGGGATACTCATTGTGTGTCATCCCCTACAATATAGACATTCTAAACCATTTAGATGCAATTATGTTTGTTTACTATACCATTTTGAGAAGCTCATATTAATATAGTAGGATGAAGGGATCCGCTCCTCTACATAAATCCAATTACTTTATTTAGGGGCTAGATGATCAAACCCTCAAGATCATTGATGGGGGTCTATGTCCACCATCATAAGAAAGCGGGGAAGAGATAGAAAAGAAGAAGCAAGCTCGCATTTGGAGGATGGTTAAAGTGGCTAACACAAGCAAGGTTGCAGAAATCTGTAGTCGGTACTCGATCAACGGGGTCACTAACTAAGGATTAATCGGCAGTTAGACGAATAATCTAATTTAGTCAGTCATAGTAAGTCTAGAATTTTTAATTATTTTAAATATATAAATCATTATATACATATAATTATATGTTTATGTAGATTTGTCCACTTCTTTACCATTATAATCTTTTAAAAAATAAAAAATAAAAATAGTCTATGTAAAAGTGAGCAGATTAGTCAGATTGACTAATTAATGGCCGATTAAGCCTAGTCGAGTTGGCTACCCCCACCCCGACTCGACTAGTTGGTCAACTTTTACAATAGTGAACATAAGCTATTTTCTAAAAGATATATAGAAAGAGTCGAGATGATTTCTATGCTTAGATTTCCCTATGAACCTCAACAAATCAAAGTTCTACTTAGAATAGACTTGGGTGCAAGCTTGCCTCGCCTTACTTTAGGTCATTTGACATGAACTAAGAAGTAGGTGCCAATTACTCTTCTCATGATCATACTAAAGTGGAGACATATGGTCGAGTAACAAGTGGAATGTTTGTTGGAGGATTTTCCCTCAAAAGCGGCTTCATATGCCTTCTTTAGTTGCTCATGAAGGTCCTTGGACATTCTCTAACTCTAAATAATGTGCATTCCTTTCGGTGAAACTTCCCTGAATCGTCTCCTTTGGAAATATGGATCTTTAGACCATCATGCTCGGAGTTTGAGCTTCGTAATCCGTTTACAGGAATCTGATGGTGTCTGCTTTAATTTTTCTATCATTTATATGTCATGTCTATTGAGAGCGGTCGCTCTAAGTTTCTTCATGATTAACCAAGGTGATTAATTCTCGTAGGATGCAACATTTCTCTCTTCTTTATCTATCTATGTTCTACATGATTTTCTTTCCTCACCATCTTTTTCAGTGGAGTATGTTTCTTCCAATGTATAATGAAATATTATGGATCAGACCCTTTCAATGATACAAGTGGTCTGATATTAATGCCAAAGAACTATGCACTTAGGTTAGACAAATGGAGGCAAAAGGCTCATGTATATTCTGGAGCTTTTCTCCTAGTGTGCTCCCACTCCAGATTAGTACCTTCTTGTGTCCTTGTAGTCGCTCGTTTCTTTTCTTCACTAATATTTGCTTTTTCTTTAAAAAAAATCCCATCCTTTTGATAAGTTCTTAAAGCCAACGAAGGCAAACTTGGTGAAGGGTAACCTTCTAGGTGACAGAAGTAGTGTCATTTATACTTCTTTGATGGAGGTCAATCCTAGCTTTGACACTGCTTTTCCGCCCCTCAAAATGCAGAATACTTTGACCACACCCTCAAAAACATCTCTAAATAACTAACTGGGGGTCTTAAAATATGTTCTACTGTAGTATTTTTTGACACTTTGTGTTTATATGAGGGTCTTAGACTCTCTACAAGGGTTCTACAGTGACTACTCTGCCATCTCCTTCGCCACTGACTTCTCCATTAACTAGAGACATGCTTTCATGTAATAGATTCACTCGCATTAAAAAATTTAAAAACGTTGAGGATAGGGGGAAATTATCTCTTTTTCTGTCGATTTGGGTGAGACTCTCCCTAGATGAGACATGGGTTCATTTTCATCCCTTATCATCTGTATCTAATAAATGGTATACTTGTGGTGATTGTTCTTACTCTGATATTGACAAATGGGGTAGTAAATTGGGGAGCCTCTTTTCACATTATGCAATGTATATCTTTCAAATGATACACTTCTATGCTTCATAGATGAAAAAACAAACTCTTGAAAATTCCAATCGATTGATATCTTTCTTGATATTTCAAATGTCGCCTAGGAACTCAAGCTCCTTCCATCATGTCACTCTCGAGATATTTGTGTACCTTCAGAAATATAATGTCATGCTCGAGCACACCAATAGTCAGTGACATTCCTAAACGATGTGCATTGCATGCAAGTACATTGGACATTCTTCAAAAGCACATTACATCATCATGACACCCACCAAAAATCTTCCAACAAACATTGCAACCAAGATTCATTGGCAATGGAAAGCTCTTTCAAACCCATCTCCCCACTCTACTCTTCCTCAGGCGGAGAAGAGGGCAATACTTCTTCCACTATTTTCCAGCAGTTACGCACATTGCGAGCCCCCTCATCTTGTATTTTATGGCCCGCCACTCCTTCCATGGGTGGCATGTTGAAAACACTAATCTGGCATGTGGATGTCTTTCTGGAGACAATGGTAGCCAAGAGACACCTCACCTATTGTCTCATCGTTGAGTTTTCGAAGGATATTCCCTATGTTAAATGAGTGCAAGGCCGCTTGGCTGTTGAAACATCTCCAGAGATCTTTCCTAAGATATGGATGATCTCAAAGAGGCAAGTTATCACCTAGGTTGATACTAAACAACAACATAATGATTTGGTGTATACCTTGGTCAAGACCATCGAAAGAAAATGCATTTAGTTCTACAAGGTCTCCATCTTTTGAAGCAAAGTATGTCTAGAAAGTCAAAATCTTATTGGGTGATAGTCCTAGGGTTACCCCTCCACCACCAATATCTATATGCTCTTAACAACATGGTGACGACATCTAGTAAGCTTCTTGCTTATAAGATTTTTTCTCTAGGAGCATATGATAGATTGGTCTGGATAGATGTTCCTAATACCCAGTCTTGGAGGACATGTAGTGTCCGACAAGTCAGATCCGGCAATCGATGTATCGGTTGCTCTCACGATACTCGAAACGTTCTCAACCAATCAAATCAACAATCAACCCACAATATATGATAATTCAATGCAACTGTGTGAGCCAAAATTTATTTTTATTTTAACTCTGTAAAATATGTGTATAGTGTATAAGTATAGAGTGTCAAACAACAAAGAGCAATGGGGATAGGAGTAATTATTGTCTATTAATAAAAATAAACTACAATTGTTTTGTAGTTTTCTTTTTTTTTGAATTTTTTGTGGGATTTCATTATATTTAATTTTTATAGATTTCTATGTTTATTTTTAAATTTTAATTTTAATTTTTATTTTCTTTTTAGGTTTTTCTTATTTTTAATTCCTTTTTTAAGGATATAATAAGTATATCGATCTTTTTAGATATAACAATAATATATAATATAAATACTATATATGATATATATAATAAATATATAAAAATACAAAAATACAAATAAGAACGGTCCTTTTTTATTTTTTTTAAAGTTTAAACATGTTTATAGGTATTTATAACTAATAATAGTATTAATAAAAAGTATATGAGTATATATAGTATAAATAGTTTGAATAGGATTTTATATTTATAAATATAACTATATATATATAATTAATTTTTTGTCTTTTTTATATTTTCTCTGTTTTTCTTATAATTTTTTATTAATTCTTAGGTATTTTTAATTGATTTAATATGGCAAAACACTAGCTTATAATAATAGGTTGAATTGTTTTTTGTTTTAAAAATAGATAATAAGTTCAAAATTTCTCAAAACTATTTCTAATATATATTATATCATATAAATAAAAATATATAGCAGAAAACTATTTTTTTTAGATTCTACAGGATTTTTGCTAATTTTCCTAAGGTTAGGAGGGTTTTTTATTTTAAATGTTTTCTTTTTATATTTTTAGTGATTTTTGGTCTGGAGTTATAATATATAGTAGTATATAATATATATTTTTTTGGAATTTTTAGAGGTAGTTATATAATTTGTTATATTTTTAGAGGTGGTTCTATAATTTTAAGAGGTGGTTCATTATAGCCTTGTTGTCATAGAGTAGCTTCTTGACGTACTTCATTATGAGCTTGATAGCTTGATGTTGTTTCTAGCATGATTTTTTAGGTTCTTCCTTCATCTATGTGCATCTTTCATTATTAGGTGTTTAGCTTCCCTTATATCTAAAACACAAGCTAATATAATAATGCTTTCATCATTTTTAAAATATGCATGAATGTGTGAATGATCTAATACTCTTCCATTTTGTGATAAAAAACTATTTTAAAGTGTTTAGTAAAAAGAAAAAAATATAGCTTGTGATGAAAGAATTTTAGAAAAAATATATTTTAAAAAATGCTTCTGGATATTCTTCCTCTTTTTAGTATTATTAAAAAATTGAAGGTTATAGTTTTAAAAATATTTTGGAATATGAGCTTATTAGATACATACATAAATAATAACATTTTCAATTTATGCAGATAATTTTAGGCATACCGATCCATCACAACCATCCACATTTTTTTCATGAGAAACATGTACTCAATCATCCTGAAAAAATGATCGATCATAATGTCAAATTTGATAAGGTGAAGATGATCAGTCAACCCCTTTAACTGATCAATAGAAGGTAATGATGAGGCAACCCAGGTAGTTGAAAAAAAAACTTCAACCTTCGTAGAATCTCTATAGATAGAATAAAAACAACCACCGATGTGTACAAAAAAGCTTCCTAGAAGAACCTAAACTTTATATTAATAAGCTTTAATACCATGTAGAAAAGTAATAAAAAACAAGCAACATAAAACAAGGATTTATGTAGAAAATCTTTCTTCATAGAATGTGAAAAATCACAAAATAGATGAGTTACATATATAGTCTTGCATATTATCTAAATCCTCACCCATGCTCCGTCCACTGATGTAACAAACACAATCCGACATGTAGTAAAAGGATGACAACCAACTTTTTGTAGACGTTCTCCAATAGAAGGATGATTGTTGAATTCTTTTAAACATTCTCTAGTAAAAGGATAATTACAAATTGAAGGCTAAAACCTCTATGTGTTATAAATTCTCTACTTCGCAGCTAAAATTATAGGAAGACCAACAGAAAGCTGGCAATGAATGACTTGCAACTAAGTCGTTGCAGTTTTCAAGATTTGCATGCTCTTGGACAGGAGGTAAGAACCTTTCCGAGACTTTCAAATCTTCTCCTTGATGTTAATAGAGAAAACAAATCCAGTAATGAAAAGTGTAAGACCTCAAAATCTTTTTTAGTCGTTAATGGAAATTACAAATCTCTTTTAAAATGAGTATTACGTGAAAATTTAGTTGACTAGAAATTTTTTGAGTAAGTTGACAAAACTACTCGCTTAAACAAAAGGGATACTATGATGGGTTGTCCAAAAGTAATCAATGTTCAAGTGATCACTGAGTCAACCGTTCATCAAGAGGTGGTCAACTTATCAAAATAATCAATCGGCTCAACGAAAATCAATCGATTATAAATTGACTCATTTGACCGATTTATAGTGACAACTGAAATTGAGCTGGAATTGTATAATATGCACATGCATGATTGTTACAATGCATCTCTCTTGTGAAATACAAGAATTCTTAGAAGTCTGTTGTTATCTCTTCATAGTCTTCATTACAGCATTGTCTTCATATAATAGCTTCTTGATGTACTTCATTATGAGCTTTATAACTTGATCTTATCGCTAGCATGCTCCGATAATTTTCCTCAATGTTTGCATGATTCTTTAGCTTCTTTGCCGCATCTTTTTGAATCTTTCATTATTAGATTTTTAGTTTCCTTTACAACACAAGAAAATATTTAATCATTGTCATTATTAAAATATGCATGCATATGTGAATAATTAACAATCGCTCTTTTTTATGATGAAAAACTATTTTATAATATTTAGTAAAAAGAAAAAAGTAGTTTATGCCAAAAAATTAGAAAAACTTCCCTTTTAGAAAAAAATATTTTTTTGAAAAATACTTCTAGATATACTTTCCCTTTTTTAATATTGTCAAAAAGTGAAGGATATAATTTTGAAATCTTTTTGGACATGACTTATTAGATACCGGATAATATCTTGATATTAAACAAAACACTTCTAATTTACACGGATCACTTTAGACGGATTGATCCATCACAGCCATCCACACTTTTTCATAAGAAACATGTAATCAATCTCCCCAACAAAAATGATCGATCATAAGTCAAAGTAGAATAATGATTGATCATAAGGTCAAGATGATCGATCATAATGATCAATCATAATGTCAGGATGATCGATCAATCCCTTCAATTGTCAGATCAAGGGCAATGATGCAATGATGGGGTAATCCATGTAGCTGGAGAAGTAGAAGAACCCTTTTGATAAGATGAAGATGATCAATCAATCCCTTCAACTAATTGATCAAGGGCAATGATGTGACAAATCCAAATAGATGGGAAAAAAACTTAGAACCTATGTAGAAGCTCTCTGTAGACAGAATAAACACCACTAATGTGTACAAAATGCTTCTAAAAGAACCCAACATTCAGATTATTATGCTCTAATACCATGTAGAAAAGCAATCACAAACAAACAACATAAAAACAAGGATTTTTTAAGAAAATCTTTCTTTATAGAAGGCGAAAAACCACAGAATAGATGAGTTACATGTATAGTCCAACAAGATTAACTAAATTGCCGTCCATTATCCATCAACCGATGTAACAAACACAATTCAACATGGAATAAAAGGATGATAGCCAACATATTTTAGACGTTCCCCAATAAAAGGACAACTGCCAACTTCTTCTAAACATTCTCTAGTAGAAGGATAGTTACGAACACCCTTTTGCAGTTTCAGATAAAAGAACAAGGAAACATTAGTCTTAACCTAAAAAAAAGAAGATTAAAACCTCTGCTCATTAGAAATTCTCTCATTCAAAACTAAAATTACAGGAAAACCCACAGAAAGTTGGCAATGAATGACTTGCAGCTAGCTCGTTGCAGATTTCGAGATCCCCATGCCCTTGGACAGGAGGTAAGAGCCTTTCCAAGACTTCCAAATCTCCTCCTTGATGTTAATAGAAAAAACAAATCCAGTAATGAAAAGTGTAAGACCTGAAAATCTATTTGTAGCTGTTAATGGAAAAACAAACCAGATGGCAAAAAGTGTAAGCAAAAATACACGGGAGAGGAAAAAGAAGAGATTGAGTTAAGAGATGCTAATCAACGGTATTGTATTTTATTCAAAAATGTTGATTGACTAAATAGGTAGAGATTTTCTTGAAAATAAAGAAAAGAATCATGTGCACAAACTAGATGAGGAAACGAAGTTCTCAAAGATGGCAAAAAATTATGGTGGCGCTGATCGTGTACGCCGCAGTTGATATCTGTCAGGCACTGGACAAGGATTCTGAATTAGTTTCATCTCCCAAGCCTGCAGTCGTCAAATAGAACAAATAATATTATATAATCTTCTATACATGTTAGACTGCTGCAAGTTGGGAACTTCAATTTTCAGTACTGGCACCAAAGTAGTCACAGATGAGAATGATCGGGATGTAATAATTAGAAAAGAACCTTTAACTCATGCAGATGGCAGAAGTCCATAAAAACACAAGTATAATTGCTACTAAATGCCAAAAAATATTTCCATAATATGCATTTTTCCAGATTTAGCTGCTGCCGAATGTATGTCCTTGAAAATTTGAATCCTAGTTCGCAATACCACTAATTAAAGTTGGGGAAGATATGTCCTTGAAGATTTGATTCATAGTTCGCAATACCACTAATTAAAGTTGGAAAAGGTATGTCCTTGAAGATTTGATTCATAGTTCAGTAGGAATTAATTTTCTAATCAGACTCAACGAACTATTCTACTTCAATCATTCTGATCTGGTCCTAAGAGAAACATGTCCCCTAATATAACCGCTTCAAGTATAGATGGTCCAAGCTTCTAAAAATTAATTTTTAAAAGGATTTAGATTTTATTCATAGTTCAGCAGGAATTAATTTTCTATCAGACTCAACAAACTATTCTACTCCAATCATTCTGATCTGGTCACAAGAGAAACATGTACCCTAATATAACCACTTCAAGTATAGTTGGTCCAAGCTTCTAAAAATTAATTTTTAAAAGGATTTCATATGCAACAACACCCCCCGCCCCCTCCCCATGACTATTTGTTACATCGATTCAGCTCATAGATTAGATAAGAGAACCAGTTTATGTTAGAGTATTTGGAGCATGTGTCACTTATGTAATAGGTGGGTAAATGGATACCTCCAGGATCCATTTACCCCACCACTGAGTTTAGTCCCATACCGCCTAGTGGTGGGACTTGGAGGCCCTGTAGAAGCTATATAAAGGACCCCAGGCCTCCTGTAACAGATGAGAAAGTGCAATGCATATCACGCCCCATTAGAGGGCTTCTCCCGTGGTTTCATCCCGCTCCTCACGGAGTAGGGTTCCACGTAAAATCCCGTTCTTATTTTGTTCTTTATTTATCTTATTCCATGTTTACGCTTCCGCTTCCGATTTTCTAACATGGTATCAGAGCGGGTCGAATCTTGAGGATTTCAAGTTCTTATTTACGTTCGAGATTATTTTTTATGTTGAAGATCTGTTGTTCGTCCAGATCTGTTCATTCTTGTTCTACGTTAATTCTATTGGCTGGATTCATGTTTTTTTTAGGGTTTCATTTTTGAAACCTTATTTTCTGCACAGATGATCAAGTCCGCATTCGGTGAGATCTCTCTTGCCGTATCCATGCCAGGAGCTCTTGCTCCCAGGCGTCCGCGTGCAACCAGGCAGAGGCCCTCTAGCAGACAGGCATGGCAATCTCCAGAATAACTCCATAGAGGCGGCGTACATGAGCGCCACCACACCTGCCCTTTCCAAGCGCGCAGGCGGCACACGAAAGCTTCCCTGATTCCCATCGAATCCCCAGGGATATTTGGCGCTTGAGAAGCCCTAGGCGCTGAGCACTTCAACCCTCTCATCAACAGCACGCCGAGCATCTTCGACCTCCTCTTCTCCAACGTCGATATTCAGCAGCACATCCGTGCGAGTTCTAACACGGCGCACCCAGGTTGCCGTGACTTCTCCAGACTCTCACGCACCAATCTCTTTCGAGGAGGCATATCCCAACACGCAAGAGGACCAGGCGGAGGCCTTCTCTCTCCTTCGGCCTGCGACACCTTCACGTGCAATCGACGCTGCCAACAACTTGCAGCGCAGCAGTCCCGCTTCCATTCCAGATAACCGCATCTCCAGGCGGCTTCTCCTCCTTGCCAGGAGTTGCCGCAACCTCCAGGCGGGCAACAGGACACCCCATCCGGCGGCGCAAGACAGATCGCGCATAGGCGCGCCTCCCTTCCTCCAGGCGGCGCCGCCCCTGGCGCATCCAGCAGACAGACGCGACCACGATGCATCTCCAGCAAGCCCCCAGGCGGGGCTCGATGCAACTGCAGTGCGCGAGAGCGCGCGATGCTATCACCAGGCGGCAACAAGCCCTCCAGGCGGCGCTCGATCCCCATCATCCAGCAGCGGCGGCCCCGATCGAGCTTCCCCTGTCCAGCGGCGGCGGGTCGAAAGCACTTTCCCCGTAGGAACCCTAAGGCGGGGCCACCCCTTTATATAAAAAAAAAGGTGTTTATTATTATTATAATGCCCAAAGTGAGGGCTATTTGTTGGAAAGTCCGAAAAAAAAAACCTATTCATGTAAGCCCAATGGGCTGTATTTGTATGTTCTGAAAAGTGAAAAAAAAAAGGAAGAAAAAAAAAGGAGAGAGAAAGAGAAAAGAAAATGCCGGAAAAAAAATGATGATGAAAACGGCATAAAAAAATGTTTAAAAAAAATATATATATTGGCGGCTTAAAAAAAATGTTAAAAAAAAAATTTGGCGGCTTAAAAAAAATAATGATAAAAGCCGCAAGTTCATGGTTTGTTTTCCCCATAATTATGTATTATCTTATCTTCTCCCAACGTGGTCAACAACGTCATTCAGACCAGTATGGGAGAAAGGGGGAGTATAGAGTCACAGGTCTTGATTCAGATATCAGATTTTCCAGACCAGACAGACGTTCAGACTCTACCAATTTCAGATTCAGACTCGACGATGACGCATGCCAATCATTTGTCATTCTTGTTGGTCGGCCAGAGCTTTCATGTGAGCCATAGGGACTCCATAGCAGAGGACTATTCCCTATGCCATTAAGGGCAGGGGTTTTCATGTGGTATCATAGGGACTCCACAGTAGAGTACCATTCTCTGAGCCAGATAGACACTCCAGCCCCGTTCGTCCTCCTCACATGCACACCATGAGAAGCAACGTCCTCGACTGCAGCAGCTGTGCGCGTTGGGTTGATATTGTCTGTAGTGTCATGTATTGTGAGTTGAGTTTCTTCCTGTTTGTCCAAGCTGAGCATTGCATGCTCCAGCTTGAGGGGGAGTGTTAGAGTATTTGGAGCATGTGTCACTTATGTAATAGGTGGGTAAATGGATACCTCCAGGATCCATTTACCCCACCACTGAGTTTAGTCCCATACCGCCTAGTGGTGGGACTTGGAGGCCCTGTAGAAGCTATATAAAGGACCCCAGGCCTCCTGTAACAGATGAGAAAGTGCAATGCATATCACGCCCCATTAGAGGGCTTCTCCCGTGGTTTCATCCCGCTCCTCACGGAGTAGGGTTCCACGTAAAATCCCGTTCTTATTTTGTTCTTTATTTATCTTATTCCATGTTTACGCTTCCGCTTCCGATTTTCTAACAGTTTAACAATATCATCTTTAGCTTTACTATCCTTTAGTATTGTTATAGCAATTGTTAATATGTATTGTATCCAAACTCATTAGTTACAGAGTTCGACCAGGTGACGTCCCCTTCCGAAAATAGGGTTAACAAATTGGAAATCATGGTAGTTAGTCAGATTTATAACTATGACAGGTGGTTGTATAAACTCCCTAAAGTTAGGGCTTTAGTAAGTATGCTGTTTGTAACAGCATCTGTATAATCTTTCTTTCCCAATTATGGATGAGCATTGTAAAGAGAAATCATCTTTGTGCTAGTTACTTGATCAGTTTAAAATTCACCAGAGTTCAACTCTTGCAAAAACCTCCATATTATTACAAGATATTCACCATAAAATAAAAACTCAAACTCTAACAAGTTTCATACCTTCTTTTTCTTAAGGATTTCATTTGCTGCCTTCAGCAAGCGCTCTTTCTCCTCAAGTTGGTTTATGTAAGCCTGAGAAGGATCAAAACAGGAAACAGGAGCACGAGGGACCGTTATCTCATATCAACTTTTTCAAATATAGTATATGATTTTCAATTCAAAATGTCGATATCTTTTCAAATCGCAAATGACATCCAGTTGTTTCTGTTGCCACAATGCATCCAATTTGCTCCAGCAACAGAAAAAATGCAGTTCATGATCAAGTGCTATGCAGTACATACTAATTCACGAATCCTAAAAAATCGCCTTTCGCTGAGACTTTTCTGCGAGCACAGTGAAAGAATGAGTGTTCATCATCTGACCTGTTTCTTGGCTCTCGATCGGGCGGCCGACTCGCGGTTCTTGATCATCCTCTTCTGCTTCCTCTCCGCGGTCTTGTCTACCACCTCCTCTGTCCGCGCAGATCCCTGCCCTTCCAGGCACTCCCCTCCGAGCTTAACCGCCGGCGGCATCAGGAACATTGGGGGTATCCCAGGGGTGAAGACTGGCATCGCCTGCGGGTGCTGCGGCAGCCACTCATCCCTCGGCTGGGAGAGGAGGAATTCCTCGAGTGTGGTCGGCGTCCCTTTCTCCTGGACAGGGGGCGCCCTCTCCTCCTCCTCCTCCTGCTGCCGCATGATGTCGTGCCACACGTCGTCGACGTTCCTCTGGCTGGGCGCGGGCGGGACGCTGCTCGAGGACGAGGAGGAGTTGGCGGGCCGGTGGTGGGGATCGGCCGCGGGCATCATGGCGGGTTCTCCTTCCTCCGCCACGGGGGCGGAGGTGGAGTGGTGGTTCTGTTTGCGGGTGGAGGAGGAGGTCGTTAAAACCGTTCCCGAGAGATTGGGTCGTTCTGGAGGTTGATTCATTTTTTTTCTTTGATTTCCACTGTTGTGCTTTTTTAGTCCAGATTGGAAACGGCTCCTGAATCCTTTTGTGGCAAGCTAAAACGAGGGGCTATAACCCCTATACTTTACTAAATCTCTCCACTCCAACATGCCTTTTAGAAGCAAATGGCTCAAAGCCTCAAACTCTGCTTTTAAATCGAATTGGAAATCTTATCGAAATGGTTGAATTGAGTTGAATCAAGTAATCAATCCGGTTCAATTGGATGATGATATCATCATTATCTAAAATCGGATTAAATTGAAATGACAGAGAAAAGTGATTGAACCAGGTAAATAAACTAAAATGAATCAAAAATATATACTCAAATATACTTGAAATAGAAATAAAATGCATAGACAACATAAAATATATTTTTTTCATATGCGCCATCAAAAGTCATGTATATACATTGATATATGATATTGGATCTAAACACTCTAAAGAATAAAAGTATTTTAGTTATACTTAAAATCCATCGTAAGTAAATAGCTGGGCTAGATTAGTTGGTTAGGAATTTTGGGTGGGTAACCAAAGGTCGGGGGTTCATCTCCTTCGAATATCATTGTTTTTTATAAATTCAAAATTAAATACAGTATAGTTTAAACTAAAATGAGTTGAATGATAGATTCGGCCAGCATTCCGGTCCGTTTCGATTTTCAAAACACTAACAACTGATAAGTAGAGTTCTTGCTAACATACTTGTCAGCATAACCTCCTTGACGAAATAAACCATCGTGTTCACTTTATAAGAAAAATCCCAAGACAAATATCAAAGTATACATAACAATAAAAACTATTTGATCCACAACTGATACTAAGATCTACAAAATACTACATGGATTGAGGAGATTGTCTAAGTTTTACTAGCTACATCTTAGACCTTACATTTCACCGAGACGTTGTATGCATCTACTTATTCAACATCCATGTTTCACTTGCATCTACTTATTCAGCTCGAATCATCCATCAGTCTTTATCTAAGATGAATCAGAGAGGAAACCTCAAGAACTCATACCCAGTTTCACTCCTAAATCCCATACCACTCATATTAATCAGTGAAAAATCCTAAAAATGTACTAACTTATATCTATTTGAAATAAACCTAAACCCTAGTTTGAGACTGAAAAGCTGTAGGTCAAATATCTCTCATTACAATCTCCTATAGATCCATGCTCTCTTTTGAATTAATGCACATTAAATTGTCTACAAATCAAGTTAAAATTCGAAAGAATCAGAGTTCACATGTGAAACTTGGATTTTTGGGGTCATGACTCTATATTGTATATATGTCTGACTTTGATTTATCATTTTATGTACATAATAAACTATTTTTATTTGTTCCCTTTTTATTTCTTTTCTTTATTTTATGTTTTTATAAATTCGAAAAAAATTCAAAATCCAAAAAATATAAAAAGAAAAGAAAACCAAACGATCCGAGTCTATAAATACAGTTTGTACATAAGTCTTTCTTAATTTATCTATTTACTTTATTCATTATTAAAAATCCCAAATATATAGAGTAATGTATAAATAATATATTTTATTTTATTTTTCTTTGATTTTTTATTTTATTAGAAAAATAAAAAATTGAAAATTGAAAATTCAGTATTTCATATACATAAAATACCACCAAAAATGTGTTTTATACATATGGTGCCTTTTGATTTTTGTTCCTTCACAAAGGTTGTCAATCTCATCAAGAATAACAACTTTTGTGAAGGAGGGTTTCTATTTTGAGTTGTTATCTTATTCTGATTTTTCTTTCATTTTTTGTTTTTCTAGGAGTGAGATGTAACAGATCCAGGTGGCGCCATGCATTTCCCCCCTCTCTTTCCAGTCGTCTCTCCTCCAAACCACTGGACTAAGCCCAAATCCAACAATCGAGTCTATTTTCCCTAACCTTTTAACCCTCCATGTGTCGATTCCTTGGTCGTTAGGTCTTAGATGATCGAATGGCTAACAGTCGTCCCCTTCCTCTCGACTTCTTCACCTCCTCCTACAACAGAACCCAACGATTGTGACTCCATTTCACTATCTTCAATCAATCTCATCGAACCTAATCGTTATCCACCCTCTCTCTATATATATACAATCACCTTCTATCGCCTATCCCTTATCCTCATGAAACACTCTGAGAACCTTGCAAACCCTTACACCTAACCTAACAAAACTCCATCGTTGGTCCCAAATTGAATTATATGCCATTTTTGGGGAGCAAATACATCAACCCCAATACCCCTGGTGGTGATAGCATCAGAGGATTCAGGGAGGCGACGGCGGTTAATGGAGTACCCCAGGAACGATCCAAGTCGGAATCGACTTGGTATCCAAAATCTATCCGCACTCAACCAATATTCATAGTTCAGCTCTGCAGTGTACCCCTGGAAGCAACAACCAGAGAGCCGATCTCCAGCTCCACTCTTCTTCCAAGACCCAAACTCATCCTCTTGTAGTATCTCACTTACCTTTTCTCTCTTCTTCTTTTCTTTGTTTACTCGACTGGCCCATCTCTGCTACAGTTTGAATCTCCACCATCTCTTTCACCCGCATCTTCTTTTATGTTACCATCCCTATCCGATCATGGACTTCACCTCATCGATATACCTCACTGCTTCTAGTCTACCCTCCATCACTACCACTTCTGATCTATCGTACTAGAGTCATCGCTCCTCCTACATCACCACGTTATAGGAACCCCCTTCATCCCACCTTCTATCTCGAGGTCTAGTTCCATATCCAAGTGAGAGATCGAGCTTCATCTTTCCTCCTTGCAGGTACACATCTGGAGTCAACCGAGCAACCTCTGAACCTAGACCCTGATCTGGTTGTTTGTCTATTGGAGAATCCCTTCCACTATAGATCGTCACACACAAAGGAGAGGAGCGGGAACCTACAACCATCATCCATCAAACTCTAAAGTTTGATCAGAATCGTTGAAGGACAGTCCCTCTTGAGCCCTTCAACACTACCATCTAACAATCAAGAATGGGTTGTTGGACATGCGAGCCCACGACGAGCCATTATGCAATAAATGTTATTGCAATTCACTCCTTAATATGAAATGAAGAATAAATAATTTGCACAATAGGTCCCTTAGTACAATTAGGGTTATGTACCATGGCCATCTTGATGATCATACAGCTGTTGATTCAATTATTGAATCATAGAGGCTAGTGCTTGGATGAATATCTAAAAGTTAGATTGAGGACTCATCAAGCACCATCAAATGATTGTTAAGAGATGATCTCCAGCCTGAGTAGGAGATGGCAATCCTTTCTCAGTTAGGCTGATATCTGATCGACCTCTTGATGCAGGTCCTCTGCATAGGAATAGAGATTCGGAGGTGTCAGATTAGTTAGGTCAAAGAGTTGACTTAACGAGATCGAGATAACCAAAGTCCTATATCGTATGCTTTCATGATATAGGCACGCATCCTCTGACCGGAGACATATGTGTTACTATATGTCTGAGTATGTACATTTAGCAGACCAATTGGTTGATGACCTAATCAAGGTCTATACACAGGCGTGCTGGTGTGCATGCAAGGGTATATGAGTAATACGATCTCTCAAAGGGATCATACAGGTTCAGTTACCGAACCGGAAGACAAGAGCTCACTCATGAGATATTGGGAAGAATCAAATTCCGTGCACGGTCGTCTCGCTTTGGAAGCTTGGCTGAATTTGTAGGTTTGATATATACTTTTGGAAAGTATATAATCAAGACCTAGGTATGACGTATGCTTTTGGAAAGTATATGATCGATACCGACTCCCAATGATCGAATGAGAAACTTAATGATAAAACTCTGAAGTAGACAGTGTAAAATTGATCTTATACTTCAGGTTTATTCTGTGTCTTCTAGTATGCAAGATGTACAAGTATTGGGAATACCTGAAGGGTGATGTGATCATAAACGGTTGTATAACCATGACGCTTCCATTCCTAGGGAGTGATGAAACGGGTCTAGATTTTAGTGATTCAGATGCAATGAGAAGATTGGATTTACGGTCTTGATTTAATCAAGCATCTATGGGAGGCCCGAGATCTGGATTTGAGATGTGATCTCAATATCCAAGTCACTATAGGTGGAACAATACAATCGTCATGTCCTTATCTCCAAGTATTCGTGGAGAAAGCGCATTATCCTTGAAATAGTTCAGGATAATTTCATTGTTGATATAAGTATCCAAGCATCGAGAAAATAGATAATTAAATGTGATTTTATTATCATAAATAATATGAATTTGATTCATATTATAAAGAGAGTTATCTTAGATATCTAAATGTGATTTGATTATCAAAGATGTGAATAATGTGAATGTGATTCATATTATTTGGGCATGTGAGAATGGAGATCCAAGATGATTAACTGTGATTTAATTATCATGGATATGAATAATGTGGATAGCACTATCTATATTATTCATAATATATTATAAATATGATTTATAATGTATTAGAGAGAGCTAATTATAATTTATATTTGTTGATTAATTATTGATGTGTATTGGATACACATAGTGTAATTAATTGAAAATGTAAATTATATCTTGTTTTGGGTTGTGAATGTCATTCACAAATTTCCAATGGTAAGATTGCAATATTCTCAAAATTAATTGTGAATTATTTTTGAAGAATAAAACACAACAAAAGTTGTTGGAAATTGTGGGAGAAATTCATGGAGATATGCAATCTCATGAGATTGCATGAGATTGCCTCCGCCATGAGGACATGGTGGACGGCTACACATTCCCACAAGGAATGTGGTAGCCATCCCCCCTTTCCTTATAGGAAGTAATCTCCATGCCAATTTCTCCTTAATTGCTTGATCTAATTTAGGATTAAATCATATTTGATATGTAAAATATATTTGATTTAAATTAGATTATTGGTTGTTGGTTTTTTACCAACAACAATCTTGACCATTGGATTGAACATAAATAAATCTCATCCATTGATTTTATATGTCTCATGGATTGAGATCCATGGATCCCAAAACTCTATAAATAGAGAGGCATATCATGCTCTCTAGGGTTATGCTTTTGAAGCACATCTCTCTCTCTTCTCCTCCCACACGCCCTCTCTCTTCTTCTCTCATGGTCGTCTATCATGGATGCCCTAGAGAGAGTCTCCATCATCGCAGCGTCATCGTTATGTTGCCCGATCGTTTGCTCGTGGATCTCCATCTGCTTCGTTGCACCTCGCTCGTGAAGAAGACGTCGGATCTCGTGTGTCGAGATCAGGAGATCCGCCGCTTGGATCATCAACATGAATTGCGAGAAGCACGCGATTCATCCCCGCGCTCGCAAGCGTCTCTTCCGTCGGATCGGACTTGAGATAGGAGGTCTCTTCATTTAGAGACTCGATCGCAACCACGCTTCAAGAGGTAATCCTATTACTTGTATGTGGTTTAGATGAAACGATCCGAGAAGTGTTCTTGGATCATGTGGTTTCGTCACGTAAAAATTTTTTAATTTCCGCTGCATAGAACAACTAGTGCGACTAGTCGTTCTTCATCATACTCGATATGATGATCACGCTTCCGTGATGCGCTTGAGGATCTAACCATATCCTTCATGGGCTTCTCCCCTCCATCGGATCCGATAACATCAACTTTAGTAGCAACTTGCCACGCGAGGTAGCTCCCATTCGACCATTTCAAATCATGCTTTACATGTGTCTTAGCTAAATTGCAGTTGTGTCGTCTAGAGTTCTTGGAACTGTAATTGAGTCATGCTTTTGAGGAAATTGCGAAAACATCCTAGTGGGTCTCGGTAATTACAAAGAAGTCCATGTGCTAGATGTTTTTTTATTTATTTCATTTATCTATTTTGCATTTAAACCCCCTTGTCTGAGCATTAATATGAGAATTGTCTTGTCATCATTTTTCGAATCCAAAAATTGCATGTTGAACATGAACTAATTTTTTGCATTATGAAATTTGAGAAAATGTGCAAAATTTGCCCATTATATAATCTAAAATTCATATTAAATTAAACATTTTTTCTAAAAATTCCCCCAAAAATCACATTTTATAGAATTAACTATGTTCTTTCGGTGTTAAAAAATCTCATCATTTGCATGTGTTTTTTTCTCTGAGTAAGTTGATTGTAGCGTAGAGTAATTAGTTTTTAATTCATCATTCATTGACTTATTTGTGAAATTAAACTTTTCCTGGATTTGTCATTGAATGATCTATTTGGGATAATTTTATTTTGGATTATTGTGGATGGTATTTATAAAAGTTAATTTACTCTGAATCACTTTATATTCATTCAGTAAAATACATTTTGTATTAGAAAGTTTCAAAAAAATTAAAGTAGTTTTATTTAGATCATTTAACATTCATACGAAGTTTAATTTATTTGACTTAATTTGAGAGAAAAATTACAGAAACAACCTTGAATTTGGCCATTTTTTACATTTTTATATCACAATTATGTAAAATTTTAAAAGAAAGACTTCTTGAAAATCTTATGTGTTTATTTATGTTTCCTCTTTGTGTCAAACTTGGGACTTTCTCAAGTAAAATAAATAATTTACACATTAAATTAATTGAACATTTTGAGTGGTTTTGATTAATCATTTGGCATGAAAAGTTGGGCCCCCATTGGACCACTTTCAAAAAAGGAAAAAATTTACAGCCTCAAGGTTAACGATTGGTGGGGTATTTTGGACCATGAGAGTTTAATAATGCTATGTTTATAAAAGAAGACCATTGAAGTTACATAAAATAAATAAGGATAATCTTTTGTCCAAGCAAATCTTCTACTCTTTTCATGGAAAAACCATCAATAAAATTATATAATATGCTTTTTATTTTACGATGAATGAATGATGATCTCATTTCTAAAAAAACCCATATCATATGAAGACGTTATTTATATGATTAGTTGATCAATGCCTAAATATATGCATAGTTGATGCACATACCGACAACACTTGGCTTGAATTTCCTGGCAAACAAGCTTTGCCTCGTAAAGTGATTCATGATTTGAAATTTCGGCATCTTGTGTTTATATTAAGATATTTGGCAACATATCATTAACAAATATCTTGTACTCCCCTATCATAATTTTTAAATCTAAGGAACATGGGAATCATAATGCTACAAATCATATATATGCCCTACATCTATTTGGTCTCATGTGGTTGTAAGAAAGCGTGTAAAATTAACTACTCTATGCTTAATTTGCATTTGATATTTCATAAATTTGATTAATTCCATCCATTGATCAAGAATGTGAGATATGTTTATAGTACAAACATAATGCATACTTATATCAGCTAAAGTTATGAATTATCATCGTTTGTTTTTAAATTTTTTAGATGTCTATTTTATATTTGTGGTATTTTGTTAATGTTTTTTTTGCTTCTCGATCAATATGTATTAGAGTTTAGATCTCCGATGGGATTCCATAAATCAGGGATGGATAACTAAGAAATAAGGATGGTTGGTGTGGATTTTAAGGAGCACTACAGAATATATAAGCTTTTTCAGTATGTTTACTTTTCGAGAGTTCATTTTGGTAATTGTGTAACCAATCTCGATCTTCAGGCAAAATAAAGAAGTATTTGATGGCTTCAGATGATCAAGTGATGGATTTGAAGGCTTGAGCTTTCAGACCAAATACTTTGCCTTTTTTGCTCAATTTCTAACTAGTTTGTGGTAAAAAAATCATCCCTACCAGAGGAACCCCTGATATATTGTACAGTGCCAGTGAGAGAAGAGGGGGGTGCAGCGTACGAAAGGAATGGAGGGTGCATAAGTTGTTCCGTTGTGTGTGAGTGAGGAATGAATAAGAAGGAAGCATGAGGTTAGTGGCATGCAGGAAATGATGAAAGGGTGTCCACACAATTGGTGGCATGTGAGTAGGAGGACATATGCCTTTGGTGACAAGCAAGGAAGGAGGTGGGGGACTGAGGCATAACGAGGAAGATGGATGTGAATGAGAGAAGATGTTGGGTGCAGTTGTTGGACATGTGAGCCCACGGTGAGCCATTATGCAATAAAATTTATTACAATTCACTCCTTAACTTGAAATGAAGAATAATAAATTTGCATAATAGGCCCCGTAGTACAATTAGGGTTATGTACCTTGGACATCTCGATATCATATGGACGTTGATCTAAAGGTTGGATCATAGAGGCTGGTATAGAGTTGAATATATGAGTTAGTTTGAGGACTCAACTACATAGTAAAGTGATTATCAAAAAGGGATCTCCAACATGAGAAGGAGATGGCAATACTTACTCCAAAGGTTCAAATATGACCGACCACTTGATGCACATCCTCTGCATGGGAATAGAGATTCGGAGGTGTTGAATGAGTAGGTCAAAGAGTTGATTTAGATCGAGATGACTAAGACCTATGTCATATGCTATCATGTATAGGCATGCATCCTCTGACCGGAGACAGGTCTATTACTATATGTCTAAGTATGTACATCAAGCAGACCATTAGGTTGATGACCTAATCAAAGTATATACTGGCAAGCTGGTGTACAAAGAAGGGCATGTGAGTAGTATGATCTCTCAAAGGGATCATACATGTTCACTACTGAACCGGAAGACATGAGCTCACTCATGAGATGTTGGGATAAATTAAATCTCAACGTTGGCCATCTTGTTTTGGAAATAAGATAGGATTTGAAGATATGATATATGCTTTTGGAAAGCATATGATCGATACCAACTCTCAATGATCGAACAAGAAACTTAACAATAAAACTCCAAAGGAGACGGTTCTAATAAGATCAGAAATTCGAGTTTATTCTAGGTTTTACAATATGCAGGATATATGTGTATTAGGAATACTCGAGGGTGATGTGATCTTAATCGATTTTATAATCATGACACTTCTATTCCGAAGGAGTAATGAAATAGGATTGGATTTTAGTGACTCCACTCAGTAGACTAGTTATCTAATCTTACTCCAAATGTTGGACATTGGTCTGAATATGATTCAGATGCAATGAAAAGATTGGATATTCTGTCTCAATTGATCATACATATCTGAGAGATCTTTCAGATCTGGATAAGATATCAGATCTCACTATCCAAGTCACTATACATGGAGTATATAGTCACAATGTCTTTATTTCCATGTGTCTGCGGAGAATGCACGTTGTTCTTAAAAGAGTTCAATAATAATTCAATTATTGACAATATCTGAGCATTAAAAAATGATTATTAAATATGATTTAATTATCATTAATAATATGGATATGATTCACATTATTTGAATATATGTAGACAGACATCTCGCATAATTAAATTGGATTTAATTATCATAGATATGATTAATGTGGATAGCAATGTCTACAATAATCATTGATATTATGGATGTGATCTATAATATTATAGAGAGAGAGAAAGAGATTTAATTGTGAATAGAATTCATAATTTTATAAGTTAATGTGAATTGGATTCATATTATATAATTAATTATGAATTGGATTCACAATATAAATGTAAATGTGATTTACATTTATTATTGGATGGATAAATATGGTCCATAATTATCAATGACATAATTGAAATTGACACAAAATAATTTAGAATTATTTTGGTGAAAATTTAAGCAACAAAAGTTGTTGTAATATGTGGAAAATATAATGTGATTTGATAATCTCATCAATTAAGAAAGAAGATGAGTTTCATTCCTTTTAGGAGTGGGCGGCCACATGGAGAGAATCTCCATGGTGATCATCCACAATAATTGGGAAGGAGGCTCTCCTTCTTCCTTATTATTCCACATTAAAACTATTTAATTAGAATTAAATTTATTGGAGAATGTCTTTAATTTATTTATTCCTATTAAAATAACTAATTGTTATTGCAGATTATTGTAACAAAATCTAGCCCATTGGTTTCAATTAGGAATGCATCCTAGCCATCCAATTTTGTATAAGAGAACATGGTAAATCCTCGGCTCTTCCCTACACAATTTAACACGTAAGTTGAAGAAACAATATATATATGGGTATAATGTGTATGCCCCCTAGGGGGAGCTAACTTAGCTCTCCCTGCCTCATTTTTCACATATTTTTTATTTTATTTTTTTGAAAATAAAATCATGTAAATTTATTAGTATATTCCTATATTATGTCATTCAAATTTCATACGAAACAGAGACTCTTACGACCTCCATCCAGATATGGTCGATTTAAAAAATTCTAGAACCATTAAAAAATGACTGTATGGATGGAGGTCGTAAGAGTCTCTGTTTCACACGAAATTTGAAGACATAATATATGGATATAGTAATGAATATTCACGAAAAAATGTTCAAAAAATGAAGAAAATGGGACGGGGGGAGCTAAGTTAGCTCCCCCTAGGGGGTAACCACATTTATCTCTCTCTCTCTCTCTGTATATATATATATACACATATACATATATAGAGGGCCCTTCCAATGAGGTGCACCTTTCCTGGGTGCATGGAAAGCCCATCAAGAGATTCGTTAGATCTCTATCTAGCGGTTCTTCATCCAAAAGGGTATTTTAGTCCATACATTTTCGTTTTAATTTGAATTTAATTTCGAATATGAAATTTATTTCGTCCATGTATTTTTTCATCTTTAACGTGTCTGATTTGGTATTTTTTGTTGCATTTTAATTAATGAAGTTTCGCCAACATGTTAGCAATTTCGCGCAATGTAGAATAGCAGATCTTTTTGTAAAATTTTAGTTGATATTGTAAAAAATATATCATGCATTGTAAAATAAAATCGCAATTAGTAATAGTTATATTATTATAATTGTAATTTTGATAACACTATTGTAAAAATTCATGCACTTTTGTAAAATCAGTATATGCTTTTTCACAAAAATGTACGGTACTTTCGCGCCCTGCAGAATGCCAAGCATCTTTGTAAAATTCGAATCCATATTGTAATTTTGCATCCTACATTGTAAAATAAATGTAAATAATTTTTGCCATATTACGGAATTTAAATAAATGTAAAAAAACAGTCTGAAATTTGTAAAAAATGATATGAGATTGTAAAATACAATCTGAGATTGTAAAAAAAATACTCGAGATTGCAAAATAGGATCTCAAATTCTAAAAAACTGGGCACGCCCTCCATCTCCAGCATCCTCTCTACCCACACCTCCTCCGCCCTTCTTCTCCACGACCCATTTGAAATTGTATAAAAAAGATATGAGATTGTAAAATACGATCTGAGATTGTAAAAAAATACTCGAGATTGCAAAATAGGATCTCTGATTGTAAAAAACCAGGCACGCCATCCATCTCCAGCATCCTCTCTACTCGCACCTCCTCCGTCCTTCTCCTCCACGACCCACCTCCTCCTTGTACGTCCTCCTCCGCACACACCTCCATTCACGCACTCCTTCAACCTTCTCCTCCATGACCCACCTCCTCCACGCGTAGCCATCAACATATTGAAATCACTTGGTATTTTAATATCTATTACTCTATGCCTTGTTTAATGAAACCATACCTAAAACCATGCGAGGATCGATACCGGAGGCTCGAGCACCGCCGTCCTACTGTACCGCCTCTTGTCCGGCCCACGTCCATGCGTCCTTCCGACCACCATTGATCCCCCTCCGCCGTCAGCGACACCCACCTAGGATTCCACCGTCTAAGTTGTTTTTGGTAGGAAAGCAATGATTCTCCAACGAATAATCCAAAAATAGACTTTGAATTGTCACATTCTATTTTTGGAATGAGACAAAATGACCATAATGGGTTTTTAGCATTAAAAATTTAATATTTAAAGGGAATTAATAGGATCCGTTGGATTAATTACGAATGGCTGAGATGGTGGGCTTTCCTTGCACCCAGGAAAGCTGCACCTTGTTGGAAATATCTCCTATATACATATATATATATATATATCATACATGTCCATAGGATCTCCTTATCAACCCCAAGTGATAATCCACACTAGGGTTTGTGGAGAGCATCGTCGTCGTCGTCGTGCTACCGTTGTATTGCTGGATCGATTGCTTGTGGATCTCTGTCTTATTTGATGCCACGTTCTCATGAAGAAGACGAAATTCATATGACGAAATTAGGAGGTTCTCAGCTCGTATCAGCACCTAGTATTACGGGGAGCATGTGTCCCATCCATGCGCCCGCAAGTGTCGTCTATGTCAGATCGAACTTGAGACAAGAGCTCCCTTCCCATTAGAGACTACAAGATCGCAAACACGCTTCAAAAGGTAAGCCCAATACTTGTGTGATCTTGATTGAACGAATTAGGAAGAGTTCCCAAGCCAAGTGGTTCTATCGGAATTTTTTTGAAATTCTGTTGCCCCCATCGACTAGTGTGAGTAGTCAACCTAGATCGTATACGATGCGATCTCCATGCTTCCGTGATGCGCAAGTCAGTTTTATTAAATCGATACCCTTCAATAGATATCAAAAACTTAATCGAAGGTCTTGGATGTGATCTACACCCTAAGGGAATAATGTTTTGGATATTGGATGCGGACTTGTTGTTTTTGCGTATATGTATTTTTCATATAGTGCTCATATGAAAAATATATTGTTTATGCCACGTCCCGGACCTCGAAACAGGGAAACATTACGGAAGCATCCCACAATAATAGATTTTTTTCAAGTCCAGGAGCGAGAAAAAATTTTCAATGATCCATTAACCATAATCATTAGAGTGCCATAGAATAATGGAAGGAGATGGAAATTAACCAATGAATAAAAAACTCATAAGTCTGAGCGACATAAAAAAATAAATAAGTCTATCCATACAATGACTTAAGAGGCTAAAAAAACAATGACTCTTCAAATCCTGCTGACGACCCAATACCTTTCTTTCTGCTACGCTGCAAGGTTGAAATTCAATATTAGTCCAACGAATTTGACTAAGTATGCACCATCAAAATATGACATATGCCCTAATTACCCATACACCTCGAACATGATAACACAATGACAATGAAATAAGGAATATATGTCAAGGAAAACAATGAACTATATCAAGAATATTTGCTTGTGCATAACTATAAGATAACCATAACAAATACAATAAACTTTTCTTTGTTGGTCACATTTTTTTGACCATTAATATCAATTTCAATATCAATGGAAAATATATACTATCTGCCGACATCGGGCAACCCGAGCTTGGATAAGAGCCATCTCGTTCCCATAATCAAAATTTTAAATCATCCAAAAATTCCAATACGAGGTCTCCTATCCAAACCCAATACAATGGACATCAGTACTGAGTCAACCGTCGTAGCGGAAAAGTATTTGGGAGTAGTGTAGAATTACCCGTGTACAACAGTCATTTGACGAAATTAACCGTCCGCGCGGCACCTGACCAGGTCAAAGTCTCTAATGGACCAACAATGAACAATGTCTACTTCCTCACAATGATGGTGTCAAAATCAATAATTAGTTTTCAATAAATATTAGGACTTAACAAAATACAAATTAATCAATATATAAAAAGACAATAATGTATCCATTTTGTAACATTTAACAACTAATTTGTAGATATGGATTATGCTTAAATGTCAAACTAGCACTTGATATCATGTGGCTTTAACACATAAATATAATCAAAGTATTTTAACGGAATAAAATAAAAGTAACATTTTAATAGCTAATAAAATCCGGTGTGGGGTATAAATAACAATGGTATGTGACACAAGTTAATATACATACCTTGATAAATATAGATTGTTTTCTAGAGTTTCCAGTCAACGGTCAGTTATCGCCTAAACAAAAAAATGTGATTTAATGCCATGCGAAAGCCATAATAGATCATGTATCCCATGATATGAAAACCCAACCGTTAAGAGTTTTTCTTAATGAAAATTACCTAATTATTAATAGTATTTTTTTCTATATGTCCAGTTTGTTCGAAAGTTACCATTAATTTCGTTTGATCGACATGTATTCTTTGGACACGTAAGTATTTCAATTATACTATCAAACTTCCCTTAAATATAATCTATACCCAGATTAATGAAAAAAACACCCGAATTATACATAAATTGCAGTAGGGGTTGAAATGTATTATATGCTATTAAGATTTTTTATCCTATAAAACACAATTGAATAATTAATGAATACCTTCGAATTCAATAAATCCATGGATGGAAGAATACTAACGCATGATTTTTTTAACTATCTGATTTCTGCAAGATGAAAATGAAAACAACTTTCTCTCTTTTTTAAACGGATGTAATAATAATGATGTGTATAAAGAGAGTCGGATCTTCTTCTTTTTTCGCTATGATCATCTTCATTACATAAGGGGCTTCGGCTCTAAAAAAAACATCGTCCTTATTGATGAAATGCCAGAAATGACGATGACACTATAATCGACAATGACTTAAGATAGAGAAAATTAAGAGTTTACCTTGTCGTTTAGAATGCCAACTCTCGATATCGGACTTTAATTTGTCTCTCAACTTCCGACAACCCCAGCGTTTGCAATAAACGACATCGATCACAGCGACCCACGGTCTCGCTCAGCGATCAAAGGCCTCCAACCCAGAAGAACTCTGTCTCTTTGTTGTTATCTCGCGGGCATTTAAATCCCCTTTATTGGGATTTAAAAGATAAAAAAACTAATTCCATGATTATTACTTACGGGTAGATAATTTCCATCCATGGTTTTTTTGTTATTTTTTTAATCTTTGAATGGTTATGTTTTTTATAATAGTTTCCTTATCTTATATTATATCTTCATTTTTCCTCTTCGAACGGCTATGCCATTTCAACTGTTGAGTTTTTTTATAATTCTGTTTATAAGGTTCTATCCTACTTGATATTATTTTATTTTTATTTATCCAATAAATTATATTTTCCAAAAGACTCCTAAAAAGAATGGATATTACAACTCTACCTCCCTTAAAAGAAATTTCATCCTCGAAATTCTAAAGGCATACCTAACATTCAGGATATTTTTTATGAACTTCATCTTCAAGTTTCCATGTAGCCTCTCTATCCGAATGGTTATGCCAAGTAATCTTTACCATCTTAATAGACTTCCTTCATAATTGTTGTTCTTGACGATCAACAATTTATGAGAGACGCTCTTCATATGATAAGTTTTTATGAACCTCGACATGCTCATAATGAATATGATGAGATGGGTCATGAATATATTTCCGCAACATGGAGACATGGAAGATATTATGAATATGTGAATACTGAGGTGGTAATGCAATGTGGTAGGCTACCTCGCCTACTCTATCCAACACCTCAAAAGGACCAATGTATCTTGGACTAAGTTTTCCTTTTCGACCAAATCTCAAGACACCACGGGTCGGAGAAATCTTGAGAAAGATACGATAGCCAACTGCAGATTTTAGTTCCCTGCGACGGTTATCCGCATAACTCTTTTGTCTGCTTTGAGCTATCAATAGCCTCGTCTTAATCAGGTTGATCTTATCAGTACACTTCTGCACAAGTTCCAGTCCGAGCAATCTTCTCTCACCTACCTCGCTCCAACAAAGAGGAGATCTGCACGGCCTCCCATAGAGAGCTTCATACAGAGCCATTCCAATGCTAGCTTGATAACTATTGTTATATGCAAACTTAATAAGTTGAAGATTCTCATCCCAACTGTGGGCATAATCCAATGAACATGCTCTAAGCATATCCTCAAGAACATGAATAGTTCTTTAAGATTGACCATCTGTCTGAGGATGGAAAGCAGTACTAAACTTCAACTTTGTGCCGAAAGCCTCCTGAAGTTTTTTCCAAAATCTTCCTGTGAATCTTGGATCTCGATCAGAAATAATAGAGATAGGTATACCATGAAGTTTCACAATATTATTCATATACAAATTTGCCAAACTCTCAACAGATTCCTTCTTTCTCATCGGTAAGAAATGGGCAGACTTCGTTAGTCTGTCCACGATCACCCATATAGTATCACAATTAGTTGCATCGATTTTCAGAAGACCCATCACAAAGTCCATGATGATATGTTCCCATTTCCATTCTGGAACCTCCAATTGCTCCAATAATCTAGTTGGTCTTTAATGCTCAGCTTTAATTTCTTGACATACCAAACAACGAGAAATGAACTCTGCAATTTCCTTCTTCATATTTCCACCAAAAATTCCGTTGGAGATCCTTGTACATCTTTGTACTTCCTAGATGTATAGTATATTGGGAGCGATGGGCTTCATCTATAATCTCATGCTTTAACTCTGTCCGAGAAGGAACCCATAAGCGATTCCTGAATCTGATGCCACCATCAGCAGCAATGAAGAATTCTGAACCTTCCCTTTAACTCTTTTCAGCTAGAACATGATACTTATGATCTTCTTTCTGAGATCTCAATACTTCCTCTATTATTTCATAATGTATCTGGATGCTAGATAAGATAATCTTATCTCCTTTCTTGAAAGGATTCCAAGAGACAAAGTCATTGATCAACTTCTATTTTTTAATCATCAAACTAGCTGACAAGGCATAGCCCTTTCAGCTCAAAGCATCGACCACAACATTTGCTTTACCTGGATGATAAGCAATAGAGAAATCATAGTCCTTAAGAAATTCCATCCATCTCCTTTGACGTATATTCAAATCCTTTTGAGAAAAGATATATTTGAGGCTTTTATGATCTGAGAAGACCTTAAATTTCTCACCATAAAGATAGTGACACCAAATCTTCAATGCAATCACCACAGCAGCAAGCTCTAGATCATGCGTAGGATAATTTTCTTTCATGAATCTTTAGCTGCCTTGAAGAATAAGCTACAAATTTTTCATTCTGCATCAACACACAACCCAAGCCATTCAGGGATGCATCAGTGTAGATGACAAAACCTCCACAATCAAAAGGTAAAGTCAAGACAGGAGCACTAGTCAACCTTCTCTTCATTCTTGAAAGGTGTGCTCACATGCAGAAGATCATTCAAATTTTATCCCTTTCCTGGTCAACTCGGTCAGAGGAAGTGAAATCTTTGAGAAATCACGAATGAATCTACGATAGTATCCTGCTAAACCAAGAAAGCTCCTAATTTTTGTCATGCTCTTTGGTTGCTTCCATTCTGAGACTGCCTTGGCCTTGGCTGGATCAGCGAAAATACCATCCTTAATATGACCAAGGAACATGACATTTTCCAACCAGAATTCACACTTGGAGAATTTAGCATAATGTTGATTCTGCCTCAATGTTTCCAATACAACTCTCAAATACTCTTCATGTTGCTCAACACTTTGAGAATAAACAAGAATATCATCAACAAAAACAATGATGAAGTGGTCCAAGAATGATCAAAAGACTTGATTCATGAGATCCATTAAAGCGGCAGGAGCATTAATCAATCTTAATGGCATCACACAAGACTCGTAATGCCCATAGCATGTTTGGAAAGCAGTTTTCGAGATATCTTCCTCTCGAATCCTCAATTGATGATAGCCGGATCACAAATCAATCTTCGAGAAGACCTTTGCTGATTGGAGTTGATCAAATAAATCATCTATCTGTGGTAATGGATATTTATTTTTCATGTTACCTGATTCAGCATTCGGTAATCAATACATAAACGAAGTGATCCATCCTTCAGGTGCACCCCATAGTGACACACTAGGCATGATAAATCCAAATCAAGCAACTCTCCAAGTTGCTTCTTTAATTCCAACAGTTCGGCAAGAGCCATGCGATATGGTGCCTTGGATATTGGTACAGTTCCAGGAACCATTTCAATAGTGAAATCAATCTCTCACTGAGGTGTGGGGGTCCAGGCAATTCTTCTGTAAAGACATCCGGAAACTCCTGAACCATGTTGAGATCAAATAAAGATACAGTTGATGGTTCAACGCTAATAATACTGGCAAGATAGGATTCTCACCCTTTCAAGATCATGCGATATGCCTTCATGGCAGAAATGATGCATCGCTCAGAGGTGGAGCCATGCCCTTTAATAACAATACCTGGAATCTGATGGCTTGCAATGATCACCCTTTTCTTACAGCAATCAATAATATAATGATATCTAGATAGCCAATCCATCCCAAGGATGATGTCGAAGTATGTCATCTTCATGATAATGAGGTCACTAGGCGGCTTATGACCCTCAATTATCAATGGATCATCTTGTATATACTCCAATGCCTTGAATTTTCCACCCATAGGTGTGGTGACTATTAGATCAATATCTAAAAGTTTTGATCGAGCATCCAGACTTCTTACTAGAGCGTAAGAAATAAAGCTATGCGTAGCGCCAGTATCGAAAAGAATCTTTGCATGCAAATTAGCAAAAAGAAGGGTACCTTCAATGACCTTGTCCTCCTTAGAAGCATCATCTCTAGTGGTGAGAGCATAGACTCGTGCAGGAACCTTCAGCTTTTGCTCTTGTCCTTGAGTTGCGGACTGCTTCTTAGGCTTCGGACAATCACAAACAAAGTTCCCTTTCTCTCCATAGTTCAAACACTGATCATTCTTGAGATAGCATTCTCCAGGATGGAAACGATGACAGAAAGAGCATTAAGGAAATCTGTTGTTTTGCCCTGGCTAGGAGGCTTGCTTCTGCTTCTGAGAATTTTCGAATGATTTGGAATTCCCAAATCGATCCTTCTGATCATTGCATGTTTCTCTTCTTTTCTTCGCAGGAAATCTCGCTCCATGGTGGTAGCACTTGCTAGGGCATCCTCCATGGTCTTCGGCATGCTGGAAAGAACCTTCGATCTTAAAGCATGGTGAAGTCCCTCAATGAACTTCTGAGTCATCCGATACTCATCTGGACATAGGTGTGGAACATACTTCAGTAAGCGATGAAACTTGTTGTTATACTCAGCAACCGCCAGATCTACCTGCTTCAGATTAATAAACTCTTGCTCCATGATCAGCTGCAAGTGCATTGGAATATATTGCTCTCGGAAGATTTTAACAAACTCATCCCACAATAATCTCTCCTTTTCAAATTTCTGCAACTGGCAACTAGTCCACCAGTCCTTAACAGGACCTTTCAGCTGATGAGTAGCAAAAGAGACCTTGCTATGATTCGGACATCTAATTGCATCAAACAACTTCTCTTTCTCCTCCAGCCATCGATCCGCTATCTCAGCATTCACTGCTCCTTCAAAGCTAGGCAGGTTCACCTTTAAGAATCTCTCAAAGGTGACTTCATCACTATGCTCCTCATGAAATTGCTTTTTTCTATCCAGACGTCTCTCGCGACATCTCTGATCTTTGTCCTTTTTCTGGTGGTGATCAGCTTGATCGTGAATCAGTTGGGAGAGCTCCTCAACCGTCTTCATCAACATGGCATTATGCACTGCCAAATCATGAGAGCGGCGACTCCTCCTACGGTTCAAGACAGTCAACATCTATGAATAGCGACGATCAATTAGTCAGCTATTTCAAAACATAATCTATAAATATTATAAGTCATCCTAGAATTGGATAATATTCCTCTAATCTTTTATTTGGCTCTGATACCACGTTATCACGCCCCGAACCTCGAAACAGGGAAACATTGCAGAAGCATCCCATAATAATATATTTTTTTCGAGTCTAGGAGCGTACAAAAAATTTAATGATCCATTAACCATAATCATCAGAGTGCCAAAGAATAATGGAAGAAGAAAGGAAATTAACCAATGAATAAAAAACTCATCACGTCTGGGCGACATAAAATAAATAAGCAAGTCTATCCGTACAATGACTTGGGAGGCTAAAAAATGATTCTTCAAATCCAGCTGACGACCCAACACCTTGCTTTCCGCTACGCTGCAAGGTTGAAATTAAATATTAGTCAAACGAATTTGACTAAGTATGCACCATCAAAATATGAAACATGCCCTAATTATCTATACATCTCGAACATGATAACACAAATGACAATGAAATAAGGAATATATGTCAAGGAAAACAATGAACTATATCAAGAATATTTGCTTGTGCATAACAATGAGATAACCATAACAAATACAATAAACTTTTCTTTGTTGGTCACGTTTTTTTGACCATTAATATCAATTTCAATATCAATGGAAAATATATACCATCTGTCGACACCGGGCAACTTGAGCTTGGATAAGAGTCATCTTATTCCCATAATCAAAAATTTAAATCTTCTAAAAATTCCAATATGAGGTCTCATATCCAAACCCAATACAATGGACATCAGTACTAAATCAATCGTCGTAGCTGAAAATTATTTGGGAGTAGTGTAGAATTACCCGTCTACAACTGTCAATTGGTGGAACTAACCGTCCGCAAGGCACCCGACCAGGTCAAAATCTCTAACGAACAATGTCTACTCCTACTCCCTCACAATGAACAATGTCTAGTCCTACTCCCTCACAATGATGGTATCAAAATCAATAATTAGTTTTCAATAAAATATTATGACTTAAAAAATACAAATTAACCTATATATCCATCTTTGTGACATTTAACAACTAATATGTAGATATGCATTATGGCTAAATGTCAAACTAGCACTTGATATCTTGTAGCTTTAACACATAAATATAATCAAAGCATTTTAACGGAGTAAAATAAAAGTAACATTTCAATAACTAATAAAATCCGATGTGGAGTATAAATAACAATGGTATGTGACACAAGTTAATGTACATACCTTGATAAATATAGATTGTTTCCTAGAGTTTCCAGTCAACGGAAATCAGTTATCACCTAAATAAATAAATGTATTTTAATGCCATGCGAAAGCCATAATACATCATATCCCATGATATGAAAACCCAGCCGTTAAGAGTTTTTCTTAATAACAATTACCTAATTATTAATAGTATTTTTTCTATATGTCCAGTTTGTTCGAAAGTTGGGTAATTTATATTTCTATCTCCTAATCTTATACAATTAATTTGATTAGATCGACATTTGGATACGTAAGTATTTCGATTCTACTATCAAACTTCCCTTAAATATAATCTATACCCATATTAATGAAAAAACATCCGAATTATACATAAATTGTAGTAGGGATTGAAATGTATTATATGCTATTAAGATTTTTTTTCCTACAAAACACAATTGAATAATTAATGAATACCTTCCAATTCAATAAATCCATGGATGGAAGAATATTAACCCATGATTTTTTTTAATTATCTGGTTTCTGCAAGATGAAAATGAAAACAACTTTCTCTCTTTTTTAAACTGATGTAATAATAATGATGTATGTAAAGAGGGTCGGATCTTCTCTTTTTTTTCGCTATGATCATCTTCATTACATAAGGGGCTTCGGCTCTAAAAAACATCATCCTTATTGATGAAATGCCAGAAACGACAACACAACGACTTAAGATAGAGAAAATTAAGAGTTTACCTTGTCGTTTAGAATGCCGACTCTCGATATCGGACTTTAATTCGTCGCTCAACTTCCGACAACCCCAACGTTTGCAATAAACGACGTCGATCACAGCGACCCACGATCTCGCTCAGTGATCAAAGGCCTCCATCCCGGAAAAACTCTATCTCTTTGTTGTTACCTCGCAGGCATTTAAATCCCCTTCATTGGGATTTAAAGGGTAAAAAAATAATTCCATGATTATCACTTGCGGGTAGATAATTTCCATCCATGTTTTTTTTTTATTTTTTTAATCTTTGAACGGTTATGTTTTTTGTAATAGTTTCCTTATCTTATATTATATCTTCATTTTTCCTCTTTGAACGGCTATGATGTTTCAACCGTTGAGTTTTTTTATAATTCCGTTTATAAGGTTTTATCCTACTTGATATTATTTGATTTTTATTTATCCAATAAATTCTATTTTCCAAAAGACCCCTAAAAAATAGATATTACAGTTTATGTTATGTTTGAATGAATTTTTAAGATACTTAAATGTGTTTAGAATGTTTAAAAGTGTCCCCGAAAGATTTTCAACGATTGGCATCGAATGTGCGTCATTTTAAAATTAAAAAGTTCCCATAGTGTTATTGTTTTTTCATGTAAACTCAGATCTGTAACTAAATATTTTTTGTTATTATTTTCCTATTATGAAATATGTAAAAAAATACAGAATTTTGTTAAGAATCATCAAACCGCTCGAATTTATTTCGTGTAATTTCGACTCCGTTTGCCTTAGATATGTGATATTTAGTCGAGATGGGTCGGAAGATGATTGGATCATCCTATTACATCTTTTAATGTGTTTATGAAATTTTTGAATTTACCCTGATTAATTGTTGTATTATTTATTTAGAGAAATACATGACAAACAACAACCTTGAATATTTAATTCTTGACATGAAAACCCCAGTTTCCAAATTACAATAATTGTAGTTCAATCTTTACATGCAAAATCAATTTGTTTGCTTGATATGACTAGAATTTTAAGATGATTAAAAATATTTTAAGATGTCTAAATTGTGGCGGGATTAGATTATTAGATTACGCATAGTGAATTCTATTCTTGTTGATGGTTTATTCAATTGACAACGGGGCAACATCACCTTAGGGGTGGTATTAGAGACCGAATTGGGAAATGCAAGTTGAACTTTCAAGGCAGAAAGAGTTCCCACTTCATTCACTCGTATTGCATTTTCTCATTACTAGGATGTGAGAAAGATAGAAGGGATATCCCATATCTCGCTTGAGGTACTTTGATTAGCGCACCTCATATTTTGAAAGTTCGAAAGGGAATTGACTTTCAAGGTAATAAAAGTGAGATAACTTTGATTTAAAATAATAATAACCTTAATCAAAGTAAATATATTTATGCAAATTATCTTATTTCAGATAACCTTCGTTAGACCCACATAAATATACTCAATCATAACTAGTGTCATGGATTGGATCTATGATCTAGGGTGCAGTACTTGTAGTTGGACACATAATGTATGTGATTGCGATGTGCAAATTTCCTCATTATAATAAGGATTAGCACTAAATAGGCAATGAGACAGCAACATGTGGTTTGTATGTCTCTACAGTCTTGATCTCTCATCAAGTGTACTTTAAAAGTAACATGTCGATGATGATCGTAATTGTTTAAATCTTTCTAAAACCGGAGATGTTTTGGCAAACATATACACTCTCAACATTTAATCATAAATGACATGGTTCACTACATTATGCAAAATGGTGGCCCCATAAGAGATGTTGTACTTAAAGTGTTTGAGTACCTGCATGAATCAAAGTCTTTAAGAGTTAAAATAGATGTAGATATGATGAGTTTCATCATTATACTATCTATACCGAAGTCTTTTCATGAAGCTTCATAATATTCATATTGTGTGAATGGAATGAAGCACGTATAAATGTTGAAATACTCTTATATTGAAGTCCCTTGAGGACACGTTCAATTTAAGAGATCCTTTATCTTAAGCAATTGTTGTTTATAGATCAAGAAGCGCAATGGAAGAATGGCTCTGACCCGTGTGAGAAGGAGAGTCAAAGATTTGATTGTACTTATGTGACTTCTACACATATGACATCCAAAGAGTTGGATGAATATCGATACTTCAACAACTTGATATACTGATAGTATGACTATCCGGACTATATAGAATCCTTAGAGAAGGACTCTGATAGTGCATCAGCATATTCTACATCTACATATCATCATTCAAATCAACTTACTTATTAGATAAGAATAAAGTCAGGAAAATACATCTCATTCTTTTAATAACACTTGCAATTGGTTGCACATATTTTAGAAGACTAGAAAATTTGATCTTAATGTTTAATTCATCCGCATAGGAGTTGATGCAATTGTTGAAACAAACTCCATTAGATAGATAGACTATTTATTTCTAGTGGCGGAGCCCTTAGTCTTAGAGAATGTCTCTATGACCTAGATATTCAAATAGATTCATTGTTTATTTCTAAACTTGTTATAGATAGACATATATTCTAAGATAGATAGATAGATCATAAAGAGTTATGATGTGTATGTCTGTATTAAACAGTAATCTATCATCTAGAGGGCTCTATTAAATTAGAATGTTAATGAAATGTTTACTAATATTTTTAATACTAAAATTAAACATTAAAAGGTCAAAAGGAGATTGAAGATCATTTGACAATGATCTAACATCAATACTAGGATATAAGTCCGTCGATGAGATCAACAGACTAGTAAGAGATGGAACTTTAGATTGTCTGAAAGTTCAAAAACTTACATACTTGAAATTACTATATTCAAATAAAATGGCCAATACACTCTTCTTTGGGAATGGTGTAAGATGCAGAGATATTCAAGACATCGTATTTATTGATGTATGTGGAGCATCTGCACCATATTAAACATTAATGATATGTGATCCATTGATCCCCAGGGATAAGAGACATAGGGCTGAAGAGAGAGCCAAAAAGAATCTTTCATGTATCATCCTGCATAATCTCAAATGTTCTCAGTTCCGGTATCCGATTTTATGGATGGACGAATATGCAAGCATATGTTTCATGCTTGTTTGATCGAATATTGACTACTTCACGCTTCCCGCCAGCGAGCTTATAGTCTAGTTCCCCCTGGATATAAGATATATAGTTACGGTAGGGGTCAAGCTCACTCTCGGCTTCACTTTGACGTATACCAAGCCCGAAGTGCTTCATAGTGTTTTCTTGTGAAAAAATCTACCAATCCCTGATTTTTATCATCAAGCAAATAATATGAATAAGCAAATCCTCTAGCCTTCAGAATAATAGCGATGAGAGACTTCGAGGGAGTATTTTGTAAAAGCCAGACCCCTATATGGGGCCAACAAGAAATCTCGCTCGGTAAGAGGAGCTAGAATGATGAGTTGAGTTGTGAGATCTCCCCCTTTCTTTTGTCGAATTCCGCTTTGAATGAAAGTTCGGTCAAGCAAGAGTCGATTTCGGTTAGCTACAGAAAGAAGGATAGCTCGACGCCTGCTTGACTGTGTTGTTTAGGGTATGTAGACCTATAAACAAGTTAGAGGTTGAGGAAGGGAAATAGCATGTTATATCTTTAAGTAGAAAAAAAAGAACACCAACTAATATATATATATATATATAGGGACCCTTTCAAATGAGGTGGGGTCTCATAGAGATTATAGTGAGCTAACCATAATTACGGTTGGATTAAGAACGGATGGATGTGATCAAAACCAATAAGATTATATGGAATGGTTTTGACGAAAAAAATTTCTAAATTTGGAGAATACGAACGTGCGATTTTCAGGGGATAGTAGAGAAAAACACGGGTCTACAAATTAGGCATGACTAATTTCTTAAAAACATACTTCAGGACGGCTAATTTATATAGTAAATACAAATTAGTTCAAAAAAGATTACTTTTTAGGGATTTATTGAATGATAATTTAACGAGTTACTATTGTAAGATACTTTTTTGAAATATAGCTAATAAATTTACAAAAATTTGTTCATATTTTGTTGGTTTAAATAACAACAGATATACTATATTTGTGTCTATCCATATGATAACGAGTTTTCATTACGACCAATTTCATTTATTGAACAATGTAAATATGTTTTGGATTGTAAAAAATGTATTTTAAAAAAAATATTCATGAACATTTAATTAACAAATTCACAATGAATTTTTACATCGAAAATTTGAATACATTGAAACAAATTTGAAATTTGAACGTATAATAATACAAACACTTGATTAGTATTCGAAATAGCATATACTACTGAAATTTAAAAAATAGGCAAATTTATTAAAAACCGATGGGCTCAACAATGTATACTACGATTTTTTAAAATAATAATAAGATTAAAATATTTGAAATTTTATATAAGATTGAATTTTAATTAATTTTTTGTTAAACTTGATTTGATTTATACAAATATTTACAGATATTTTGAAATAAAAGATACTATATTACAAAATAAAAGGTGTTATATTACAATGGTTCCGACTTTACAATTAAAAGTTAACATTGTGTCATAAATGGAAAAAAATTAATTGAGTAATCATGAGGATGTATCGACGGGTGCTTATGATAATAATAAAAGAAGGAAAGTATTAATTTACTTCCGTAAAGGGGAGCTCACGGTCCGTAAAATTAATTGGATGGTTCCGTAAAAGAAGGAAAGTATTAATACTCGGAATTATGGTAATAGGTTAAGAATTTTCATAAAATGGGATAGAGGGCGGTTTTGATGGTGGTTTTCTATTGTGAATCCGGTTTTAATCATGTCCATCGATCCGAATCCAACGGCTGGATATTGCGGCTCATCATAATCACAATGAGACCCCGTCTCATTTGAAGTTTCTCCTATATATATATCTAACTGGTACCAAAGATCGGGATGCTCTCGATATAGGGAACAAGCTTGTTTTGTGGTATGAGATTTCTCACTTATCCATTATAACCTTTAAAATGTTCAAATATTTCATAATTTGGTTGAGAACCAAAGATAGAAGGAAGATGGAAAGAATTTGTTCTGACCGAGGTAGCCAGTACCTATCAGATAGATTCTGAGGAATACCTTACAGAGAAAGGAGCATTATTCCTATCTCACTCCTTTTAATAATCTTCGGCTCAATGGAGTTGTAGAGAGATGCAACTTGAACATGTGTGACATGATTTGTCAAAGATAAATCATAGCATAATTACCTCTTTGTTTTGATGTATATGCAGTAGATACTGTAATATATATCTTTTATAAGATTCCAAGCAAATCTAAACCCAAAATCCCTCGTGAGCTATGATTTGGAACCAAGTCCAATGTTATACACTTGAGTATTTATACTTGCTTGGTCCATGACAGAAACATGGATGCAAGTAAGCTGGAATCTAGCACTAGAGAGTGCTACTTCATTAGGTATATATAGGATGGTATATGATACCTACTTTATGACCATGTGATTCTTAAAAGATTTCATTTCTAAGGATATGATTCTTATAAGATGACTTCCTTAAGAATAAATATAAGAATGAAGTGAAGGGAGTCATCGAAACCTAGGAGCATAATGAGGTCCTAAAATCAAAAATTTAAAGGACAATTAAAGATGAAACACTCATACCTCTTCAAATCAGATGAGGGTGGTAAAACCATCTAGAGGGTATGGATTCCAAGTGTCAGAGATGTTTGATAATGATATGACTTCATATGATGAAGATTCTGAGGATCATGACATGGAGAGATGGATGTTAGTAATAAAGTCTAAGGAAGACTTCATATACAAGTGTTGTGTATGGACCTTCGAAGATCCACGTATAGGGGTCAAACGCATTGGGTGTAAATGGATCTTCAAGAGAAAGAGTGAACCTGATGAAAAGGTAGAGACCTTCAAAGCACAGCTCGTAGTCAAGAGATACACATGGAGATAAGGCATCGCTTGCTATGAGACTTGCTCTCCAGTGACCTTTCTTATACCCATCAGAATATTTTTAATTGTAGCTACACAACTTGACTATGACATCTAGAAGATGGAAGACAATATTACATTCATCAATGAATACCTCAACGAGGATATTCATATGAAGCAACCCCAAGCCTTCATAGTTGAGGAAGGCAAGGCGTACAAGCTAAGGAACTCAATCTATGGGCTCAAACAAACTTCTTATAGTTAGAACATCAGATTTGATAAAATTATAAAGGATATGATTTCAGACAGAATCTTGATGAACCATGTAGAGCTTAGTGGGAGTGCCATTGTATGCATCATGTTAAATGTAGATAAAATCCTAATCATTTGAAATGATATAAGGATAATAATAAGTGTTTTGTAATCTGGTTGTCACATACCCTTGAGATAAAAGATCTCAAGGATGCCTCTCAAATCTTAGTTCTGAAGTTGTTAAGAGGCAAAGAGAATAGGGCGTTGGGATAGTCATATGAAATGTACACTTTGGAAATATTTCACTTAGGAAATTCCAAGGAAGGCTTCTTTCCCTTAAGATATGGTACTGACATATCTAAAGGGATACCACCTCAAAGTGTTGAGGATGTGAATACTAAAGCTGCACACCCTTTGTACATCAGCTATAAGAAGCTCAGTGTATGCCAGATATATACAAAAAGTCAAATGTGCCATATAATGGAAGTAGTAAATTATTACCAATCATACTTTGGTGATAAAACATTTAATTACAGTAATAATAAATATCTTCAAGGAGACACGAGTTTAGAGATAGTGATCTCAAAGTCTTATCTTTAAGAACCTAATACTTTGTAGACGGTGATCTAAAAGTCTTACCTATTGATACCTTACAAGACTTCAGACTATGTATTATTCTAGGGAGATAGAGATCTCCGGGCATAAGGGTATTCTGATAAGGATAATAGGAAATCCCTTACTAGTAATGATACTTATTGAGTTGTGGTGCCAAAGGCTAAAACTAACAAGATGCAAGGCACTATGACTACTTTAACTATATTGAATATTGGTTGTATATGATGTAACATTCATATTGAATGTGAGCACTGTTACTAGGAGATATGCAAGTCCGTGAAAGGACTTGGCATAGTCTCTCGGGACAGAGTGAATAGTCAGCTGACCAAGCTATTATCTAAATAGCTTATGATTAGCACATGAGTGTGGGTTTAAAGATTATCTCATTAAATGGCTCTTTGGGATAGTAGGAGATAGTTGGACATGTGAGCTCGCGTTGATCCATTATGCAATAAATTTATTACAATTCACTCCTTAATATGAAATGAAAGATAACTAATTATCATAATAAGTTCCTTAGTACAATTAGGGTTATGTACTATATCCATCTTGATATCATACAACTATTGATCCAAATGTTGGATCATAGAGGATGGTGTAGGGTTGAATATCTAAAGAGATATTGAGGACTCAACCACACTGTCAAGTGATTATCAAGAAGGGATCTCTAGCCTGAGAAGGAGATGGTAGTCCTCAATCCAAAGGCTGGCATCTGACTAATCTCCTGATGCATGTCATTTGCATGGGAATAGAGATTCAGAGGTGTTGAATGAGTTAGGTCAAAGAGTTGATTTTACGAGATTGAGATAACTAAGACCCATGTTGTATGTTGTCATGTATAGGCATGCATCCTCTGACCGGAGACAGATGTATTGTTATACATCTAAGTATGTACATTAGGTATATCATTAGGTCGATGACCTAATAAAGGTCTATATATCGATGAGTTGGTGTGCATTAGAAGGGCATATGATTAGTACGATCTCTCAAAGGGATAATACAAGTTCACTACTAAACCGGAAGAGGTGACCTCACTAATGAGATATTGAGATAAACCAAATTCCAACATTGATCCTTGTTTTGGAAATAAGATGGGATTTGAAGGTATGATATATGTTTTTGGAAAGCATATGATCCCTACAAACTCCCAATGATCGAATGTGAAACTTAATAATAATACCCTGAAGGAGATAATTCAAATAAGATCAGAACTTCGGGTTTATTCTAGGTCTTCCGGTATGTAGGATGTACGTGTATTAGGAACACTTGAGGGTGATGTGATCTTAATTAATTGTATAACCATGACACTTCCGTTCTAAAGAGTGATGAAACTGGTTTGGATTTTAGTGACCCCATTCAGTAGAGTAGTTATCCAATCTTACTCCAAATGTTGATTATTAATATGAATATGATTTGGATGCAATGAGAAGATTGGATATTTTATCTAACTTGATCAAATATCTCTGATAGGTCTTTTAGATATAACTATCCAAGTCACTATACATGGAATATGCAGTCGTCATGTCCTTATCTTCAAGTATTCACAGAGAAGGCACATTATTCTTGAAAGAGTTCAAGAATAATTTAATTGTTGACAATACGTGAGCATTGAAAAATTCATGATTAGATACAATTTAATTATCATTAATAATGTTGATATGATTCACATTATTTTGATATATATAGAGAGATATCTTGGATAATTAAATTGGATTTAATTATCATATATATGATTAATGTAGATAACACTATCCACAATAATCATGGATATTGTGGATGTGATCCATGGTATTATAGAGAGAAATTTAATTGTGAATAAGATTCACAATTTATAAGTTAATGTGTATTGAATTCACATTATACAATTAAATTTGAATTGGAATCACATTATAGAATTAATGTAAATGTGATTTACATTATTATTGGATGGATGAATACGATTCATAATTATCAATGGCGTGATGGAAATTATCACAAAATAATTTGGAATTATTTTGGTGAAAATTCAAGCAACAAAAGTTATTGCATCATGTGGAAAATATGGTGAGATTTGATAATCTCATCAATTAGGAAAGAAGATGAGCTCCATTCCTTTAAGGAGCAGACGACTACATGGAGAGAATCTCCATGGTGACCATCCAACCTAATTGGGAAAGAGGCTCTCCTTCTTCCTTATCATTCAGCATTAAACTGATTTATTTAGAATTAAAATTATTAGAGAATGTCTTAAAATTATTTATTTGTTTTAAAATAATAAATTATTATTTCAAATTGTTGCAATAAAATCTAGGCCATTGATTTTAAGTAAGAGTGTTGGTTTCAGTTAGGAGTGCATTCTAGCCATCCAATGTTGTATAAGAGAAGGGCAAACCCAAGACTCTTACCTACATAATTCAACACACAAGTTGAAGCAACAAAATATCTCTCCGTCTTCTTTCTCTCTCATACACATCCATAGGCTCCCCTCAACCCCAAGTGGCAGTTTGCTCTAGGGTTGGTGGAGAGCACTGACTCGTCATGTTGTTGTTATGTTGTCGGATCGACTGCTCGTAGATCTCCGTTTTCTTTGATGTCATGTTCTCGTGAGGAAGATGACATATTTCATATGAAGAAATTAGAAGGTTCTTGGCTCGGATCGTCACCTAGGATTGTGGGGAGAACACGTCTCATCCATGTGCTTGCAAGTGTTGTCTACATCATGACTTGAGATATGATGTTTCTTCGCTTAAAGACTACAAGATCGCAAACACGCTTCAAGAGGTAAGCCTAATACTTGCGTGATCTTGATGGAACGAATTGGGAAAGGTTTGTAAGTCATGTGGTTCCATTGATTTTTTAAAAATTCTGCTACCCCCATCGACTAGTGCAACTAGTCGACCAAGATCACATTCGATGCGATCTCCACGCTTCCATGATGTGTGAGCTGGCTTATTAAATTGACCCACTTTAACGGTGGGGAGCATGTGAGGGAGGTGATAATGTTGTTGGGATGTGAGGGGGATAGCGGGAGGAGAGAGATCGGTCATGAGGGAGAGGAGGACGGGGTTTGGGAGTGTCGGGAGATGAGGGAGAAGGGAGACTAACGAATCTGCATTTCGTCATCTTTATTCATTTATTTTAGCTTAAAATCTCTTATAAAACACGTATATATTGATAAATCTATATTCTTTCTAACTTGCATCTGTGTGTAATATTGTATTTATTACTATTTTAACCAAAAATAAATAAATAATAAAATAAAATAAAAGACTATATATATATATATGCAATTGATACAGGCTGACCTGAACCCCGAGAGAAGGTCAAGACTTGACCTGATCGACCAGGAATAAAGTAGGGGGAAATAGAGTCTTTAATCAGGAAATCCAAAAAATATTTTGTAAATACTTTTCATTCTTTATTTTAATTTATGTTGTATATATTTGTATAAACATACACTATTTTATTTGTCCATAAATTAACCTCAAATTAAATATTTTTCTTAATGGAAGTTGTAAATAAAAATATTTTCTAAACAATAAAAAAATTGCAAAATAAAATCATATACACAATAAAAATAACTACATTCGGAAAAAGCTGTAAAGCTATATTTGAAAGACCAATTTTGGCTCCATATGAAGTTGAATTGCATTAAACTCATTTCCATCATATTCTAAATTAAATTATCTTTAAAATAGCAATGGTTTCATAATTTTTGGAGTTACGATTTGAGAGACGATTTTCCAGGGTGGTTTTTATAATTTTACCACCTATTTTATTATATTTAGTTATTCATATTTTTATACATAATGTAAATAATTGTAAATATTCTTTTAATAATTTTTTAAAATAAAATAAAAAATAATAAAAACATAAAATAACATGATTTCCTATTAACTATGTATATAATGTACCATATGTATATAACTAATTTCCTTAAATAACCAACAAAAAATTAAATTAATAAAATGATGAAAATAATTTATTTATTTATTTACTTATGTAAAAAATATACCATATGTATATACTTTAATTAATTCCTTAATTAATCCACCATTAAGACGGCTCATTAAGTTATTGGTATTTATTATTATTTTAATTAATATAATTTTGAAAATTATTTTATTTATTAATATAATTAGTTTAATTTCACCATTAACATCTTCCCTTTTTTCCTCTCCATTGACTCAATTTTTGACATTCAATTTTATTATTATTTATTTTATCCTCTTCCCTCATTTCCACTTGATCAATCTGTGGTGAGAGGAGTCTAATCTCTAAGAGCATTCTTATCATAGAAAGGTACCCAGCCTCTGAGCCGTCTGATGACAGCGAGGCGATATTCGTCGAGCCCATCACGACATTATCCGCTCCCACAGTGAGATCCACATCCATTTTTTTCCTTTTAATTAGGTAATTTTAGGATTAATTTTAGTTTTGATTTCATTGTCACTTTTCAATTTTAGATCATAGTTTGTCATTGTTAATCATTGTTCGTCATCAACTTTATTCAGATCCTATACCGATCACCATATCATTCTCGATCTCATCGCTTCACATTCTACCTCATGCAACCACTCACCTCCGACCACACATGGTGGCCGGAGATACGAATCCATTCGTCCACCTCGCTGGATCTGCATCCACTTACATTTTTCGTGTTTGATTTTTGTGGACCAAGTCACCGTTCTCGAGTCGATTTTGTATTCTATTTTATTGCAGGTACACAGGATTTCCAAAAAATACAAAAAAAAATCAGTTGTGGTTCTTCGTCGAAAAAAAAATCTGAGTGGTAGCGTTGCCACCGCTCTTTGCCAAGCATCACCGCCAGCCTGGAGCGAGTCCACCCACGTCGTGTGTTCGCCACTCCGTCGATCTCAACCAGACGCCATTCAGCCTCCCTTCGTAAGAAGCCGTCGCCTCCTGCGGTCTTGGGAGAGAAGAAGAAAGGGGTGGCGCCCCCTTTCCCTTTGTATGAATCGGAACCCACGAGGAAAACCCTATTTTTGAGTGAATATCAGATCGACCCCTCAAATTCGGAAAATTGCAATAAAGCCACCGCCGCCAGTTCAAGTCGCGTGCTTTGCATGTTCTACTTAGGTAAATTGTGATTTTTCCCACGCTTTTATTTCTTATTATTTTCTAATGAAAAAATATTAAATAAATTTCATTTCAATCCCTATATTCTAGACTTTATTTGGCTTGTTCTCATCATTTAAACAAATGTTATTTGTGTTCTATAAATTCTCCAAAAATTAAGTTAGACTCATGTTGCATGTATGTTCATTGTGTAATTTACTTATTGCATTTTATTTCCATTCGCTATCATTTAAAAATAAAAACAATGTATTTTTCACTTTTTGAAATTTGAAAATTCGAAAAAAAATTAAATATTACGTCAAAAATTCCAAAACATAGAAAAATTTCCTTTTTCTGTATTTTATTTCCTAGAAAAATTTCCTTTTTGTGTATCTTATTTACTATATAAATTTCGCACATTGATTATTTTTTAAATCTTAAATTTTGCAAAATATCAAAAATCTTAAAAAAATCATAGAAAATTGTAGAAAATTTCAAAAATTACTATTTCACTTCTTGTCCGTAGATAATTTGTTACAATTTTTAGGAAAAATAAATTTAGTTTTTTTATTTTGTTTGATATTTTTAAATTGAAAAATATTCATGTTTGCTTACTGTTTGATTTTTATCGTATCTTTATTCAACTTAAAAATCTTAAAAAGTCAAAAAATCTCCCAAAAATCACTAAAACATATATATTAAAACACAAAAACATTTTCTTTAGGCATTTTTTATCATTTTTATCATATTTGAAAAATCCAAAAGGTTGTGTTTTCTTCATGTATTTGCTTTGAAAAATAATTATTTTGAAAATTAAAAATTTGCAAAACTAAAAACCAATAAAAATTAAAATTAGATAATAAAAAATTATAAAAAAATAAACAGATAAACTCTCATAAAAAATCAAGATATTAGCATTTGAATTTACTCTTTCTATTTATTGATTTTTGGATTATTAGAATAACCCTCAGGATTTGTAGCCTCCCTGAGTTCTGTCTTGCTGCTATACAAAATGGCGCCATTACCATGGAGGCACAGCGAGGGTAGTTAGATTTTCATTTGACCTACTATTCTTGGTTGTAAATTTCTATTTATATTTTCCTTCATTTTTTTCATTATCATTATGTTTATTCAAATTCATTTTTTCTTGCTCATATTTTTATACTTGTATTTCTTACATATTCTTCGTTTCCTCTTTCTTGCTAGGGCCAGACGAGCTGGAGCGGCTTTCTTAGGAGCGTTGGTGCACTCTAGTGAAGCGGAAGCCGCTTGATTCTCCCCAAAGCCGCAGGAGAGCGTAGGAGGAGGAGTAGAAGATTTATAAGAGCAATCATTTGGAGCATTGATAGCTTAGATAGATTTTAGCATTTATTTGATCATTCAAATTTTTGTAAAAGGACACTATATCCCTTGTTTGCGGGGTCTGTTTGGCCAAGTGACGGTACGCTTGGGGGACCTCACCGTTGTTTTCTTGTTGTTTTTATCGCTTTTATTTTTATTTCTTTTTCGCAGATTTGTGTTTTCTGACTTTATTTTGTTTTGTTTTCTGTGAGTGAAGCCCTCATCCTTAGGTTTTATTTGTTTGAGCAAGGTAGTTATTAGGTCCAAAGCCCTAAAAGAATATATGTTCCTATAGATCATTTGGATTTGGGCAAATTATAATTTGGTTCAACCCAAATAGAAGTTATTGCTTAGGACGTTTCTCGCTTACATTTGAATATAGTTTAGTTTTATTTTTATGTGCAGATCATATTACATGTAGAGTGTTCGAGTCAGGTACGCACTTCTATCTCTAGCATTTGCATCTCATATTTTCTCATGCATTAGCTTTTTTCTCATTTTCCTCCCTCTATTTTGTGGATATATGAATAAAGGAAATCAAAAAGTATGTTAGATGTGTTTTTATTCAAAAAATATCAAAAAAATGTAAACTGAAAAATTAAAAATTAGGACTGCTAATATCACTTGGACCCTTAAAATTAAACGTAATTGATTCATATCATTGTCTTGGAAGAGTAATCCCCTCATTGTATTCGCATTTTATTTGTCACGTACACACCCAGGATTATTGTCCCACTCTCAGACCTTCCTACGTGTTTGTACAACTTTGTGTTTGATCACCTAACTCTAAAATTGACAAGATTAACGACTGATCTTTAACGGTCATCTCCGAATTGAGTAGATGAATCTGGGGTTTGCATTGTGTTTGCAATATGCTTGGTGTTGAGTTGGTTACGATCATCCTCTCTAGATCATTAGCAGTCACATTCTCCTTAATCTCTCCCTCCTACCATATTCTAATTTAATTCCTCATCATGGTGGGAACCACAAGATCTCTTCCTTCATAGTGCATTAGTCATTTGGATGCGGCTCAGATCTCTTCACCTTGGCAGAACAATGCTCTCTTTGATCTGGACCTAGATTTCTATGAGCTTACACATCCTGATCCATTGGATGGTTTTTCTTTTACTTCGAGAGAGAACCTGTTATTTGAGTATGATAATTCGTTCTCTTCCTCGAATCATCCTGATTTCTCACATCTCCCTGAGGGTTATCTGCGAGTGATGTGTTCTCTATACTCGGTTTCACTCTTTGGTTGTGCATCTGATCTGTCAGATTACGAGACCGAGTCTTCTGATTTTTCTTCTGAGTTTGAGTTGTCTCTCCTCGATGACCCTCGTGAGGATGATTCGATCTTTGAAATATTCGATGATTTTCCTGAATTCTCTCCATTACATGCATCAGATATCTGCTTTCTTATTAAGTCTCCTGATCTTGACTTTCCATACATTTTCAAGATGGTGATGGACGTGGAGGACTCTATGTCTGATCCTTCTTTCTCCATGTATGATTTCTTCGGTTCTACCATTTCACTCCATTCTGACTCTAAGCCGAAGATCTCTTTTGTGCTACCGACACCTGATTTCATTTTCTCATCTACTTACTTGGTAGCAAACACCTGCCTGATTGATTATTTGGGTGTCACAGTTCACACTGTTGACCATGTTGTTGGACATGCGAGCCCACGACGAGCCATTATGCAATAAATGTTATTGCACGTATCATTCCCTGATCTGAAATGAAGAATAAATAATTTGCATAATAGGTCCCTCTGTACAATTAGGGTTATGTACCCTGGCCATCTTGATGATCATATAGCTGTCGATTCTATAATTGAATCATAGAGGTTGGTGCTTGGATGAATATCTAATGGGTTAGATAGAGGACTCATCAAGCACCGTCAAATGATTATTAAGAGATGATCTCCAACCTGAGTAGGAGATGCTAATCCTTTCTCACATAGGTTGATATCTGACCGATCTCTTGATGCAGGTCCTCTGCATGGGAATAGTGATTCGGAGGTGTCAGATTAGTTAAGTCAATGGGTTGACTTAGCGAGATCGAGATAACCTAAGTCCTATGTTGAATACTGTCACAGCATAGGCACACATCCTCTGACCAGAGACAGATGTGTTGCTATATGTCTGAGTATGTGCATTTGGCAGACCATTAGGTTGATGACCTAATCAAGGTATATACACCGACGAGCTGGTGTGCATAGAAGGGCATATGAGTAATACGATCTCTCAAAGGGATCATACAGGTTCTCATATGAACCGGAAGACATGAGCTCACTCATGAGGTATTGGGACCGATCAAATTCCATGCATGGTCGTCGTGCTTTGGAAGCATGACAAGAATTTTAAGGTATGATATATGCTTTGGGAAAGCATATGATCGATACCAAACCCCAATGACCAAGATTGAGAAACTTGGTGATCAAACCCTGAAGAAGATAGTGTAAAATTGATCTATATCTTCAGGTTGATCATTGGTCTTCCAGTATGCATGATGTGCAGGTATTGGGAATACCTGAGGGTGATGTGATCATAAACGATTGTATAATCATGACGCTTCCAGTCCGAGGGAGTGATGAAATAGGTCTGGATTTTAGTGACTCCTCTCAGTAGAGAAGTAACTTGATCTTAGTCCAAGTGTTGGACATTGATCTGAATGTGATTCAGATGCAATGAGAAGATTAAGTATACTGACTTGATTTAATCAAGCATCTATGGGAGGTCCGTTAGATCAGGATTTGAGATGATATTCAACATCCAAGTCACTATAAGTGGAACAATATAATCGCCCTGTCCTTATCTCCAAGTATCTGCGGAGAAGGCACATTATTCTTGAAGGAGTTCAAGAATAATTCTTGAGATGAATTTAGTATCCAAACAAGGTCTTGATGATTAAATGAGATTTAATTATCAAGTATAATATGAATGATATTCATTTTGTGAAAATGATTGTCCAAGATAATTAAATGAGATTTAATTATCAAGTATAATATGAATAAGATTCATATTGTGAGAATGATTGGCTAGGATAATTAAATGAGATTTAATTATCAAGTACAATATGAATGAGATTCATGTTGTGAGAATGATTGTCCAAGATAATTAAATGAGATTTAATTATCAAGGATAAGTAGATCGTGGATAGTGATATCTAGAATATCTATGTATATTATAAATGGGATTTATAATATATCAGAGAGAGAAATATTGTAAATAATATTTGTTAATTATTAATGTGGATTGGATCTACATTAGTTAATTAATTGGAAATGTAATTTACAAATTAGTTTGGGATGTGAATATGATTCACATATTTTTCAATGGCATGATTGAAATATTCACAAATTAATTTGGAATTAATTTGGTGAATATTATTGCAATAAAAGTTATTGCAATTAATTAAGAAATAATAAGATAAATAAAAGGAGACAAAAATACCACCAAAATAAGGGTGGCGACACCTATGACTTAGTCATAGGTGACGCCCCCTATATTTTAGGGAGGTTTGTTGTCTCTTCCTTTTTATTATCATATTATCTCTCATTGAATTAATATATGTTAATTAGGTTTTATTGATAATAATTCAACATATATTTAATTTAATATAAATTAATGTTGTTGGTTTTTTACCAACAACAATCATAGCCGTTGGATGACTCTTGGATTACAATAGCCATTGGATCCTTATGAGCCATGGATTGAGATCCATTGGATCCCAAACTAGTATATAAAGAGGGTAGCCCTAGCCCTTGAGGGATACACCAAGTAGACGCCTACTTTACTTCTCTCTCTCCCTCTCATTCTCATGCTCTCTCTCTCCCTCTCCATAGGGTGGCCGACCACCTTAGTTGAGAAAAGAGAGAAGTGCTTGCCTTCGCCATCGACTACTCGAGGATCTCCTTCTTCTTTAGGGCTGCTTGCTCTAGAGGAAGACGACGGATTTCGTTGGACGAAATCAGGAGATTTGAGGCTTGGATCTTCGTCAAGGATTGCGGGAGGAACGCGACTCATCATCGTGCCCGCAAGTGCGTTCTTCGTGGATCGGACTTGAGACAGGAGGATCTCTTGTTTGAGATCTCGCGATCACAACCACGCTTCAAGAGGTATTCCTTATACTTTGTGGTTTGATGAAATGATCCGAGAAGTGTTCTCGTGATCATGTGGTTTCATCGTTTGATTTAAAAAATTTTAAATTCTGCTGCACCGTACGACTAGTGCGACTAGTCGCCCCGATCGTATTAGATGTGATCGTCACGCTTCCGTGATGTGCTTGAGGATTCTCAATATCCTTCAATTGGTATCAGAGTCTTAGGTCGAAAAAGGTTTTGGATACGATCCATGAACCATGGACGACTTGGGTTTGAAAGGGTCGCGAAAGTTTTTTGGCGCATTTGAATTTTCGCAACTTTGTCTAATTGATTTTTTCGGCACTGTTTAAATTGTTTAAACACGAAATATTCAATTGGATTTTGTTTCCCATTAAACAAGGAAACCATAAGATTTGAGTTTACTAAATTTGGATTTAATTTGCTCAAGATATGGCCTTTTGAATATGCATGTATTCACTGTTGCGGGAACAGCGAAATTGAGCGTGATTAATTTGTTAATTACGATTTTGACATGCCTTGAAATGCATGAATTATCACTTAGGTTCTGTTGTAAATCAAGTTGGCAATCTTAGGGTACTAATTTTGCAAATTTTGGATTTAAATTGATCGAGATAAGTTAATTTTAGTGATAAGGGGTCACTGCTGGAAATTGACAATTTTTGATCATGAACCTTGTGATAGTCATTCAAATACATGTTGATGAAAATTAATTGTTAATTTTCTGAAATTAGTTATTGATAAATATTTGTGATATGTTTAAAGATGATAATAAATTCCTTGAATGACATCCCATTAAACCATAATGATAAGATAGTTGATCTTGATCATTGGTTAATTTGAAATCATCAACAAACATTGTTTTTCATGCAAAACTCTAGGACATCCTACAATAGTTGTAGGACAACTTTTACATGCAAAACCTCTTGCTTGAATAGGATTGGGGATTTGTTTAGCAAATCTCCTTATAATATAATCAAAAATGTTTTGATGTATATTATATGGTATAATTTCAGTTGAAAGATCGATGAGCATCTCAAAGTACATGATGATCTATCTGGCATTATCCTTTCCTGAAGTGGATATAGTGTCTAGTCGGAGATCGCTGGGGTAGCGGGTTGCAACGTATGTGGTCCGTCCCACTCTCGCCCATACTGGCCATGACAGCGGGTAGGGATTGGATAATGTCGGAGAAATCAAAGTGTATTTCTAATTATTAAAATTCGAAATAATACGTACTTTGAGATTATACCTACTATTCAAGTAAAATTCAAAGTTTGTTGATTGATAATAGGATTGATAGTTAATTTAATGTGATTAAATTAATTATATCCTATTTAAACACTCTATTATGAATAGATGTGTAATTTCCCTTGGAAGAATTAATTATGTGAATATGATTCATGATAATTAATTATTTCAATTTGAATAAGAGGTAGATGATCACATAAGTGACATCCATGGTCTCCCGTCAAGGCAAAGAATTTCGTCGCCAAAAGTTGTATATAGGAGACGCATGTCCGAAGTGACAGATCCTATATACAATTATTTGGATTGGGTTCTTTGCTTCTCGAAAGAGTAAGGCCGTATACGTAGTGACACTAATATCGGGTCCTCATATTATTGGGGCGATATTGGATTGCGTATAGCGAGTATTAAGCATGTTGACGGTTGGTTCAATTAATGACGGGTCAACATCACCTTAGGGGTGGTGGGCCCGAGTATTAATGATCGAATTGGGACTTGCAAGTTGGACTTGCAAGACGGAATGTGTTCCCGCTTCTTTTTATCGGAGTCGCAGGTTCTCATATTATTGGGATGTGACAGAGATAAGAAAGGAGATCCCAGATCTTGCTAGAGATATAATGGTAAGAATATCTCTTACATTGAAAGTGAATAAGGGAATGAACTTTCATTGTTGACAAGGCAAGACAACTTTGATATAAAAACTCCTAGATCAAAGTAAAATATGTATATATATAAATATATACACTTATGCAAATTTCTTATTTCAGATAATCCTTCATTAAACCCACTCGATATTATACTCAATGATAACCAGTAAAATATCATGGATTGGACTCATGATCCAGATATTATACTTGCAATTGGACACATAATGTATGTGGTTGCAATGTGCAAGTTTCCTCAACATGATGAGGAGTGACAATTAAATAAGACATTAAGACATCACCTTAGGGTTTGTATGTCTCTGTAGTCTTGATCTTTCATCGAGTGTACTTTAGAAGTGACATGTCGATAATGATCGCAATTGTCAAAATAATCCTTATAAAAAATATAAGAAGATGTTCTGGCATAATATGTGCTCTAGACATTTAATCATGAATGACGTGGTTCTCTGCATTATGCAAAATGGTGGCTCGAAAGAGATGATGTATTCAAAATGTTTGAATACCTACCTGAATCTAAATCTCTAAGAGTTTAGATGGATGTAGATACGATGAATGCCATCATTCTACTGTCTATACTCTAGTCATTCATGAAGCTTCATAATATTCATATTGTATGAATTTAATGAAGCATGTATAAATGTTGAAGTCCTCTTGTATTGAAATATTTTGAATTCAACATAAGAGATTCTTTGTCTTGAACAATCATTGTTTATAGATGAAGAGAGCACAATGGAAGCGTGGGTCGGACCCGTGTGAGAAGGAAAGTCAAAGAGTTGATTATACTTCTATGACTTCCATATGACATCCAAAGAGTTGGATGAATGCCAATACTGCAATAAGTTGATGTGTTGATAGTATGACTATCAAGTCTGTCTAGAATCCTTAGAGAAGGATTCAGATAGTGCATCATGATAATCTATATCAACATTTGATCATTGAAATTGACTTTCTTATTTGATAAGATAAAGTCTGATAATTGTATCTCAATCTTCTAACAACACTTGCAATGTGTTGCACATGTTTTAGAAGACTGAAAAAATTTGATCTTAAGGTTTATAATTATCCACATAGACCTTGATGCAATTGTTGCAACAATCTCTGTTGGATTGATATACTTCTTAATTTCAGTGGGAGAGCCTTAGTCTTAGAGAATGTCTCTATGACCTAGATATTAGAATACACTCATAGTTTGTTTCTAAATGTTGGAAATAAACATGAATTCTGGAATAAACCTGTCATAAAGAGTCATGATGGATATATTTCAAATAGTAATCTGGCATCTAATGGACTCTACTAAATTAGAAATTTAATAAATGGTTCATTAAGATTTCTAATATTGAAAGTTAAACCTTATAAGATCAATAGGAGGAAAAGATCATATGCATGTTGATTTGATCAATAGACAAGTAAGAGATGAAACTTTAGAATGTTTAAAATTTCAAATCTTACATACTTATGAATATTGTATTCATAGTAAAATATCCAATACACCCTTCATTTGGGAAAGGTGTAAGATGTCAAGGTATTCGGGATCTCATACATATTGATGTATGTGGATCATCTATATCATAGTAAACATTATGGATATGTGATATCTATTGATGATTATGTATGATATGAGATTTCTTCTCTTCACCAAAGAAAACTTTGAAATGTTAAAATATTTCACAATTTTGGTTTAGAACCAAAGTTTGAAGGAAGACTAAATGAATTTGATCTAACCAAGGTAGAAAGTACCTATTAGATGAATTCAAAGAATATCTTATGGAGATATGAATATCATTTCTATCTCAATCCTCCTAACACACCTAAACTCAATGAAGTTGTAGGGAGATACAATTGGATCATGTGTGACATGATTTGATCAATGATGAATTTTGCATAACTACCTATTAGTTTCCAGGTATATATATGTAGTAGAGACTACACTATATATATCCTTAATAAGATTCCATGCAAGTAAGATGGAATTAAGCACTAGAGAGTGCTACTTCATTAGGAAAATAAAGGATGGTATTGGATACCTACTTTATGACCTTGAGATTCTTAAAAGATCTCATCTTTGAGAATATGATTCTTATAGGATGACTCTCTTGAGAATCAAGATGAAAATGAAGTAAAGGAACTCATTTGATCTTAAGAAGATAATGAGGCTCCTGAAATCAGAAACTAAAAGAGACAATTAAAGATGAAGCACTAATACCTCTTCAAATGAGTTGAAGATGTATTCCATGTGTCAGTTAAGTCTGACAATGATCGGTCTTCATGTGAAGAAGCTCCTGAGGATCATGACATGGAAGGATGGATATTAGCAATAAAGTCTAAAGTAGACTTCATATACAAGTGTTGTATATGGACTCTCGAGGATTCACCTATAAGGGTTAGACCCATTAAGGTGCAAATGGATCTTCAAGAGAAAGAGGGAACCTGATGAGAAGGTAGAGACCTTCAAAGCACGGTTCGTAGCCATAAGCTGCAAACCGGAAGAGAAGACATTGCTTGCAATGAGACTTGCTCTTCGGTGACCATGCTTAAAATCATCAGAATATTGTTAGCCTTAGCTACACAATTTGACTATGGCATCTTTAAGATGTGAGTCAAGATTGTATTCCTCTATGAATACCTCTTTGAGGATATTCATATGAAGTAGCCCCAGGGCTTCATGGTTGAGGAATGCAAGATGTGCTAGCTAAAGAACTCCATCTTTGGACTCAAATAAGCTTCTTGTAGTTGGAACAAAAGATTTGATGAAATTGTAATTGTTATGATTTCAAAATAGAATCTTGATGAACCATGTGAAGCTTAGTGGGAGTGCCATTGTGTTCATCGTGCTAAATTGATGAATCTCCATTTCATCACCTTTATTCTATCATTTTGGCCTCAAAAAACCCAGCAAATGCATGTAAATAGCATCAAATTGTACATAATAGCATTCATGATTCCTTGTGTTAATTATACATTAAATACTGTGTTTAATGCCAAAATTATAGAATAAAGAAAAGAAAAGAAAAAGGAATAAAATATTGGAGATATTTTATGACCCAAACCCCAAGACCAAGGCCAGCATGGTATTGGTCGACCAGGAATAAAGTAGGGGGAGATAAGGGCCAGTGTACAATAAATACCTCATTTATTCATGCATCTATTTATGCATTTCTGACACCCATTTTATACATAATTATTTATTTATCAAATAAAGAAACTTTGTACGTGAAAGTTGTAGATAATAATGAAAATAAAAATACAAAATTGAGTTTGTGTAAAAATAACACTCAGTGTACATTTTATACACAGAATAAAAAGCCAAAATCTCAACTTCACAGACCTATATCTTGCAAATAAAAACTCCAAATCACCCAAACTCACTTTTAATTGTATATAGCATTTCAAGAACTGTTTAATAAAATTGGTTTCATAATTTTTGGAGTCCATATGCAGAAGTTAGGTTTTTGGCCCTTTCTTGTATATAGGATTGATTAAAATATTCTTTTTATTCAATATACATTATTTTTATAAATTCGTATTTTTAGAATTTTGTAAATAATGTATATAATGCATACAAATATTAAAAATAAAAGAAAACCAAAAATAATTTGTAAAATAAAATAAGTCTACAAAAATTCATAGACAAAATACCTATGCTATATATCTATACATAAATAAAAAGGATTTTATTCCTTGGTTCTTTTATTCTTTTATATTTTTATAATAATCTATACACTATACATAACTCATTAAAAATACAAACCCAAAATAAAAATCAAGAAAATACAAATAATAAATTAAGTATACATAATACATAGGTAAAAGACCTATAAGGATACCTACATATACCTATACCTATTTCTTTAAAAATATAAATAAACTCCTAAAAATTAAATAAAAATACCTTTATACTCACAAAAATAAATTATAAATTTATAAAATAAGCCAATAAAATAATAAAAGAAAATAAACAAATTAAAAATAAAATACACAAAAATATATGTAAATACATACATATACACATTATTAAATTAAAACCATAATAAAACACTTCGAAAAATTCAATAAAAATCACAAATAAATACTACATGAAAAAAGACACATTTTTTATGTTTTAAGAAAATTTTAATAAAACCATTTACTATTGTAAATAAATCAATTTCAACTCAAATTCCCTGTTTTGTCTTCTAGCGGATGACTTGGACCAATCCCAGGCCGTCAACAGTTGACCGCTCGGTCAACTACTTCCCCAGCTGCCCGATGTGACGCAGCCTGTCTCTTCGCCCGTCTTCTCCCATTTTTCCCGGGCACACCATCCATCAATCGAAGATGCTTCCTTCACAAGAATTACTCCCTAATCATCCATGATGCCCGCCAAAATCTTAGATCAATTAGATACTCATTGGATCAGCCAATAATCGCCGGTCAATAAGGCTACTCGCCAATGTCTATAAATAAGTAGCTCCGCCTCCTTCCTCGAATTTGGCTACTTTTCATCCGACCTTAAGCCTTGATTCCATTCCTGGGACATTCCTCGTGACAGGTGGAGTGTGCTGGCGTCTCGAATCGGCCAGAGGGAGGAAGGTTTTGTCGCGGCGGAGCTCCGGCGTCCGCCCTGCTCCCTGGAGGCCCCCAGGTATAAGAGATGTCCATTTATGCATTTCTAGTTAGCTTTTAATGTTAGTTTTTCATTCCAGTAGTTAGATTAGTTGTTAGTTAATTCCCTTTGCGTAAAAATCCAAATTCGAAGTTCGCCGGAGCTCAGCTCCGGCGACTTCTCCACCGTTGTCTTGCCTGTCTCCGACCGCCTCGTTCATCCCATTTCAAACCTCAACGCCTTCTCCATCGAACGCACCCATTTGTTCAACCCAGGACCCTTGGTCTTGGCGAATCGGGGCTCCACCTCCGCCGTTCGCCGGAGCCCCTCCGCCCACCTTCATTTTGCGTCGCAGCTTCAAAACCCCGGGTCGAGGAGATAGCTCTCTCGCCCGCGGTTCTTCCTATGCAGGTACATCGAGGAATAAAGCCCATCTGGGCTTGCATTGAACCAGGAAGAGGTCAGGTCCCCTTCTTCATCGACCTCGACCCAGCGACTCGGACCTCCAGGAGCCATGAGAGAACCATCAGACGACGCGGAAGCTTCCCAGCTACGTTCAGAGCACTTCAGATGCGCGGGACGTGCCCGGAGGAGCCCGAGCTGCTTGATCGAAGCTCGCCGGGGGCGAGCTTCTTCCCCGTTCTTACAAACGCCTCCAGCACCGTTGGATCGGGAGGCCAGGCCCAGATTGAAGGAGAACCGTCCGATGAAGACACGGGTCCACCGTCAGATCAGCCAGGAGCTTCTAATCCATGCCCTTCATTGACGAACCGGCATCCATCGTCCGATGGGCGACACGTGGATAAGTGGCGCATCCAGCACCGCAGGATGAGGCGCCCTTAGGGGGTAAATTTCAAATCTAGCCCCCCCTATTTTTTGTATTTATTATTCAATACTGAAAATAAAAGTTTAAGTTGTAAATAAGTTGTAGAAATTGCAGAACAACCCTTAAGGTTTTGATATTTACGTTTTAGTCCCTCCGCGCCTCACGTGCAGTACCCACGTGAGGCGCGTGAAATTTGCATGTAAACCCTGTCATTTTTTTAATTGTAAAATGGTCCAGAAAATAAAAATTAACGTGTATTTTTATTGTGATTTTTGCATGTATGCCCCTATCAACTATTTTATTTGCAAAAATACCCCTGCTAGGCCATTTAGTTTTGAATGCTTTGTCTATTTATTTTGTGCTTCATATTTATTCGAAAAATCTTGCAAAAATAGACTTAAGCTCCTGATTGGTTGTTCGTGCATGCCATATTTTTAGTTTTTCATTTTGTTACATTTTTACATTTATTAAAAATCAAAAACATGTCTTTTATTCACTGTCTAACTTATAAAATCCCAAAAAAAAATATGAAAATGCCTCGAAAAATTCCAAAAAAATTCCCTATGGTGCCTGTTGACCTATTTTAGTATCAATCCAAAAATCTCTAAAAATCTCAAAAGGAAAACCTTAAAAATTCAAAAATACCCAAAAACTTCAAAAAATGTATAAAATCAAAGAAAAATCAGAAAAATAAGAACTTAGTCCCTATTTCTGCTATATTTTATTATCTTTATTAGAAAAATAGTGTGGAAGATTTTTGAGGCTGTTTGCTATTTTTAATGTCTATTCTTATTGCAGCCAGACCCTATTCCACTGTTTGCTTTTATTTTGCTATTTAAAAATACTAAAAATGTTTTCAAAAACAACCCAAAAATCACAAAAATATTAAAAAAATCATGAAAATTCCAAAAAGACTTTATCCATGAATTGTTGACTATTTTTGAGTATTTTTATAAATATTATAGTACCCATTTATGTATATATATGTATTTCCTAAAGAAAAAAAAGAGAATATATATATATATATATATATCTAATTACTTATATGTAGTTATATATCTATTTATTAACCTTAATATAAAAAAATAGAAAAAAATATATATATTATTATACTTATGTACACCTATATATATTGTATGTATTATAAGCTATATACTAACCCTCTATGGGTATATATATATTTATATATTTATATTTTATATGTATATATATTATGTAATTATACTATTATAATATATATATAAATATAATAAATAAAAAAATCTAAAAAATCTAAAAATCAAAAACCCACTTCACACAAGAATGACTCTGAGATACATATAGGCTATGGTTATTTTGTATTGCTCTCTGTGGTTCGACCTCTACATGCTTGTCACTGTGCATTTTATGGTAGAGTAAATGAAGATTAATTCACATTTCTTTTTGAGCTTGATTGTTGTATTCTTTGGTTGTGGGTTAGTTGCTGATTAACTCGGGTATTCTACGAGCGGTCGCCTCAGCGACACTCTTTATATCATTCATGGTCACCCTCGTGGAAAACCTTTGTTATCAGATGGCGCCGTTGCCGGGGAGCAATGAGCATAGCCTAATTTATTTTGTCATTCTTGTATAAAAAAATTCTTGATTTATCATTCATTTTTGTGAGCAGCTATTTTTATTGCTATTAATCACCATGCTTCATTTATTTATTGTGATTATTTCATCTGCTCCATTTGATTGATTGAGCTCTACTAATGCATTCTTTTTGTGACTTTGATGCGAGGGCCTGCCACGCGAGGATGGCTTCTTAGGAGGCCAATGCAGCCAAGCTTGGAGGAGGATGGTCTTCTTCTCACGACCATCTGGAGAGAGCACCAAGGAAGCAAAAAGAGAGGGATTAGATAGGAGTAGAATACTTAGGATTATTTATTTTGTAATTTATGGTGAGAGAGAGAAAATTTTGGCATGTAATTAAACAGGACTCTACTCTTCACAATGAGGTCCAGTGCCCGGGTGATTGTTCACCTGGGGGCCTCATCGCGGCTTTTTGAGTTTTCATCGCCTTCTTTTATTTTGTTTTCCGAAGTTTTGAGCTTTCCGCCTTTCTTTTACTTTATTTTATGTGCTTGGAGCCCGTAGATATAGGTTGCTTGATTCGGTAGCTAGGTCCAAACATTAATAAGAATGCATGTTCCTATAGTCTACTTCGCTTTGATCTAGTCAAACTTAAACAAGCTGTTCAGTTATCTCTTAGCCCTCTGTGCCGTAGCGAGCCCTGTAAAGCGCTTTCTCCTACCCTCAATTTGTTGAGCAGAGGAGGGGTGAGCCAAGACCGGACCCTCTTGGGCTAGAGATAAATGAGCGACTTACGGTTCTTCACGCTAATAGCAGCTAATGTTTAGGGCGATTTTGTGCCTTGCATATCGACATGTAGATAGGTTTAAAAATTCTGTTTTGCATACCACATGGAGAGAGCTGGGATGCACTGTAAGTCTTCTAACTCAGCATGCATCATTCGGTTCAATGGTGAGATTTCCATCATGGAACCACTTGCACGGCTTTTCCCCTATCTCCCTCTGATTTTGAGCACCTAGGATTTAAATGAAAATCTACAAAAACGTTAGGCGCTGGTATGAAAAAGACTCAAAAAAAGTGAAAACCCAAAAAAAAATAAAACAAGGGGACTGCTAAATAAACTTTGACCTTAATTAAAATCTGTAATGGACTATCATTATACCGGGTTCATAAAGCCCTCATTGTTTTCAGGTACCTTGGAGGGGGACCAAAACCCTACTCCCTTGAGCGAGTGCGACCCCTAAGGATTAAAGCCCAAAACCCAGTCTGCAACTGCCTTGTGTATCGCCTGGATTTCCGAAGTAATGGCGCTTCTATCGTACGTAGGCGAGTAGGGCTTGGTCACCAATGGTGACTCTCTGTTGTGAGAGCATCGACCTTGTCCAAAGTATTGAGTATAGGCCACGCCTTCACGGGGGTGTCTGTCTCATCGTCCTGCGTCCGAGTAGGTTCTTGCACGCTCACGGGTGATTCCGTTGCGAGCGAGGACCGAAGTATTGGTTTCGCCTATCGGCTTCCTCTCTCTTTTCTTTGGCTGAGTAGGGATCCAAGAAGGGTTACAAGGACTCCAAAAAGTACAGACTACAGGTTACACAGGAGGAGGACAAGTACGGGATACTCTTCCGGCAGTACTCTCTCTCCTATAGGGTAGCGTACTAAGGACTTGTTATAAGATATGCCTGAAAATCACAACTCTAAAAATGAAAAGATAATAAATAGCCGAGCTTTCACGGCTTCACATGGCGTGAGTTGGTGAACCCGATTTTGTATTGTGTTTGTATGGATCTAGATTAAGGTTCAAAGATCAAGTCCCGCGCATTTGCGCACATTTTGTTGTTTCTCCCTTTGACCACCCCGCTCAACCGAGCCTCTCTACTGTTTTACACTCCTTTTATTCCTCGTTGACCATCGTATCTTTCATCCAACATCTGATCTTCTCTTGTACTCCGCGAAGTTGATTCATGGATGGTTTCCGTCGGGACCATGCCGACATCCACATCGATTCCATGAACTCAACTCCGCCAATAAATTCGAGGCGATTCCCGAGAACCCGATCCGGACTTTGCGGATCAATCTCCAGACTCCTCGTTTTCTACCTTTCTCTTGGCCACCCAATAAACTGGGATCACTTTTGTCCCACTTCCACTGTTGTGAATAGGAGTCGATTACAGTCTACATCCTTTTCCATTCACAACATGCTGGGGTTGACCTGAATCCCAGCTTCATCACGACAGCTGAACATTAATTGCAAGTGATCTGATTCGGACCATCTCATTATGCAGATAGAAGACAGTGCGAGCCCTGGAGACTACTCCGGAGTTCATCTCGTCCGACTCAGACCCTGACATGGCTCCAGGAGGAAAGGGCAAGGGTCAGTAGCCACCACCAGAGGGACAGGTGCCAGATCAAAACCAAGTTAATGCACAGTTGCTGGCATCTATCCAGGCCATACAGCAGCAGCTGACCGAGCAGGCCCTTACACAGACAACATTCCAGGATATGTTGAACGATATGATGCACCGTGACGATGGAGGAGGAGGCAGAGGCAGAGGAGGCAGGGGAGGTGGAGGTGGAGGTGGTGATCCTCCTGATGATGACCTTGAATTGCCACCACCAAAGCCGACACTCAAAGAAACATACAATCCGGGAGACAGCCAGATGACCGAGTGGATTCTCATTCCACCGGTACATGCCCACTTTGAGCTGAAGCCTCAGTTCATAGCCCTTCTCCCTGCATTTCATGGAAACACCAGCGAGGAGCCGTACATTCACCTGCAGCAATTCTCCTGCATTTGCCATACCACACACTATCCCAATGTCCCTCTGGACATTGTAAAGATGATGGCTTTCCCCTTCAGCCTACAGGACAAGGTCCTCTATTGGGTCAATCATTTGGGAAAGGTCGTGACGACCTGGGAGGAGTTGAAATCCGCCTTCTTGCACAAATATTACCCTCTCGGTCGGCTCAACCAGATGCGAGCCCATATCAGTAATTTCACCCAAGGGCCCCACGAGTCTATACATGAAGCTTGGGAGAGATTCACTGACCTGCAGGAGAAGTGTCCCCATCATGATATCCCGAAGACCAGCTTGGTACAGCAGTTCTTTGGAGGACTGAATATTGAAAGCCAACGGCTTGTGGATGCAGCATGTGGGGGTTCCCATTTTAATAAGGATGAGGATGTAGTCTGGCAGATTTTCGAAGAAATGGCCGAAGGAGAGGCCGCCCTCTCTTCATTTAAGGCATATCAGAAGCATCCCCAGATCCTCCAGAAGCAAGTGCACATGGTTGCATCCAAGGAAGCAGAGAGAGATGAGAGCTCCAACCTCAGCATCATCGGGGGCCATCTCTCTAAAGTCAACATCATTGAGAAGCGATCACAGGACCTCGATAAACTCGTTGTGATCGAGAAGAGGACCCAGAACCTGGATAAGCTAGATCAGATCAACAAGTACCTTGAACTGTTGGTCGGCACGATCAACTCTGTCCAGTCGGCTACACCATCAGAAGCTCCCGCTGAGAAGAAGGACGAGCAGCAACCGCAGCATCAGCCTCAGCCGAGCCAGCAGCCACCGGCAGTCCAGCACGTGTACTATGTGCAGGCGCCCGATCAGGGCCCGCCGCAGCAGCAGATGGTCGTGTACCAACCAGAGTTCCTCTATATACCTGATCTAGTCTTCCCTCCACCACCCCTGATTCAAGAAGTGAATGGGATATGGAGTAATGATGCACATCCGACCCGCCCTCAGGGACAACCCCAGGGTCAGCAATTTGTCAGTCGGCAGTACCACCAACCTCAGGGTGGTCGTTTTGGTCAAATCTCTCAGCCTCACCAATAGTACCAGCAGCCTCCCCAGTTTTCACATCAATGGAGGCAGAATTTTCCTTACCAGCAGCAGCCGCAGTACCGCCACCCACAGCCGTACCACCAGTACGCGGCTACCCCCTCTCCACAATATCAGCAGTATCCTCCTCCGTCGTACCAACAGCTTCAACTTCCTGCACCCCCGCAGCACCACCAGCAACAACCTCCACACCCATCCAACCAACAGCAGCGTGGTTTGCACGCTGAACCATCAGAAGCACCCCCTGTGAATCCCACCATGGATTGTCTGGCCCAGCTTGTCAAAGGGCTAGCGGATATGACAAAGCGACTTGATGACCTGACCGCCACCAGAACTACCATTCCGGCGCAGGTCGAAGCCAACCCCAATAACTTCAAGAAGAAAGAGCAGGTAGATTGTGATGTCATGTCCGTGTCTGGTAACGATATTACTGTTTATTCTAATGCTGTTACTCTCAGGAGCGGTAGGGCCTTGCCTCCGCCTGCTACCACAAGTGGGGTGAATAAAGAAACAGGTGGATCGTCATCTTCCGCATCAGCCGTGCCAGCTCTAGGGGCGGGTGAGGAGGAAGAAGAAGGAGAAGCCAGTCCAGCCATCGTGCCATGTCAGCAGCAACCTCAGCCAAAAATACAAAAAATCAGCAAAAACAAAAACAACAAAAAGAAGCTCGTAGCAGAAGCGAAGCCGCGCTAGCCTTGGAAGAGCCGCCAGCAGCAGCCGATCCCTCGCCAGCCGATGGAGCAGACTCTACCATTTTTGTTCGCCCTGCAGCACCAGCATGTTCAGATCCAGCTTGTACTCCTTTTTGTAGTTCGGATGTACAACATTCTGTGGGCGATGATTTTGATGTAAATAAGAACTCTGATTTTCATGCTAGTAGTGTACATATTCCCTTTCCTCATGCAATACAAATATCCAAAAAAATTGCAAAACGAAAAAACGCATTGTCTGATCCAGGTGTTGTGGATATTTTGGATAAATTGACTGTTGAGATTCCCTTGTTGAAGGCCGTGAAATACATGCCAGCTGTGAAGAAAGGACTGAAAGATGCATGTACTAACAGGCGTCGCCCAGCACAAGAAAACAGATGCCAGCAAGTAGAGAGGCATGTCCTCACCTTAGCCACTGTAGCAGCCATCAGCAATCTCCCCCAGAAGAAGCAAGATACAGGAGCACCTCTGATCAGTTGTGAGATTTTTGACCAGGTCTTCGAGCGCACTCTCTTGGATAGCGGATCTTCCATCAACCTTCTGCCCTCGTCCATAATGCAAGAATTCGGGCTGGGACCGCTCAAGCAGACACGCATGATCCTTCAGTTCGCTGACCGATCCGTCAAGCGGCCCCAAGGTCTATTGGAAGACGTGGTAGTTAAGGTGCAGGAAATGAAATTCCCAGCTGACTTTGTAGTCCTTGATATTGACTCGCCTGCACCCCTGCTCCAGACCCCTATCATCCTTGGCAGACCATTCCTTCGTACTTCAGGTGCCGTGGTTGATTACGGGTCTGGGAAGATCACTTTCAGCTCGAACACCCAGCAAATCACGATCAACATGAACAAAGAGCCGAATGCCGCAACTGATGAGATCCAGGCAGCATCAGAAGCAGACTGTGATTTCATCACGGAGATCAGAGATTCAGAGTTATCATTGGACGATCCATGGACCCGAGAAATCCTCACTCTTGAGGAGGACTCGGAAAGCGCAGTCAGCATATGCTTCGATGATTCTTGGGAGACCGATTCTCAGATGCAGGCGCATCTTCTTGAGCATTCACTCCAGACCGAATATGATCATCTTAGCGCAGAACCGTTCGGTGCCTCACCGGGATCTCAACAGGATGATGAGGATGGTAAGTATCGCAAGGAAGTACATCCCACCACCAACATGGTATCTGAAGTGACAGATAAAGTGGACAGATCTAAACCAGAACTCAAGCCACTTTCTGCAGGCCTGAAGTATGCTTTCCTTGCGGGTGAAGACCACATGTATCCGGTCATCATCAACAGCAGGATGACGCCGGATCAGGAATCTCGTCTTCTCGAGGTTCTAGAAAAGAACCGCAAGGTACTTGGTTGGAGCGTATCAGATCTCCGAGGGATAAATCCAGCCCTGTGTTCACACCACATCTACTTGGAAGAAGATGCCAAGCCGTCCCGTGAATTTCAGAGAAGGCTGAACCCTAACCTTCGGGACGTCGTCATGAAAGAAATCACGAAATGGTGTGACGCAGGCTTTATCTATCCCATCTCCGATTCAATATGGGTAAGCCCACTGCATGTAGTTCCCAAGAAATCAGGGCTTACTGTGGTTACAAACGATAAAGGAGAGGAAATTTCTACTCGGGTACCAACATCCTGGCGGGTGTGCGTTGACTACCGCCGTCTCAATGCAGCAACTAAGAAGGACCACTTTCCCTTGCCATTCATAGATCAAGTTCTGGAAAGATTAGTAGGCAAGGAGTTCTCCTGCTTTCTGGATGGGTACTCCGGGTACAACCAAGTGGCGATCGCTCCTGAAGATCAAGAGAAGACAACCTTCACTTGCTTGTTCGGCACCTATGCCTTCAAGAGAATGCCCTTTGGTTTGTGCAATGCACCTGCAACCTTCCAAAGATGCATGTTAGCAGTCTTCGCCGAGATGGTAGGCAGTTTTCTCGAGGTGTTCATGGACGATTTCTCTGTCTATGGTGATAGTTTTGACTCCTGTCTTGTGCACCTAGACAGAGTGATTTAGAAGTGCCGAGAAGTCAATTTAGTGCTCTCATGGGAAAAGAGCCATTTTATGGTCACTGAAGGTATTGTGCTGGGCCACGTCATTTCCAAACGTGGCATGGAAGTCGACCCGGCAAAGGTGGATGTCATTTCAAATCTTCAGCCACCTCAGTCAGTGAAGAATGTGAGGTCATTCCTGGGGCATGTGGGATTTTACAGGCGATTCATCAAGGATTTCAGCCGCATTGCCCGACCTCTGACAGAACTTTTATGCAAGGAAACAGAGTTCATTGTTGATCAGTCAGTTCTCCTTGCTTTCAATCAGTTGAAGGAGCTTATCACTCAGGCTCCAATCTTGCAGCTTCCTGACTGGACTCTTCCCTTTGAGATAATGACCGATGCATCAGATTTTGCAGTCGGAGCTGTTCTTGGGCAGAGGAAAGACAGAGCGCCCTATGCCATTCACTATACCAGCAGAACATTAGATGAAGCACAAAGAAATTATACAGTGACAGAGAAAGAATTGCTGGCTGTGGTTTTCGCCTTAGAGAAGTTCAGATCCTATTTGTTGGGATCAAAAGTCACAATTTTCACGGACCACTCTGCTATCCGGTACCTACAGCAGAAGAAGGATGCTAAGCCGAGATTGATTCGTTGGATCCTTCTCCTCCAGGAATTCGATTTGGAAATCAAGGACAAGCCTGGAGTTCAGAATGTGGTAGCAGATCACCTCTCCAGAATTGAACAACATGAGCCTCCTCTGAGCAATGCACCTATCACAGAAACCTTTCCTGACGAAGCCATCTTAGCCGTGGATTCTCTTCCTTGGTATGTTGATATAGTCAATTACCTCGCCTCTGGGGTAATACCTTCGGATTGGACGAAGAACCAAAAGAATAAATCCATGTCGACCATCCGCTTCTACCAATGGGAAGATCCTCTTTTATTCAGAGAAGGAGCAGATTGTATTTGGCGCAGGTGCATCCCTCAGACGGAGCAATCTAGTGTCCTCGAGCATTGTCATTCGCTCGAATCTGGTGGACATCACTCTGGAGATCGGACGGCAGCCAAAGTACTTCAGTGTGGCTTTTGGTGGCCCACTTTATTTAAGGATGCGGCTGAGTTTGTCAAAAGATGCATTGACTGTCAGAGACTGAAAGGAACACTAACTGCCAAAGATTCAATGCCTCTGAAAATCATTCAGATAGCAGACGTTTTCGATGCATGGGGCATTGACTTCATGGGGCCTTTCCCCAACAGTCAAGGTTTTGAGCACATCCTTCTTGTCGTCGATTATGTGAGTCGTTGGGTTGAAGCTATTCCTGCCCGAGCCGCCGACAGTAAAACAGTCTGCCGGTTTCTGAAGAAGAATATCATTTCGCGGTTTGGGATACCAAAGATTCTCATATCAAACGGGGGTAGCCACTTCATCAACAAAGAGGTCAAGAAGTTAACGAAGGAGTACGGCATCGATCACCGTGTCGCGTCTCCTTATCATCCGCATACCAATGGCATGGCGGAGTTATCCAACAGAGAAATCAAGACTATACTGCAGAAACTTGTTAGGCCAAACAGAAAAGACTGGTCTCAACTCTTGGACTCAGTCCTATGGGCATATCGAACCGCGTACAAGTCTCCCTTGGGCATGTCGCCCTATCGTCTTGTATATGGGAAACCATACCATCTGCCTGTGGAATTGATCCACAAATCTCTTTGGGCAATCAACAGTTGCAATTTGGACTCACGAAGAAGTGGTCAGAAGAGAAAAGACGATCTGAACAAGCTCTTGGAATTCTGAGACTATGCATACGATAACACCTTGATGTACAAAGAGAAGGTGAAACGCTGGCATGACCGGCACATCAGACGAAAGACCTTCGACGTTGGACAGAAAGTGTGGCTATTTGATGCAAAGTTGCGGATATTCCCAGGTAAATTAAAGAGTAAGTGGACAGGTCCATTTCGAGTATGTGAAGTGCGTGACAATGGAAGCATCGCTATATCAGAATTGTCCCCTGACGCACAGCCCTTCGTCGTCAACGGCCAACTACTGAAGCCTTACCTCGAACCAGATGCATTCTTGGCCGTTGTAGACTCTATTCAGCTAGTGCACCACGATGACATCTCCACAGCACCTGCGGCATCGAAAGATTCGGACGATGTAGTCCAGCCACTGTTTATCTGATTTTCTTCTTTTCTTCTTTTCCTCTCCTATTTTCTTTTAATACCTAAAAGGTGCCGCCCTTGTAGACAGTTTTCTATACTTAGGACGTACTTTATCCTAAGTATAGGGGGGATGTGCACCTAGAGTTTTTCATTTTGGTCCGATCCTCTCCATTGTCTCCTCTTCTTGTCTATACTTAGGAGTATCTTACCCTAAGTATAGGGGGAGACAATCTGAGTACGATCAGTATATTCCCACCCTTGACCCTCCCTGCTTTTTGTACAGTCTGCTATACTTAGGATTATTTGATCCTAAGTATGGGGGGTGGTCAACTTCTCATTCATTCATTTCATTCATATTTATTCTTTAGCTCTGTCTATACTCAGTACGAGTTATGTCTTTGCTTTTCCTTTCGATCTATGAGGACATAGCTCAAGCTAAGTATAGGGGGGGCGGATATACCATGTATATACTATAAGACATAACTTATACTGACAAATAAAAGATCACCTCAATATAAAATACGGTGTAAAAAGTAGCTTTTTAATAATGAAAGATGATTGTGAGTTCCTCAGACTCCTTGTACTTGTACTGATTAGTAAGTCAGAAAAGCGTTTTGTGCAAAACATTCTCCTTTGAAAAATCTTGTGAAATTTGTTTGAAAATAGTGTGTACAAGTATTCAACCTTTGAAAAATCAGTTTTGGGTGAAAAATTTATTTTCTTTGAGTGAAACCAAAATGTGTGAAAATCAGTGAGCAAATGATTGTGAAAATTTGATTGTCAAAATTGTTTTGAAAAATCTATCTATGCTGTGTAAACCTTTGTAAAAGGATTTTCAAATGCGTGAACATGTTTGCAAAATTATCTTGGACTATAGTTTTCAAAATCCTTATGAAAATGATTCTCAAATAAGTCTGAGGAGTCTGCACAAAAATCTCTCATTTGTAAATAATGAATAAGCCCAAACAAAGCCTAAAAGAACCAAAACCATATTGTACATCAAATACAATTTTTCTTCTTTTGTACATACTGATTAATAAATCAGATACCTAGACGGTATGATTTGAAAAATAGTGTGACCAGTTTTGACAAAAAATTGATGTGAAATGATTTCAAATGTGTGAAATTATTTTGATTGAAAAACTTTTTCTTTGTGTGAAAGAAAGGATTTGAAAAATCTATGTATAAATATTTTGGAAAATGCTCGTCAAAACTATTGTGAAAAGTATATATAGCGTGAAAAATCTTTGCAAAAATGGTTTTTAAATGTGTGTAAATGATTGCGAAAATTATTGTGTACTATAGTTTGCAAAATTATTTTCAAAAACTAATAAGAACACCATTACAAATACTTGTAAATCATAGATAAAGTCACATACAAATCTTTCTGTACATTTCTAAATAAACTACTTCATTCAAACCTGTAAAGTTTTTAGAAAGTCATATATTTGGTAAATAAAGCGGCACGCCCGTGTAAATAATTGTATATACTTTTTGTATGTGTCCAGTTCTTAGTTCATTTGCAAAAATTCTTTGTGTAAAAACATTCTTGGATTCTTTCAAATTCTTTGTGAAAAATTACATCATTCATTGTGCATAGCATAAGCATACCATTCATATTCTTTTTGAGTGAGCTTGATGATTGAATCAGTCTAATAAAGTCTCAAGTCGGAGCTTGGTTGGACCTTACCGCACCTAATTGCACTTGAACCTTATGGGAACTAGGTTTAAGGTACTTCAGGTCTATGCAGACTTAATTCTTTGAGAAATCAGGGCTGGGTTGAAGTCACCTCAGTGGACTAACTAGAACTCTTCGAGACACGCGTATGACTCTTGCCGACCGTGACCTAACTTGGACACTTGCACCTTTCACTTGGCTCAACTCAGTTGGAGTGGTGAGGGGGTTGGATTTGCCAGTCTGAGACGCACACGGGTGGAAACATTCATCCTCGTCTAGGGAGAGAAGTGCACCCCAACCTGGTCCAATAGCCATGAGGTCTAAAGACAGGAGATTGTGGGTTGCGATAAGGCTTCAAAAGAGGGATAGTCTACTGGCTCAAGAGGAAAAACTCCTTACATAAATGCTGCTGTGAATAGTATGTTGAAAAAAAATGGTCAGGCTTGTACAAAAAAATAAAAATGCCTGCAAAGTATGTACAAAGTCAATAAGCAAGCTTGAGTTCCAAAGACAAATATGTGAGCCTGCAGCTGGATGACTTGACTACACTGGTCTTGCATCCCAGGATAGACAGCTACACTGGCTACCATCCATTCTTCTCTTCACCCCCTCCTCTTGAGCTGGTTGCCACTTGAACTTAGAAGGGAATACCCTGCTCCTCGAGGAAAGAGCTGTTGGACTGGGGAATCATTGGGTTGTCATTCTGGAGAAGTCAGTTCCTTTGTCATTTCAGTTGAGGAGAGCCACCATCACTTACACTGTACAAGTCAGCTTCATAGTTATAAGGGTTTACGTATGATGTAGACTAGTTCTGACCCGGCTATTGAGGTGGGTTGAACCGAGCTCTGTGACTATCGAAGGCTATTGTATTTTAGAGTTGGTCCCCGACTAGGTTCCACACACATTCACACTCAAGGTCTGATAGGAGCTCCAAATTCAGATTTTGTAAAGACATGCATTGCACTGAAAGCACCCCTATTCACTCTATCTTTCTTTCATTCTCCTTTTTCTTTTCTTTATTCTTTTTGTACTTATTGCATAAGTGTTTGCTAGGGACTAGCAAAGGCAAGTATAGGGGGGTGATGAATCTCCATTTCATCACCTTTATTCTATCATTTTGGCCTCAAAAACCCCAGCAAATGCATGTAAATAGCATCAAATTGTACATAATAGCATTCATGATTCCTTGCATTAATTATACATTAAATACTGTGTTTAATGCCAAAATTATAGAATAAAGAAAATAAAAGAAAAAGGAATAAAATTTTGGAGATATTTTATGACCCAAACCCCGAGACCAAGGCCAGCATGGTATTGGTCGACCAGGAATAAAGTAGGGGGAGATAAGGGCCAGTGTACAATAAATACCTCATTTATTCATGCATCTATTTATGCATTTCTGACACCCATTTTATACATAATTATTTATTTATCAAATAAAGAAACTTTGTACGTGAAAGTTGTAGATAATAATGAAAATAAAAATACAAAATTGAGTTTGTGTAAAAATAACACTCAGTGTACATTTTATACACAGAATAAAAAGCCAAAATCTCAACTTCACAGACCTATATCTTGCAAATAAAAACTCCAAATCACCCAAACTCACCTTTAATTGTATATAGCATTTCAAGAACTATTTAATAAAATTGGTTTCATAATTTTTGGAGTCCATATGCAGAAGTTAGGTTTTTGGCCCTTCTTGTATATATGATTGATTAAAATATTCTTTTTATTCAACATTCATTATTTTTATAAATTCATATTTTTAGAATTTTGTAAATAATGTATATAATGCATACACATATTAAAAATAAAAGAAAACCAAAAATAATTTGTAAAATAAAATAAGTCTACAAAAATTCATAGACAAAATACCTATGCTATATATCTATACATAAATAAAAAGGATTTTATTCCTTGGTTCTTTTATTCTTTTATATTTTTTATAATAATCTATACACTATACATAACTCATTAAAAATACAAACCCAAAATAAAAATCAAGAAAATACAAATAATAAATTAAGTATACATAATACATAGGTAAAAGACCTATAAGGATACCTACATATACCTATACCTATTTCTTTAAAAATATAAATAAACTCCTAAAAATTAAATAAAAATATCTTTATACTCAAAAAAATAAATTATAAATTTATAAAATAAGCCAATAAAATAATAAAAGAAAATAAACAAATTAAAAATAAAATACACAAAAATACATGTAAATACATACATATACACATTATTAAATTAAAACCATAATAAAACACTTCGAAAAATTCAATAAAAATCACAAATAAATACTACATGAAAAAAGACACATTTTTTATGTTTTAAGAAAATTTTAATAAAATCATTTACTATTGTAAATAAATCAATTTCAACTCAAATTCCCTGTTTTGTCTTCTAGCAGATGACTTGGACCAATCCCAGGCCGTCAACAGTTGACCGCTCGGTCAACTACTTCCCCAGCCGCCTGATGTGACACAGCCTGTCTCTTCGCCCGTCTTCTCCCATTTTTCCCGGGCACACCATCCATCAATCGAAGGTGCTTCCTTCACAAGAATTACTCCCTAATCATCCATGATGCCCGCCAAAATCTTAGATCAATTAGATACTCATTGGATCAGCCAATAATCGCCGGTCAATAAGGCTACTCGCCAATGTCTATAAATAAGTAGCTCCGCCTCCTTCCTCGAATTTGGCCACTTGTCATCCGACCTTAAGCCTTGATTGCATTCCTGGGACATTCCTCGTGACACGGGGAGTGTGCTGGCGTCTCGAATCGGCCGGAGGGCGGAAGGTTTTGTCGTGGCGGAGCTCCGGCGTCCGCCCTGCTCCCTGGAGGCCCCCAGGTATAAGAGCTATCCATTTATGCATTTCTAGTTAGCTTTTAATATTAGTTTTTCATTCCAGTAGTTAGATTAGTTGTTAGTTAATTCCCTTAGCGTAAAAATCCAAATTCGAAGTTCGCCGGAGCTCGGCTCCGGTGACTTCTCCACCGTTGTCTTGCCTGTCTCCGACCTCCTCATTCATCCCATTTCAAGCCTCAACGCCTTCTCCATCGAACGCACCCATTTGTTCAACCCAGGACCCTTGGTCTTGGCGAATCGGGGCTCCACCTCCGCCGTTCGCCGGAGCCCCTCCGCCCACCTTCATTTTGCATCGCAGCTTTAAAACCCCGTGTCAAGGAGATAGCTCTCTCGCCCGCGGTTCTTCCTATGCAGGTACATCGAGGAATAGAGCCCATCTGGGCTTGCATTGAACCAGGAAGAGGTTCCTGGGGGTCACCTTCTTCATCGACCTCGACCCAGCGACTCGGACCTCCAGGAGCCATGAGAGAACCATCAGACGACGCGGAAGCTTCCCAGCTACGTTCAGAGCACTTCAGATGCACGGAAGGTGCCCGGAGGAGCCCGACTTGCTTGATCGAAGCTCGCCGGGGGCGAGCTTCTTCCCAGTTCTTCCAGACGCCTCCAGCACCGTTGGATCGGGAGGCCAGGCCCAGATTGAAGGAGAACCGTCCAATGAAGACACGCGTCCACCGTCAGATCAGCCAGGAGCTTCTAATCCAGGCCCTTCATCGACGAACCGGCATCCGCCGTCCGATGGGCGACACGTGGATAAGTGGCGAATCCAGCGCCGCAGGATGAGGCGCCCTTAGGGGGTAAATTTCACATCTAACCCCCCCCCCCCCGTTTTTGTATTTATTATTCAATACCGAAAATAAAAGTTTAAGTTGTAAATAAGTTGTAGAAATTGCAGAACAACCCTTAAGATTTTGATATTTACGTTTTAGTCCCTCCGCGCCTCACGTGCAGTACCCACGTGAGGCGCGTGAAATTTGCATGTAAACCCTGTCGTGTTTTATTAATTGTAAAATGGTCCAGAAAATAAAAGTTAACGTGTATTTTTATTGTGATTTTTGCATGTATGCCCCTGTCAACTATTTTATTTGCAAAAATACCCCTGCCAGGCCATTTAGTTTTGAATGCTTTGTCTATTTATTTTGTGCTTCATATTTATTTGAAAAATCTTGCAAAAATAGACTTAAGCTCCTGATTGGTTGTTCGTGCACGCCATATTTTTAGTTTTTCATTTTGTTGCATTTTTGCATTTATTAAAAATAAAAAACATGTCTTTTATTCACTGTCTAACTTATAAAATCCCAAAAAAATATGAAAATGCCTCGAAAATTTCCAAAAAAATTCCCTATGGTGCCTGTTGACCTATTTTAGTGTCAGTCCAAAATCCCTAAAAATCTCAAAAGGAAAACCTTAAAATTTCAAAAATACCCAAAAACTTCAAAAAAATGTATAAAATCAAAGAAAAATCAGAAAAATATGAACTCAGTCCTTATTTCTGCTATATTTTATTATCTTTATTAAAAAAATAGTGTGGAAGATTTTTGAGGCTGTTTGCTATTTTTTATGTCTATTCTTATTGCAGCCAGACCCTATTCCACTGTTTGCTTTTATTTTGCTATTTAAAAATACTAAAAATGTTTTCAAAAATGCCCAAAAATCACAAAAACAGTAAAAAAATCATGAAAATTCCAAAAAGACTTTATCCCTGAATTGTTGACTATTTTTGAGTATTTTTATAAATATTATAATACCCATTTATGTATATATATGTATTTCCTAAAGAAAAAAAAGAGAATACATATATATATATATATATATATATCTAGTTACTTATATGTAGTTATATATCTATTTATTAACCTTAATATAAAAAAAAGAGAAAAAAAATATATATTTTATTATACTTATGTACACCTATATATATTGTATGTATTATAAGCTATATACTAACCCTCTATGGGTATACATATATTTATATTTTTATATTTTATATGTATATATATATATATATTATCTAATTATATTATTATAAAAAATATATAAAAAATATAATAAATAAAAAAATCAAAAAATCAAAAAATCAAAAACTCACTTCACACAAGAATGACTCTGAGATACATGTAGGCTATGGTATTTTGTATTGCTCTCTGTGGTTCGACCTCTACATGCTTGTCACTGTGCATTTTATGGTAGAGTAAATGAAGATTAATTCACATTTCTTTTTGAGCTTGATTGTTGTATTCTTTGGTTGTGGGTTAGTTGCTGATTAACTCGGGTATTCTACGAGCGGTCGCCTCAGCGACACTCTTTATATCATTCATGGTCACCCTCGTGGAAAACCTCTGTTATCATAAATGTAGATAATATCCTAATCATTTGGAATGATATAAGGATGATAATAAGTGTTCTATGATCTGGCTATTCCATACCTTGAGATATGATCTCAAAAAGATACCTCTTGGATCTTAGTTCTGAAGGTGTTCAGAAGCAAAGAAAAGAGGGTATTGGGACTGTCACATTTGTAGTACACCTTGGACATGTTCCATTTTTCTGGAAATTCCAAGAAAGGCTTTCTTACCTTAAGATTTGGTACTGACCTATCTAAAGGGATAGCACCTCAAAGAGTTGAGGAAGTGAATGCTAAAACTGGTTGCCCTTTTGTGCATCAGTTACGAGAAGTTGAAAGTATGCTAGATGTGTCCAAAAGCCAGATATCTGCCATGCAGTGGGAGTAGTAACTGTTACTAATCCTACTATGGAGATAGAACACTTAATTGCAGTAATAACAATATCTATAAAGATGACAAGGCTTTAGAGATAGTGATCTCTAAGTCTTATCGAAATTAAGACTTTTAGATGGAGATCTAAAAGATCTTAACCGTGAATACCTTAGGAGATAGAGATCTCCAGGGATAAGGGTATTCTGATAAGGATAATAGAAATTACATACTGGTTATAATAATATTTTTTTGAGTAGTAGTGTCAAGAACACTATGACTGACAAGATTGAGTATTGGTTGCATTAGATGCAACATTTGCATTAGATGCGAGCACTGTTACTGGGGATATGCAAGTGCCGTAAAAGGACTTGGCATAGTCTCGCGGGAACAGAGTGACTGATCAGCTTACCTAGCTATTTTCTAAATAGCCTATGATTGTCACATGAGTGTGGGTATAAATGATTAGCCCATTAATGGCTCTTTGGGCTAGTGGGAGATTGTTGGACATGTGAGCCCACGGTGAGCCACTATGCAATAAATTTTATTGCACATATCATTCCCTGATCTGAAATGAAGAATAAATAATTTGCATAATAGGTCCCTCTATACAATTAAGGTTATGTACCATGGCCACCTTGATGATCATATAGCTGTTGATTCAATAATTGAATCATAGAGGCTGGTGCTTGGATGAATATCTAATGGGTTAGATAGAGGACTCATCAAGCATCGTCAAATGATTATTAAGAGATGATCTCCAGCTTGAGTAGGAGATGACAATCCTTTCTCACATAGGCTGATATCTGACCGACCTCTTGATGCAGGTCCTCTGCATGGGAATAGTGATTCGGAGGTGTCAGACTAGTTAAGTCAATGGGTTGACTTAGCGAGATCGAGATAACCTAAGTCCTATGTTGAATACTGTCACAGCATAGGCACGCATCCTCTGACCAGAGACAGATGTGTTGCTATATGTCTGAGTATGTACATTTGGCAGACCATTAGGTTGATGACCTAATCAAGGTCTATACACCGGCGAGCTGGTGTGCATATAAGGGCATATGAGTAATACGATCTCTCAAAGGGATCATACAGGTTCGGTTATGAACCGGAAGACATGAGCTCACTCATGAGGTATTGGGACCGATCAAATTCCATGCATGGTCGTCGTGCTTTGGAAGCATGACAAGAATTTGAACGTATGATATATGCTTTGGGAAAGCATATGATCGATGCCAAGTCCCAATGACCAAGATTGAGAAACTTGGTGATCAAACCCTGAAGAAGACAGTGTAAAATTGATCTATATCTTCAGGTTGATCATTGGTCTTCCAGTATGCAGGATGTGCAGGTATTGGGAATACCTGAGGGTGATGTGATCATAAACGATTGTATAACCATGACGCTTTCAGTCCGAGGGAGTGATGAAACAGGTCTGGATTTTAGTGACTCCTCTCAGTAGAGAAGTAACTTGTTCTTAGTCCAATTGTTGGACATTGATCTGAATGTGATTCAGATGCAATGAGAAGATTAAGTATACGGACTTGATTTAATCAAGCATCTATGGGAGGTCCGTTAGATCTGGATTTGAGATGAGATCTCAACATCCAAGTCACTATACGTGGAACAATACAATCGCCATGTCCTTATCTCCAAGTATCTGCGGAGAAGGCACATTATTCTTGAAGGAGTTCAAGAATAATTCCTGAGATGAATTTAGTATCCAAGCAAGAAGGTCTTGATGATTAAATGAGATTTAATTATCAAGTATAATATAAATGAGATTCATATTGTGAGAATGATTGTCCAAGATAATTAAATGAGATTTAATTATCAAGTATAATATGAATAAGATTCATACTGTGAGAATGATTGGCCAGGATAATTAAATGAGATTTAATTATCAAGTACAATATGAATGAGATTCATGTTGTGAGAATGATTGTCCAAGATAATTAAATGAGATTTAATTATCAAGGATAAGCAGATGGTGGATAGTGATATCCAGAATATCTGTGTATATTATAAATGGGATTTATAATATATCAGAGAGAGAGAAATATTGTAAATAACATTTGTTAATTATTAATGTGGATTGGATCTACATTAGTTAATTAATTGGAAATGTAATTTACAAATTAGTTTGGGACGTGAATATGATTCACATATTTTTCAATGGCATGATTGAAATATTCACAAATTATTTTGGAATTAATTTGGTGAATATTATTGCAATAAAAGTTATTGTAATTAATTAAGAAATAATAAGATAAATAAAAGGGGACAAAAATACCACCAAAATAAGGGTGGCGTCACCTATGACTTAGTCATAGGTGATGCCCCCTATATTTTAGGGAGGTTTGTTGTCTCTTCTTTTTTATTATCATATTATCTCTCATTGAATTAATTTATGTTAATTAAGTTTTGTTGATAATAATTCAACATATATTTAATTTAATATACAACAATCATAGCCATTGGATGACTCTTGGATTACAATAGCCATTGGATCCTTATGAGCCATGGATTGAGATCCATTGGATCCCAAACTAGTATATAAAGAGGGTAGCCCTAGCCCTTGAGGGATACACCAAGTAGACGCCTACTCTACTTCTCTCTCTCCCTCTCATTCTCGTGCTCTCTCTCTCCCTCTCCATAGGGTGGCCGACCACCTTAGTTGAGAAAAGAGAGAAGTTCTCACCTTCACCATCGACTACTCGAGGATCTCCTTCTTCTTTGGGGCTGCTTGCTCTAGAGGAAGACGACGGATTTCATTGGACGAAATCAGGAGATTCGAGGCTTGGATCTTCGTCAAGGTTTGTGGGAGGAACGTGACTCATCATCGTGCCTGCAAGTGCGTTCTTCGTGGATCGGACTTGAGACAGGATGATCTCTTGTTTGAGATCTCGTGATCACAACCACGCTTCAAGAGGTATTCCTTATACTTTGTAGTTTGATGAAACGATCCGAGAAGTGTTCTCGTGATCATGTGGTTTCATCGTTTGATTTAAAATTTTTTAAATTCCGTTGCACCGTGCGACTAGTGCGACTAGTCGCCCCGATCGTATTAGATGCGATCGTCACGCTTCCGTGATGCGCTTGAGGATTCTCAATATCCTTCACATGTTGTTGTTCTCACACCGAGACAATAATGACAATATGGTATTCAGATTACAGATGTCGTCCTGAACCTTGATACTTCGTTGTCCTGGCCTTTGCGCCCAGCTAGGGGCGTAAACTCTAGCGCTCGTTGAGAGGCACCTCAACAATGTCTACCTTGTATATATGTGTTTCATCTTTATTTGCTCCTTCCTTCTTCCGTTTATCATTCACCTCTTTTCTGTGTATATCTGCGTGCTATACTTAGGATGTACTCTATCATAAGTATAGGGGTGAATGATTTGTGTTGTTCATATTCATTCTGATCATCACTCCTGTTATTGCTTATACTTAGGGATACTCTACCCTAAGTATAAGGGGAGTTATGTTGTTCATAGCATCTCTTTTGTGTTTTTATTCTTCTAATCTCTCGCTTGTCCCCCGACTTGTTGATATTCTATACTTAGGGCTATTCTACCCTAAGTATAGGGGGCAAGACGAGTCGTTGAGTCCGTCAATTCTTTTCCTCGGTTTTTCCCTTTTATACAGTCTTCTATACTTAGGATTAATTAATCCTAAGTATAAGATAGATCACCGACTTCTATTCATTCTTTGAGTCATTGTTGTATAGTGTTCTTTTCACTTTTCTATACTTAGCACTACTTATGTCCTCCTTTACATCCCTTAGATCACTACGAGAACATAGTTCGAGATAAGTATAGGGGTGTCGTGTATATGGTTGATAAATCACCGATTCTCACTCTTTATTCTTTTATTTTAGCTATTTATCTTGGCAAAACATCATGTAGATATGTGTAAATATAATAACTTAGCATTCAGCGTGAATCTGTTAATATTGCATTATTAGCATGTTTTTGTGCAAAAAAAAAGAATAAAGGAAAAGAAAAAGGAAGGAGGTATTTAGAATAAACACAGAGTGACCCGAACCCTAAGAGAATGTCAAGCCTTGACCTGATCGCCAAATAAATTAGTAGAGAGAGATAGAGTCTACTTTGTGTTGCACGTACTACCTATATTTGTATATAATTATTTTCAATAAAATAAAATTAAATTATTATTTATACCCCTTGTAGATTTTTCTAATAATAATATAAAAATAAAATAAAAATTATTAAACAAAAATAAAAATAAAATCCTTCTTTCAATTGTACAAAACACATGTATGTATATCACATTCACTATTTATTCTATCCCCATAAATAATTCATACAAATAAAATAAAAATTATTTTGTACACCTAAAATTATGTTGAAAATAAATAAAATACAAAATTTGGGTATTTGCGTAAAAATAATAAAAATAAAAATACATGTACATAATACATAGGTATATTATACCTGTATATAATACTATATATTGTACATACATTAATTTATTTTTTCATAAAGATAATTAAAAATTACAGAAAAATAGTTTGAAAATATTAAACACTTTTTTGTACACTTTTTAATTTAAAATCATTTACTATTTTTATTGAATTTATAAATATTTTGTTAGTCCTAATTTTCTGATTGGTCCAGACCGTCCATTGACCCCCGGTCAACGCCTCCTCCTTCTCGAGTCAGACCCAGATATTGCTCGCTGGAGCTCTTTCTCAAATTTCTTCAGCCCGACTTCGAGCTCCTTTTGCATCGAAATTTTGACCCGATAATCCTCATTCACCCGACATCCTTGCGGGTCCTGTGGCCGATCCGGATTGCTCTAGGGTTCCACACTTTTCACTGATCTTTCTGGACCCTCGAGAAACATATAAACAATCTTCTCCCCCTTCCTGGTGCCGCAGCTGATGCCTCGCCTCTTATTTCATCCCGAGGTATCTTCAGTAGAGTGACATCAACCTGTGGGTGCTCGTGGATCGAATCTTGGTGGCTTGTAGCTACAACTCCCCTATGTGGTCGTAGCTCTCCACCGTGTTCAGCCTCCTTGCCCGCCGCAACACGGTTGAGGATACGACCCCGACCTCCCTCATCACCTGATTTTGCTGAGCTCGCTGGCACCCTCAGGAAACCTATCCTTCCACTCCATTTATCATTCCATTCGAATCTTTCATTCCATCTTCGTCGCCGAGTCCCTTGCTTTGACCAGCTGGTCGGAGCCTCGTTACGCGCACCTATCCGCTCAGATCGAATCGCCACTCCATTCTGCATCTTCTCATGCAACCTTCCACCCCTGAGCCTTGATTATCGAGTCGAGATTAGGACCCAGATCTCCTTCCTCCACCCTCACCGGAGATTAACTCACATTCGCCTCGCTTCTTTCATCTCTAGTTGCAATAATCTGGACCGGAGCATAGCCCCGAGTCCTCTCTTTCATTTGCAGGTACCCTCGCACGGAAGGAGCCCCTTTTGGCCTTCCAGTTGCTCGACGGAGCAGCTCCAGGTGGAGCACCTTTGCTCCGACCATCCGACCCTCATTCATCTAATCAGCCTCCGGCATTCAAAGCGGAGCACCCTTCCAGAGGTGCCGGACAATTTGGAGGTTCGATCAGACCAACGGAGCAGCACCAGTTCTCGATTGAAGCTTGCCGCCCATCAGTTCTTCCACCATCTTCCTCCACCATTGAATGAGGAGCAGAGCACCAGTTCTCATCCGAGTCGACCATCACAGCAACTTTTCAGACCGTTGTATCTGGGCTGACACGTTAGATCTGGCTGCGCATCCCCGACATTCCCTGGACCGTTAGATCTTTTTGCAGGGCGGCGATCAGAACCGTTAGAGCCACCACGCGCTCCTCACGTATCTCAGGGTATTTTGCATCTTTTATCATGTATGTTTATGCTTTGATATTTAGTCCAATAAATAAAAGATATAGTTGAAAAATTTTGCAACTTGGACCTTGTGTTTTTGGATATTTACATCTTAGTCCTATTAAAGTGAAGTCATAGCATGATCACGTGTTTTCTGGGATATTTGCATGTATTGCATGAACCTTTAAGGTTTATAGAATGAATGAAACCTTTTTAGCATTTGCATAAATACCCTGTGAATCTAGGTCACGTGTATCGAGAGTGGTTGCTTGGACATTTTGCAGGATCGACCATGAGCTTTTCCACTATGTGATTATTTGGTCTATGAACTTAAAATATTTACAATAAGGTCCCTGTACACTGTGACTAATTGCTTGATTTTGATTGTATTTATAAATAGAAAATTAATTTAAAAAATTATATAAAAATTACCATTAACTCATGTGAGTGCGTAATATTTATTGTAATTTTCTTGGAACATTTGCTTTACATTTAATATTTTATAAAAATAAAAATATCCTAAAAAAGTGTTCTGTCTATTTTAGAAAATACATAAAAATTCGAAAAATCCCTTTAAAATTCTATAAAATTCTGATTATGTATTTTTATATGCTTCTAATACCATTTTTATTTTAAAAATCCTTATAAAAACCCTAAAAATCATAAAAGACCCAAAAACTTGTAAAAATCATAAAAATTCTTAAAAAAATAAAAAAAACACAATTTCAGTTCCTGTTTATCTAGTGTATCATAAAATTGCTCCCACGAATTAGGGCATTTTGATTATTTTTAACTTGCAATATTGTCCTGGTTCTGCGCTGTTTCCATTTTTATCCATTATTTGAATTTTAGAAAATCACAAAAAATCAGAAAAACACCCATACAGTTTCCAAAAATACTTTAATATTTGAAAAATCCAAAAATATTTTTTATCTCAATTTTTGAGCATTTCTAGGCTTAAATAAAAATTCACAAAGTTTGTTGTATGCCTTGTTTACTTAGGTACTTGATTTTATTCCATTATTAAAAATTATTAAATTTTGCAAAATTAAAAATCATAAAAATATGCATTTCATTTTCTGAATTACGACTACTTCGTAAGATTTTTTCGTGTTCCTTGTGTTCGACCATGGTTGCTATACCAGGTTAAAATAAATAGCAGAGACCACTGACATTGTTTTGTATGCTTGATTGATTTATCTTTTTGATTGTGTGTCTCTTTCTTTTTCTTGATTGAGTATTGGCCTTGTGATCTGGGTTGCAACGACCCTTTGATTATTTGATTCCCTAACCCGTTGCCCACTCATCAAACATAACTCGTACTTTAAAAAATATGATTATTTTTGGGATATGTGTATAAATGTGTAAAATCCACTTGTGTGTATATAGACTTAGGTCACCTTCCATCTTTAAAAGAGATAGAGAGAGAGAAGAAAAAACTATTAAAAAGAAAGAAAAGAAAGAGATAAAAAAATAATTAAAAAATCTTATAAAAATATTGTATAAACCGTGTATATATTTGTATATATTTTACTAACCCTTTTTCTCTTAAAAAACCCTCTAAAATTTTTTTTGTATATATTTCTTGCATTTACATGTACATTTTTCAGGATAATATTGATATTTAAACTAAGTCTGGAATAAAATTGAAGAATGGAGCTTAGTTGGTCCTTAGTCCACTTAATTTTAGAGGAACTTTATAAGAAATGGAATTAAGACTTTTCAGGTCCTAGCGATTTAATTCCTTGAGTCTATAAGACTATGTTCACATGTCATCGTGATTAGTCTAAGTAGAATATTTAACAAACACGCATGATTCTTTCAGATCGTGGCTTAACTTGGATAAGCATTCTACATGTAGCTCTTCATGGAGGAGGTAATGAGGAGGCATAATCTTTTGGCTTGGGGTAGCACACGAATATGTAACTAGTGGGAATATCCGTCTTCCTCTAGGGAGGGTAGTGCATCTCAATCCGATCTAGTAGCATTGAGGTATAAAGACATGATGTTGTGGGGTTGCAATAATGCTTCAAAAAAGGGATAGTCTACTGGCTCACGAAGAAAAACTCCTTATGTACATGTTGCACCTTGTATATATTATTGAAAAAAAAAAACAAAAAAAAACAGAATCTCGAAAAGTGGACATGTCTGATTTAAAAGTAAAATGCCTGCCAGAGTGCATACACAAGTATAAAAAAAATAAGAAGAGCTTCAAAGTAAAATTATTGTAAGCTTGCAGCTAGATGACTTGACTACACTAGTCAGGCATCCAAGGATAGGTAGCCACACTGGTTACCGTCCATTCTTTTATGTATCTCCTCTTCTTTAATTGGTTGTACTTGAACTTAGAAGGGAATATCCCAGCTCCTCGAGGAAAGAGTTGCTAAACCGGGGGACTAGAGTTACCTTGTTGAGAGAGACTGTTTCTTTGCTACTTTTGAGATGAGGAGCTATATTTCACTTACATAGTACAAGTAAATATTCATATTCATAATATTTTGTGTATGTAGACTTATTCTGAATTGACTGTTGAGGCAAGCTGAATAGGAGTCTTGTGGAACTTGAAGACTGCTAGGTTTTAAATCCATTTCCATTAAGATTCTGCCACACTAATAATCCAAAGGTCTGACAGAGCTCCATACTACAACTTTATGAAGATAAGTTTAATACTCAAAATTGTTCTAATCTCTTTATTTTTCCCTTCTTTTTCATTTATTGACTTATTCTTTCAAATAAGTGTTTGTTAAGGGACTAGCAAAGGTAAAGCATATGGGGGTGACAAATTTGCATTTCATCATCTTTATTCATTTATTTTAGCTTAAAATTCCTTATAAAACACATGTACATATTGATAAATATATATTCTTACTTACCTGCATCTGTGTGTAAATATTGCACATTTATTACTATTTTAACCTAAAATAAATAAAGAAAGAAATAAAGGAAAAAAAGAAAATAAAAGACTGTATATATGCAATAGATACAGGCTGACCCGAACCTCGAGAGAAGGTCAAGGCTTGACCTGATCGATCAGGAATAAAGTAGGGGAAAACAAGGTCTTTAATCAGAAAATCATGTTGTAAATAAAACCTACACTATTTTATTTGTCTGTAAATTAACCTAAAATTAAATAATTTTCTTAATGGAAGTTGTAAATAAAAATGTTTTCTAAATAATAAAAATAATTTCAAAATAAAATCACGTACAGAATAAAAGATAACCACATTCGGAAAAAGCCATAAAGCGATAATTGAAAGACCATTTCCGGCTCCATATGAACTCAAATTGAATCAAACTCACTTCCCTCATAATCTAAATTAAATTATCTTTAGAATGGCAATGGTTTCATAATTTTTAGAGTTAGAGTTTGAAAACTATTTTTCAGAGTGGTTTCTGTAATTTTATCACGTATTTATTGTATTTATATATTCATATTTATTTTTATACATAATATATTTGTAAATAATTTTTAAATAAATTTTAAAAATAAAAATAAAAAATATATAAAAATATAAAATGACATAATTTCCTTATTTAACTATGTATATAATGTACCATATGTATATATTATATGTATATAATTAATTTCCTTAAATAACCACCACAAAAAATTAAATAACTAACATTTATTATTTAGATTAATAAAATTACAAAAATAATTTATTTAATTAATTATGCAAATAATATACCATATGTATATAATTTAATTAATTCCTTAATTAACCCACCATTAAGGTGGCTCATTAAGTTATTGTATTTATTATTATTTTAATTATTATAATTTCGAAAATTATTTTGTTTATTAATTTAATTAATTTATTTCACCATTAACATCTTTCCTTTTTTCCTCTCTATTAATTTAATTTTTGAAATTAAATTTATTATTAATATTATTTATGGCTCCTCTTACCTCATTTCCACTTGATCAACCTTTGGTGAGAGGAGCCTAATCTCCAAGAGCATTCTTGTTGTAGAAAGGTGCACAACCTCCGAGTCATCCAGTGACAACAAGACGATCTTTATCGAGGCCATCACGGCTTTATCTGCTCCCACGTTGAGATCCACATCCATTTTTTGCCTTTTAATTAGGTAATTTTAGGATTAATTTTACTTTTAATTTCATTGTCAATTTTCAATTTTAGATCATAGTTTGTCATAATTAATTATTGTTCATCATCAACTTGATTCTGATCGAATACCGATCACTATATCATTCTCGATCTCATCGCTTCATGTTCTACCTCACTCAACCATGCACCTCTAACCACGTACGGTGGTCGGAGATTCTAATCCATTCGTCTGCCTAACCGGATCCACATCCACTCACATTTTCCATGTTTGATTTTTGTGGACCAAGTCGTCGTGCTCAAGTCGATTTTATATTCTATTTTATTGCAGCTACACATGATTTCAAAAAAAATTACAAAAAAGAAAAAAAATCAGTTGATGATCTTCATCAAAAAAAATAAAAATATTAATAATCTGAGCGGCAGTGCCGCTGCCGCTCTTCGCCAAGCGCCGCCGCTAGCCTGGAGCAAGTACACCCTCGTCGTGGGTTCACCAGTCCGTTGATCTCAACCTAATGTCGTTCAGCCTCCCTCCGCAAGAAGTTGTCCCATCGCCCGCGATCTTGGGCGATAAGAAGAAAGGGGCAACACATCCTTTCCCTTTGCACGAACATGAACCCACAAGGAAAACCCTATTTTTTGGTAAATATTAGATCAGTCCTTTAAGTTTGGAAAATTACAATAAATCCCCTGCCGCCAGTTCAAGTCGTTCTTTACATGCCCCACCTGGGTAATTGTGACCCCCCTTTATTTCTTATTATTTTCTAACGTAAAAACATTAAATAAATGTCATTACAGTCCATGTATTCCATACTTTATTTTGCTTGTTCTCATTATTAAAATAAATGTTATTTGTGTTCAATAAATTCTCCAAAAATTAAGTTATATTCTTGTTGTGTGCCTGTTCATTATATATTTTTCTTATTGCATTTTATTTCCATTTACTATTATTTAAAAATAAAAAATATCTCTTTGTTTGAAATTTGAAAATTCATAAAAAATTAAATTTGCATCAAAAATCCAAAAAATAGAAAAATTTTCTTTTTGTGTATTTTATTTCCTACATAGATTCCAAGCATTAATTATTTTTAAAACCTTAAAATTTTGCAAAATATCAAAAAATTAAAAATTTGCAAAATATCAAAAATCTTAAAAAAAATCATAGAAAATGGTAGACAATTCTAAAAAATACGATTTCACTTTGTCTTTGTAGATAATTTAATATAATTTATAGGGAAAATAAATTTAATAATTTTTTATTTTGTTTGATATTTTTAAATTGAAAAATATTCATGTCTGTTTATTCAATTTTAAAATCTTAGAAATTTGAAAAATCTCCCAAAAATCACTAAAATAGTAATTATATATCAAAACACAAAATCTTTTCTTTAGGCATTTTTAATCATTTTTGTCATATTTGAAAATCCAAAAAATTGGTTTTTCTTCATGTATAAATTTGCTTTGAAAAATTAATTATTTTGAAAATTAAAAATTTGCAAAACTAAAAACCAATAAAAATTAATAATCAGAAAAATAAAAATATAAAAATATAAAAAATTAAAAAGATAAAACTCTCACAAAAAATCAAGATAATTAGCATTTGAAATCCCTCTTTCTATTCATTAAATTTTCAACTATTAGAATAACCCTCGTGATTTGTAGCCTCCCTGAGTTCGATCATGTTGCTATATATGTAAATTAAATAACAAGAATTCTCTTGCTACATTTTTGTATATATTTCAGCTTGAGAATCAAATAAATTTTTTGGTGACGCTTGATTAGGTTGTGATGGCACTTTTTCATAAAACGTCATATTTAAATCCCGAGAAAAGATCGTCTAATGGAGACAACTGAAGGTTGGTGATTATGCAGATTGTTCTTAGTTAATTATATATTTTTCTTATAGTCAGACAAATAAAAAATATGCAAATTTGTCAAGCAATTAAGCAAATATGGTGATGTTTGTTTAGCATGGCAAAGCCCCAAGGTCGATAATAAGAGGCAAATAAAATGCAGTTCAAGTTCAATTTAAACACAAGGCATATTGATTTTCAAGAATGAACTTTTAGGTATTTTTGTGTGAAATTAATTGCAAAGTGCAAAATGAAATGCAAAATGATATGATATACAAATTTGAATTAAATGTAGATATTTTAAAACCAAGGTATATAAATACTTGTAGAAGAGCTTTTCTGCAAATATTTTTTGAGGGTCCAAAACATAATGCAAAAATGGAAAAATATTTTTGGTATCCTAAATTATAATTAAATATTTTAATTAATTTATGGGGATTAATGCAAATTTTTAAATTCCTAACTACCTAGATTATAACTAAAATGGGGATTTTGGTAAAAAGTGAATTTTCATTAGCAAGGAATATCATAAACTATATGAAATCAACTTTTTAGATTTTTATTAAATAAGCGCATGATAGAAAATAGACCAAGTTTAAGGGTATTTTTAGCATTATTCACACATATAAGACCAAAAATTATGAAAGTTGGACAAAATGTGAAAAATGGTGAAATGTAACTACTTCTTTATTGGATTTTCTTGGCAATATGTGAATATTCTATGAATTGTAAGGAAAGTAGAGTGGTTTATGGTAATTTAATTTAGTTAATTAACAAGTGAACATTAATCCAAATTAAATCACCCAAATCAATCTTTTGATATGGAATTTATAATAGTTTTAATTTGGGTAAGATTTAACGTGTGGACTTAATTAAAAATCAGTTACTAAAATCACTCAAGAACTTATTTAGAGAACAAAGCGCAATATTTACAAAATATTTTGAGAACAACGTAGAGCAACAAATATTCTATCAACGACAATTTTTTCGAAGGAACTTTGATTTTATAGGAATTAATTATCACCGAATGGGTAATATATAATTAATTTCACTACGCGAACTCTAATAAATCAACCATGAATCACAAAAATACAAACTAAAATTCAATAAATATAGAATAACGAGCTCAATACAATGCTATTTTTTATTTTTTGCAAAATAAAGAATATAAAATGTCCAGAAGATAAAGCAAACAGATGGTTCAACATGCAATAATAAAGATAAAATAAAAATGCAAAAAATACTCATGATGGTGTTTATGTAAATGCAATTACCTACAGGATATTCGCTCAAATGTCACAAGATTGCATGCTTGTCTCTGAGTAACCCACATGGTTGGATCATTTTGGAATAATTTAAAGTGAAGAGCATCTCCTTGCAATTTCACCAAACCTTGTTTACTTGACCCGATCACGTGAAAGAGATGACAATTGTGTAGCCTATTGTTCTAAGATTTCTACATGCTACTCCGCCGTGCTATCCATTGATGGAATTGGGCAGTTAGAGGATTCAACCTACTCGTGATCCAACAATACCTTTGATCTTTGACTTCAGCCATTTAGATAAGTATCTAATGCACTTGGTCGATGTAAATGAGGAGGTTGTGTTGTTGTTGTTGATGTCCTTCGGTGACTTGTGGATCTCCGTGGGTGACACAACAATAATGTTTGGGAGCCATGGTGGTGGACTTCGAAGAAGGAGACTTGTTCGAGTTATGTTGACATTCAACGATGATGAGTTCAATCAAATATACTGGGATGTAGGCTCCAACAAATAAAGGATTGAAGCAATATGCTCTGATCATTGTCCATGGACGGAGGTGTCGAAGGTGATCATGAACTGAGGAAGAGAATGCAGAAAGAATAAATGTAGTAGAGATAGCAACAGAAGAGGAAAGAAAGCAAGTGAATAATAAAAATAATATGAGTTTACCTAATGGCATGGTGTCGCTTGGAGGAGCTGAAGCTCAGGGAGCTCGAATGATCTTGATCTCAAGGTTTGATAACTAAGTGAACAGAAGTTTGGCAGAAACTCAATGAGCATTGCAATAGGGATACACTCCCGCTGGATGTTTTCTTGAACCGAAGGGGCTTGTCATCACTGAAACAAGATGATATCATCATATCTCCACTACTACTAAAAAGAATCAAGAATTATATGAGGGAATCTTCATAGAAACACAGAGTACTATCATAAATCACAAATATAGATCATACCGAAGAAATTCCATCATATTCTCATATGAAGATTAAAATAATTATCCCAATGAATGAATGGTGCACAAAAGGGAACCTCTACTTTAGTAGGAAACTAATAAATATGAGAAGTTTTACATGTATACACAATTAGTCAGATTATTGAGGCGCATGGAAATATACCTTATTTTTCTAGAACATATATATGACACATAACTGATTTGTAAAGTTTCAATTAAGAATCATAAACTGATTAATAAACATCTTCTGATATTTCTTTGGAGTAACTCGAGAGATATTCCTTCTAGAACTATGAAAGTTCATTCCTTTGGGGAGGAATGAAGCCAACAAAGGCAAGATAATTTTAAAACATGTTCACCATACGCTATAACATGGATATTAAAATAGATAAGAACAATTCACAAAGAAGAACAACAATCAATTATTTGTAAAAAATATATTCGTAAATTTATGGAATATGTTCCCATTTAAAAAATGAAGGCAAAGACTCCTAAAATAATTCCGATTATGAAACCAGCCATTCAACCACAACAACAAAATCTTTTCCAACAATTGAGTAGGATTGGCTACATGGATTTTTGCCTCCATTCAAATCTATTTTGAGTCATTATCGGGCTTAAATCCAAATACCCTTCAGGTAGTCTAATTGCAAGACTTCTTGGCCCTTCATCACCATTTCTTATTCGGCTCAACATCACAAATCTTGCATCTTCTAACTGGTCAATCGACCTCTTTTGCAAATGACCAAATCATTTTAAATGATTTTTCTCATCTTATCCTCTATCAGAGCTACACCAACTTTCCTTCTGATCGCATCATTCCCAATCCGATCTTTTCATGTATGACCACACAACCACCTTAACATTTTCATTTATAATATTTGTCATTCTCTGCACATGTCTGTGGTTCACCCGTCTAAAACCCGAAACTGACCATTGTGAAAACAAATAGTGTTGTAAAACTGAATATGAGATAACTATGAAAAACAAAGACAATAACCCATCTATGTCAAATGATTAATTAATGATTTTTCTAAATTTAAGATTTTTTCGATAAAAAATGTAGAGATTAATTATGCATACAATAATCGATACTGTAATATCATCGATTATAGCGTGAGTTCAGACACATACAAGCTCATTCATAAATGTAATTGTTGATGGTGGTAATTATCAATTACTTGTTCGATAAATAAATAACATAATGGAAGGTCATCACGAAAGAAAGCTAATCAAAAATTAAAAAACACAAGAAGACCATTTAAAACATCAATGATGTGATTTAACACATACTATTTGAAGATTTTTCAAATCTCCTGATGTAACTTTGAGCATCGTTAAAAGGATAAGACTCAAAATAAAGAAAAAAAAGGTATAATATCTAGAGATTATTCAAATATCTCCCGTGACTTGCCTCTCCAACCAAAATTCCCTATAAAGGGTCATCCTTGAAGAGTACGTGTTGTACCTCTCGCGATGTAGTGTGTTGTAATCTCTACACTGTGTTTGTAATTCTACACCACGTTGTAATTCATGTATTGTATTTTTGTTTGAGTAACTTCTCTGTTCGCTTTGTAGTTTACAATAAAACTATTTTTTGTAGTCTTAAATACACGTACCTTCGTTAGAAAACCGAATTCCAAATTAGAGGACCCATTATCATCTCGCAAGAAATCCAAGGGCTGATCCTGCAATTCCATCACAATATATTCCATTTCGGGATTCAACGCATCCTCTACTCTGGCCGTCTTCCCTCGGGTTCCCTCTTCTTCGTCCCCCAGATCTATCTCCTTCCAATACCCTAAACCCCCAATGGCGCCGCAAAGCGACAAAGACGACCGCAAGCGGACGGCGCCGTCGAAGAAGAACAAGCCGAAGCCGAAGAAGGCGAAGAGCCAGGCGGAGGAGCCCCAGCCCCCGTCCCTCTCCGAGGAGGACCTCCAGAAGCTCCTGGACCCCTACTCCAAGGACCAGCTCATCTCCTTCCTCTCCGAGGCCGCCTTGCAGAACCCCTCCCTCCTCTCCAAGATTCAATCCATCGCCGACCGCGACGTCTCCCACCGCAAGATCTTCGTCCACGGCCTCAGCTGGGACACCTCCTCCGACGACCTCCGCGCCGTCTTCTCCCCCTTCGGCCCCATCGAGGAGTGCAACGCCGTCCTTGACAAGCTCACCGGCCGCGCCAAGGGATTCGGCTTCATCCTTTTCTCCACTCGTGCCGCCGCCGATGCCGCGTTGAAGGAGCCGCAGAAGAAGGTCAAGTCACGGATGATCTCCTGCCAACTGGCGTCCATCGGCCCCGTGTCGTCGCATGGAGGCAGTGCCCAGGGGTTCCCGGATACCACGGGGAGGAAGCTGTACGTGAGCAATGTCCACGCTGATGCTGCGCCCGATAAGCTGCGGGAGCTCTTTGCGAAATTCGGGGAGATCGAGATGGGCCCTCTCGGGTACGACACTGCCACCGGGAAGTCGAGGGGGTTCGCGCTGTTTATATACAAGACACCGGAGGGGCTGAATAAAGCGCTGGAGGAGCCTTACAAGGTGTTCGACGGGCATCAGCTGCATTGCCAGAGGGCGATGGAGACCGGGAAGGGAAAGGGTTTTCCCGGAGGAGTAGCACCTGCTGCTGCCGGTGCCGCCTCTATAAGACCGGCAGTAGCCGCTCAGAGTGCGGCAGCTCTCGGAGCTTCTTCACAGCAAGTGCTGGCGGCAGTTGCTGCAGCGCAGAATCTGGCACTTTACAGCCAGAATCCTGCCTATGCTGCTCTCCTTGCGCAGAATCCCTTGGTGGCTGCGGCGGTGAATCAGGCTGCGCTGAATCCAGCAGCTTTGGCAGCACTGAATCCTGCGGGAGCGAGTGGATTGGGGCGCTTGGAGCAAGCTCTCCTCTTCTTGGCACTTATGGAGCACAAGGTGCAGCAGGGTTGCAGGGGATGCAGTATGGGAAGTCTCATTTGGGCGGGCCAACGGGGTCTTATGGTGGCCCCTCATCGTTATTTTGGTAATTGTTTACGCTCCCTGACACACATCTTTGGTGATTTTAGTACTTTCCTTTGAGTAGATCCTGACATTCTGTGAAGGTGACCTAAACTAAAATTCAACGACATTTTGGTGGCCTAACATAGTTTATTGCATTCACCCTAAGATTCATTTGAATCCTGCATTTGCGACTTGTCATCTTGTTTTTGGACTACTAAAATGAACTGGTGATTACTGCTTTTAGTTGCTTGATTCTCATCGCTGCCTGTTTAGACTTCGCACTCCACTCGACAAGGGGTTTCAGGTGGGCGTCTCTGCTGGGCTAAGGGGCTCCGAATGCTCTCGTGATCGGCACCTCCTAGGAGTGGTTGCCATGCTTGATCGGCTTGGTATCCTGTGCCCCCATTCATGATATCTACATTCCACTGTGCCCTGGAGATTGGGTCGAAGCATGCTACCGAGTGTGCTTCTTTCATGACATGCTCTGGTCATGGGTGTCTTCCTGAGGTCTTCGGGGTCCGAAGAAGTTGTGCCCGTCCCTCCGCAACGTCCTTCCACGTGGGGGTCTGAGTTGCCGTTTCCCTCAATTTTCGTCAAGTACCAACAAGCTGTAGTGAGGTTATGGTTATTAAGCCTAGTCTAATTCCTGCTTTTTTAACTATCTCCTAGTTCTTCCCCAACACCCTTCGACATCTTGCTTCTAGACATTGCTGTCCAATTTCCTTGCTCTTTCTTCTCCTCTCTCTCCCTGGGTAGGTGGAACTATGGTTTAAAGTGCTCAGATGCAGGAAAGGAGAATGAGACATCACCTAGTATGCTTTCTATGATGAGCTAGTCAAGAGTGTATGATAGCCAGAGTGGAGGGGGGCAAGAAGAGTTTAAAGAAGGATGTTCACTGGCTTTCCATTACCCTTCACTATATAAGCTCTCTTTGTCCCTATGTGTTAGATCTGTTCAGCTTTTCAGCTTTTTTTCTGCTTGGGCATGCTCTTTTCTATAATATAAAGTATATAACTCTTTCGTCCCCTACATTGCTGATGCTCTGGTACTCATTATGTGTTGCATATGCTCTTCTTTAGTCTCGTATTTGTTTTTTATGGATGCGTGCCTCCTCATCTTCTTCTCTTTACCCTGTAGTCTTGTATTGGATGATCTACGCTAACCTGTCAAACCGACACTGCTTTTTCTCTTAATTGAGTTCTCATGTATGATTGGGCTTTTGGCTTCTACACCTATCTTCAATATCCAACAACCTACCACTTTGGTAAATCAAGGAGACGAGTGAACCTATAGGGCCAAAATGTTGTCATCCGGTTTGCGACCCCATTTTCTAATTAAAATATAATAACCTTGATGATATTTACTAAATTTTGTTTCGAAGAGGTGAAAACGATCATAGTCTCGGGTTTTCCGCTTTCGTCAATTGCTGCAGGAGCACTAAGGAGGGAAAGTACCTGACTCCATAGATGTCAAATCCTTCGCATGATTCGGTTTGTGTCAGCACTTCTGATCTTCAAGAGGAAATGTACGTTAATTCCCTGATGTGAGGGACCTGCAGGTACCCGAAATATTAGACCGATTTGTCTTGAGGTCCTTTTTTCATGTTGTTTTCGGAACCTTACTCATAGCGAGAAAATCAATATAATTATTGAAATAGTAGTTGTGAATCGGGATTGGGGGAACTTACGTTAGGAGTCAAGCGGGACCCAATTCGTTTGCATGTTTAGGATTTGCGGAAGTCATGTGTCTGATTGCTTTCATGTGGTGCATGGTTATGCATGGTTACTACCTCTCTACCATGTTGCGTATGTTTTAGTTCCATTCTTGATTTTTACAAAATTATCCTACTTGAGTGATTTGCCAACTGCTTCCCTACACGCGGACAAACTGTTTGAGTAAAAATCCATTGAATGAGCATGTGATTACTACCCTCTTAAGCTGATTTAGATATTGTCTTCAGAAGTCATCATTAATCACTTATTTACTTAATTTAACTTCTGTTATTAGTCTCTTCATCCCAAAGGCCACATCGGGATTTTGATCTTCAAAGGTGCATGACATGCATCAATCCTAATGTCCTTATGAAACAAGGACTGTAATCATTCCAACATTCACTTATAGCACTTGTAGATTTCCTAGTAGAAGAATCATCAAAGGACCCCGTCCCTTGAAGTGTCCTTGATGGTAGTTAGATCTGTTTTCCTGATATCCCTTAACCCCAAGTATCTCCTATGGGTTTGCACACCTCAGCATTTTCAAACAATCTCATTTTCAACCTATCTAAACTCTTACTTGATGGAAGAGTAAGAACTGTCAAGTAGGAAAGAGGCAGGGCTTGACTGGAAATACCAACCCAAATCCAACCAAGATTTGTGATATTTCTAGTAAAAGTTGTTCTTTGGCGACCAATGCGAACTTTTTGTTATGACCTTGCTAGATCATCATGATACGAGTTGATTTAATTGTATTTCTTCCATGCCATGAGATTGTTTTATAATATAGGTAATGCCATTTATAAAAAAAAGGTAATACAAAGCCTTTTTAAATGTTAATCAGAGTGGGATACAACGAAGAAAAACCACCCAACTTAATCAAGGCAAGATTCTCGCTTCTTTTTTGAGAATGTTCATGGTGAACATTCTTGGGAAGTGTTCACCCCTTATTGCTATTTTTTGCCTGAAGTCTGTTCCTTTTTCTTCTACCTTCGGCGAGAATTATCATTAGACTTCTCATAACTTCATGTATGTCATTCATTCTCCTTATTTAACATTTCTCAATCTTTGTCCTTCCCCAAAGATATGGAAATCAGAATCGCTCTCGTTTCTTAATGCAGTTGTATCGAACTCTTTCTTAATCATTTGTATTCTGATTCTTCTTTTTAATGCATGTGCTTAGGGGTTAACATCTCACTTTTCTGCAAAGTGCAAATTGTATTTTTTCCATGTCACTCTATTTTAATTGCGACAGATAATTTTTCCTTTTTAGACTATTTATATAGTCTTTCCATAAACTCTTGGCTCACAATCTCCGTACGAGCATAGGATCTCATAATAAACGAGTTGCTCGTTTCTCTCAACATGGCATGTGAATAATGGTTCTAGATTGGTAGTCTATACTCTACTGCAACAAGCCACCAAAACCTTCCACCAAAACCCATACCATCATCATCAACCTGCCGTCTTTTGTATTTACCATTGTTGGGAAACGTGAAATGAGAGATTGTCTATTCCATAGCCCTAGGCTCTCTTATATAGGAGAGTAGCCTATGGGTAAATTACATAAAGAGAATGACAAGAAAATAAAATAACAAAATGGGACAAGTAGAGCATATGCGTCAACACTCCCCCTCAAGATGGAGCATAGATATCAATCATGCTCAGCTTGGACGCGCACTTCTGGAATGAACCTCTAAGTAGAGCCTTGGTGAAGATATCAGCAGTTTGATTCTCTGATGTGACGTGAGATGTAGCAATGAACCCCTTCTGAATCATGTCACGTATGTAATGACAATCGACCTCAATATGCTTGGTCCTTTCATGAAACGATGGATTATTTGCGATGAATAAGGCGGCCTAATTGTCGCATTCCAACATCATAGGAAGAGGTATGTCAAGGCATAGATCTGCAAGTAAGGATTTCACCCACATCATTTCTGTGCTAGCCTGGGCCATAGCCCTATATTCTGATTCAGCACTGGATCTGGCCACTACTGTCTGCTTCTTGCTCTTCCATGAAACTATAGCATCTCCAACATAGACTGCAAACCCTGACGTTGACTTCCTGTCCTTGGGGCATCCTGCATAGTCTGCATCCGCACATGCTGTGACAGAAATCTCCTTTCCTTTCTTAAATAGCAAGCCTGCACCTGGAGATGATTTTAAAAATCTCAGAATCATGTATATTGCATCCATATGGACCTGGCGTGGTTGCTCCATGAACTGGCTCACACGACTCACTGCAAACGATATATCAGGTCTAGTGATCGTGACATACAACAGTTTGCCTACCAGTTCTCTGTACCTTCGCTTGTCGACCTCTTCTGTGTCATCATCATATAACTTCATGCTAGGATCCATTGGTGTCGTAGCAGGCCGACATCCTAGCATACCTGTCTCATTCAGTAGATCTGTGACATACTTCCTCTGTGTCATGACTAGCCCATATGGATTTCTAGCAAATTCCAGCCCCAGAAAATATCTAAGGACTCCCAAGTCCTTGGTGACAAACTCAGTCCCCAGCTTTTCCTTTGCCTGCTTAATGCCCTGGTCATCATCACCTGTAATCAAGATATCATCAACATAAACCATGATTACAGTGATACCTCTCGCCGTCTTCTGCACGAACAAGGAATGATCAGCATTGGAGCGTTTATATCCTTGTTTCTCAAAGAGGTCTGACAGCTTCTGGAACCATGCTCTGGGGCTCTGCTTAAGGCCGTAGATGGCCTTATGTAATCTGCAAACCTTGGAACACTCCCCCTCAACAGCAAACCCTGGTGGCTGTTGCATATATACTTCCTCTTGCAGATCACCATACAGAAAAGCATTCTTCACATCCAGTTGATAGAGCGGCCAATCTCTAGTAACTGCAACTGATAAGAGTATCCGCAGAGTGGAATGACGAGCTACAGGGGAGAACGTGTCAAGGTAATCTACCCCATATGTCTGTGTGAATCCTCTTGCAACTAAGCGTGCCTTGTACCTGTCAATAGAACCATCTGCATTGTGTTTCACTGTAAACACCCATTTGCAACTCACTGGGGTAACATCTGGAGGTATGGTAACCAAGCTCCATGTACCTCGAGACTGAAGAGCCGCCATCTCTTCCTCCATTGCTAGCCGCCATCTAGAATCCTGCAAAGCCTCATGGTGGTTCTGTGGAATATCTGTAGCTGAGAGTGCCAATGCAAACGTCCTGAATGGTCCAGATAGCCTCTCAAACGAGACCGCAGCTGATACTGGATACTTGGCACAGCTTCTCTTCTGCTTTCGTAGAGCAATTGGGACATCCAGATCCTCTGAAGTTGCACCCTGCTCCTGTACTGCATCCTGCTGAGAAGTGTCGTCAGATTCATCAACATTAATATTTTCATTACATACCATAGGCGAGCTAGTTGACTGGTCAGAGCCATGAGCTTGATTCGGCCGTCGGGTGTAATGGAATGGTAACGGGGATATTGTTGGTGGTTGTGGTGGTGGTGGTGGTGGTGGTAGTTCTGGAGGTGACGGCTGTGATGTTGGTGGTGCCATGAAAACGGTATCAGGAGACAATGGTGGTGGCTGCATGTTCCCGGATTCTGAAAAATACATGATAGATTCAAAGAATGTAACATCTGCACTGATCATATACCGCCGACGCACAGGGTCAAAACACTTGTACCCCTTTTGAGTTCTGGAGTACCCCACAAAGATGCACTTGACAGCCCTAGGAGAGAGCTTGTCCGAACCGGGCGACAACTGATGGACAAATGCGACACACCCAAAGACACGAGGTGTAAGAGTGAACAGTTCCTTGTCAGGATATATAAGTGAGAAAGGAACCTGTTCATTCAAGACAGATGAGGGCATACGATTTATAAGATAACATGCAGTAAGAACTGCATCACCCCAGTAGGTATACGGGACATGACTCTGAATGAGAAGGGACCTTGTAACGTCAAGAAGATGACGGTGTTTTCTTTCTGCAACCCCATTTTGTTGAGACGTATGAGCACAGGATGTTTGGTGAACAATCCCTTTCGAGGAGTAGTATTTGGCTAGATTGTTGGTGCACAACTCTAAGGCATTGTCAGTTCTCATAATTTTGACTGTTGTGGAAAAAACATTCTGAATCTCATTTAGAAAGTGAATAATAATATCTCCAGCTTCAGACTTATTTTTCATTAGAAATACCCATGATGCTCTAGAAAAATCATCCACAAAAACAATATAAAACCTGTGCCCCTGATGATCGGGAACACGACTCGGACCCCAGACGTCGACATGAAACAACTCAAACTTGGAGTTAGTACTCCGACCTTGACTACTGGGAAAAGAAGACCTGTGATGTTTTCCCAACTGACACGCCTCACACTGAACAGTTGTGTGAGACATACTATAGGGTAGGACTAGACGCAACTTCTGAAGCGGTAAATGACCGAAGCGCAGATGCCACAGGAGAGGAGATACTTGTTCTGCGGAGGGAGCTGTGATTCCGGCAAACGGAGTCTGGTTCAGACGATAAAGGCCTCCTTGCTCATAGCCATGACCAATCACGTTGCCCGTACGGATGTCCTGAAAAATCAAAGAAGATGAATCAAAAATAGCTCGACAATGAAGATCCTTCGTAATCTGACTAATCGACAACAGATTCATGGAAAAATGCGGTGCATGCAAAACATTTTTGAGCTGCATCGAGGATGTCAATGTAATCTCCCCCTGACCCGTGATAGGGGAATGAGTGCCATTGGCGATCACTACTGTCCGTCCTGGAGGAATCTGAGTATATCCTGTAATTAGACTCTGGTCGCCACATAGGTGATGTGTAGCGCCCGAGTCCATGATCCACGGCAATGTATCTGATCTACTACTGTGAAGAGCAAGTGTACTACCTGAAGTACTCGTAGAGGCAGAAGCTGAAGCAGCGGCATCATTATGATTCTCTGTCGGAGGTGCTGGGCCAGATGGCGGAATAATGCCCCTGAGGCGGGCAACAAGATCATCAAATCGTTGGTCCAGTGCAGCGGCAGATGGGGGCTCTATCTGCTCAGCTGCTCGTGCAGATGCAGGAAATCCATGCTTTGAGTAGCATGTGTCTTCAGTATGTCCGACTCGGTGACAATATGAGCATGTTGGCCTAGTGCGGCCACCCCTTCCACGAGGAGTACGTCCACGGCCCTGGTGATGGAAACCACGGCCTCTGTTGGCCGCCATAGCTGAGGGATTCTGACTCGCAGCTGCTGAAGGTACTGTGATCCTGCTCAGTCTGTGAAAAGCTTCCTCCATGGGAGGAATAGTCGAGTCTGCCAAAATCTGTGAACGTGCTGCCTCATACTCTGGATCAAGTGCAGCGAGAAAGACACCCACCATCGTCGCATTCCTGTATGTCTTCTGTTGTTCTGGCGTGGCGGTAAGAGGCATGAAGCTATAAAGCTTCTCAAACATCCCTCTCAATGATGTATAGAGAGAATGTAAAGGACGGCCATTCTGCTTTATTGTGAAAATATCATGTTGTAGTTGCAGGATCTTCGTCTCATTCTTCGCCTGAGAATATGTCGCTGCCAGGATGTCCCACATGTCTTTCGCTGTGGGTTGATGTAGAATGTCATTGGCAATTTCAATAGCCAATGTGCCGGATAGCCAAACCTTGGCATATGCATCATCAGCCTCCCATGAGGCATGGACTCCAGTCTTCTCTGCAGGCTCGGGCTCGGTAAGAATGTGCTTCTTACCTGTAGACTTCATCATACTCATGAACTGCATTGCCCACAGTTCATAGTTCGTACCATCCATCTTGACAATGGGTGCTGGACCACGAAATGCGCCCATAGACGGGATATCTGCCTTGCTGTCTGACATACTGGAGATAGAAGACTGGAATGACTAAGAGAAGATAATCTTTGTCTACAATGACATAGACGGGATTAGTTGCATGTGTAGACGTCAAGCAACTATCCCCATGAATATGTGCGCGCTACGCTCTGGATATGTTTTGGATACACGAGCACAAAGATCACACGCAAGGGCAACACAGAGCCGCTACCCGCGTGTGCGACTGGAGCAAACGAGCGCACAGTACGTCACTGTACTGCGCCCAGATGCGCTGCTTCAACGCGCACCAATGTGTGCAGATCTAGCGCACCAGTGCGCTCAGATGCGCACAGATGCGCACGGTTCTAGCGCACAGGGGCGCAGGCACTAGGCGCTGGAGTTGTAGCGCACACGCGCCAAGGTGTGCGCGCGGATGCTAGGGCACAGTTCACGCACAGGCGCGTGGACTGCAGATGCGCACAGATCGCCGCGGAGGCGCTGTGCTATGGCGTTGGAGGAGCGCACAGCACGGGGCGATGGCGATGGAGACGCCCCGATCGAGAGAGGGAGAAGAAGAGGGCCGACGGGTGGGGTCTAGGGTTAGGGTTTCGAGAACTCCAGTCTAGGACCGTCGCTCTGATACCATGTTGGGAAACGTGAAATGAGAGATTGTCTATTCCATAGCCCTAGGCTCTCTTATATAGGAGAGTAGCCTATGGGTAAATTACATAAAGAGAATGACAAGAAAAATAAAATAACAAAATGGGACAAGTAGAGCATATGCGTCAACAACCATATCATAGCCTCTATATATCAATGTAGACTAAAATGTTCCTAGGTCCCTCCATTGTCAGCCAATGACAACTACAATATGGCACTCCGGACTGCTAGGCAGCCCCTTTTAGTCTATGGGCTACACAACTCTGGTTTTCAAACTTCATTGATCCATCTGTATGTTGCGCCATTCTCTATGCTGACTTGAAATTGCCAATGCTTGAGTGCATGCAGTCAAGCATCAACACCCACATCCTTGTGCTCTCTCAACTTTCTCTCGTGTACATGCAACCATATAAGGTCGTGTCGGCGATATATCGGGGATATATCGTCGATATATCGGTTTCGACGGGATAGGGGTTTCGATATTACCTAATATATCCATTTACAGGGATATCGGCGATATATCGCCATATATCAACGATATATTACCATATCGACTCATATCGGTCAAAAATGTCTGGATTCATTCCAAAAAAAACCTGGATATCGATCGATATCGTTGATATTTCGCCGATATCTCTATATATCAATGTTATTACTCATGCAAGATTAATTCAACTGCTTATCTAGCTACACCCAGTATTAAAACACATATCTTGCTATACCTAGTATTAAAACACACAATGGTTTATATATTTTGTTTCGGGTCGGAGGCGCTGCCCCCGCACCCCTGCAGGGGGGGCCAACCTGGGCCCCCTTAGCCCCCCAGGCTTGCTGATCGGGCAACGAGACCTTCGTACTGATAGGGTATGGTGTGACAAGAGGGTGCATACAATGGTTCTTCAACTTGGTGTATGTTTACAAGTTATTTCATGTTGTAAGAACTCGAATAAAATCCATTTCCAATATCTATAAGTCAATTCTTCAAAACAAAATATCTATAAGTCAAGAACCAAACACTAATATCGATATGTTCAAAATGATCAATATATGCGATATAAGCTTCATAGATTGATCAATATGTGTGATCTAAGAGTATATTTGTAAGTTATTTAGTGATCTAAGAACTTGGATGAACTCCATTTTCAATACATATAGGTCAACAACTAATAATAAGTGATATGCTGACTGATATATGCAATACAAGGATCATAGTTTTCACAAATGATCTGTATGTGTCATCTAAGTGTATATTTGTAAGTTATTTAATGTTATAAGAATTTGAATGGAATCCATTTCCAATATCTAAAGGTCAAGAATAAACATTAACAGCGATATGTTCGATGTGATGACCGATATGTGCGATATATGGATTATGGGCTATAAATGACCGATATGTGAGGCATAAGTGTGTATTTGTAGGTTATTTGTTGTTTTAATACTTGGATGATCTTATTTTTTGAAAAATGACAAAAATGGCTTTTTTGAGCCATTTCCGACATTTCCACTGATATCGTCGATATATCGGCGATATATCCCGATATATCCATTTCCGGGCGGACCGAAACGATATCGATATCGATATGGCCTTCCTTGCATGCAACCCTCTTGCATGCGTGCATCTCATAGGAGCCTCATATTATATGAACCCTGTCTAAAGTTGCATCCTTCATCTAGGATTGAATATATGGTTGTACCATGGCAGATGTGCTTCCTTCAAAGACAATCGCTGGTCTCTACCTCTATTGTAGTCATACGAGGCACCTCTGTCAAATTAAGAGGTGCTGAAGACTATGTACATTACTCCACCCATGTTTAAGATGCTCATTTGATGGACAAAGGTCCTTACTAATGACCTTATCACGGGGGTGGATAATGCCTATGGTACGTGTGGAGCAAACAATTACGAGGTCATGAACTTGCTCTCACATAGTGATTAACAACTGATTGCGATAAATCTCTTATCCTAGAAGATGGCCAAAGATATGTGTGATGAGTTTGCTCATGCATTTGCCTAACTGACGACCAAACCACGTCCCCATAAATCTCTATCAGTTGATTAGCATCTCTAGAGGACTTGTGCTGAATGGCACATGTTTCTTTTTGGCTTAGGCTTCTCTATCGGACAATGAAAAATCAATTTCTTTGCTGACGTTGTTCCTTTTCTATTGCACCATCTTTGCTCGATTTCAACAACTTGATTTCTACCTATTGCATCCTCGACAGATAGTTTTGCACTGGGCGTGGGTGGACATGGAGGTAGATATTGTTAGATGCCTAAGTTGGAGGGACTATATCTTGAACCGTATCAGGCAATAGATTGAAGTGAACCGTTTCTACACGGAGACGACCATGTACTTGTGTGAGAAGTTTCCTTGGACGTTCACCCAAAAGATGATCAGATTACATCTGACAAAAAATTCTGTATATGTTGATCAACATTTTAAGGGGGTTCAATTTTATTCAATATTATACTTTTGGCTGTTCTTTGAGGAGGTGACATTTTTTAGGTCCAGTGAGCATGTTGAATGTCATGCTTACATGTTTCTTTTTGTCTTGGATGCATGCTATCAGACAACATAGAATAAATTTCTTCTGTTGTCGATGTCATTTACTGAGAAGGCTTGTATGAACCACAATGATTCGAAGGTGAACCCCAAGTTCTCAAAGCCTTGTTTGTAGGGCTGGCTATCGAGCCTAATGAGCCGAGCCAGGGCTGGGCTTGGGCCCGGGCTCGATCGAGCCCAGCCGAGCTGGTTCGGGCTCGAGCTCGGTTGGCTCGAGCCCTTATCGAGCCAGCTCGGGCTCGATAAGTCTTGAGTCGAGCCCTTTATCGAGCCCGAGCCTCTTATCGAGCCTGGTCTGGGCTCAAGCCTATTCATGCTCGTTAAGGAAATAGGTGTTTTTTTGGTGAAAAAGTGTTTTGCATAGGCTCGAACCCGAAACCTCCTTTTTAAAGATCGCCCACCTTACCAGTAGGTTACCATCCGAGTTGCATATGAAAGTTAAATTGTAATATATATTGTAACATTCTGCTTGTTAATAAAAAAGAAAAATACTAAATATCTAACTATAACCTAGATTAACATAGATAAAAGGTAGAAAATCCAAGTCTACAACATAGTCCACCCAACATTGTTGTTACATAAATGATGCAAACAGGTTCCGGCGTCGACAATAAAATTAAAAAAATAATTTGGCGGTGGAAAGTCGGTGGAGAATTTGGAAGGGTTGAGAAGAAGAATTCTCGTCGGTAACGAGGGATTGAAGAAGAAGCACGCGGAGATCGCGGGAGGAGAGAGGAGAAGGAGGGAGAGATAGAGAGAATAATTCTCAATTTTTAATTCATCCTTGACTGAATAAAAATACTGGACTACCATCTCTTTATATAGGAGAGATGGTTTACAAAAATAGTAACAAATTAAAATTGACAACCAACTTTATCCTAATTGACCTCTAATTACCCTAATTAGACTCTAACTTATTCAATTGACCAAAATTACAATTAAAATCTACGAAATAAACGTTGAGATCACAGGCGATCTCAATTATTTAATTAGACCATTACGACCGCTAAAAACGTAAATAAAATTGACTACTAATTAATTAAATAAATGTGGCCCTATAATTTGGGGTCACGCTGCATCAACTCTCCACCGCTTTAAAAAATTCGGCTCCTGACGAATTGCGGGATCTGCAGGCTTGGAGGAGGATTCGGCGCATTTCGTCGTCTTCTGGAAGAATTGATGTGGAGCGAACGACGGGATCCATGTGCAGGCGGGACAGGCGCGACTGTCGTGGTTGAAGAACATGTGCGGTGCGAACGACGGCGTCGTCTTGATTGTTGGCTCCTTCCCATGATGTTCAAAAAATTGATGTGGCATGGAGAATAGGGTCCTTGGAGAAGGCATAATGAAGCAATGGCACAGGGAGAGGAGAAGAGGAGATGTGGCTAAGGAATGAAGCCATGGGGTCCTTATATAGGGAAAACCCAAGGCCCTAGTCCTATTGGGATAAGGAGGAACCCCAATTCTTTGATTTCCAGCCTCTTTTCTTAAATATTTCTGCCGCCAGGGGTGTGGGTGCAATTTTCGCACCCCTTCATTCTTCTCTTCTTGCATCTTGCTTTGGACCTTTCTGCAAATATGGATTTTGGGAATTTTGATTCTGCAATTTTTTTCAATCAAGCTCCAGCCCCACACGTCGTGGGATTGATATCCCATGGATTTCGGGCCTTCCGTTAGGGTTGGCTTTCCATCTTCGCTCATATAGCGAGGCCAGAGGCGGCGGCTGCTCAACGGCTGGTGCGGTTCTGCGGGGAGGCGGGGGCCAATCAGGGCTTCACGTGAGAGGGGCGTCCCTGTGGGGCACTGAAGAGGCCGCGACAGGCGAAGGTGGCGTCGGGGGGTGCTGTCGGGGCTTCGGCGGCAGCTGGAGTATAGGAGACAGGGAGGCGCGCGTGGGCGGCGGGAGCGCGGGAGCGGAGCGCGAGAGGTGCGGGTTGCCGGGCGGCGGGTCCTGGGAGAGATGGTGGTTGGAGAGGGCGCGGGGCGAGTTGGGGCTGGGGTGGAAAGAGGAGGCGTTAGGGCTCGGGGAAGAAGGGCACGACGAAGTCGCGTGAGGCAGGGGGAGGGGAGGACTGGGGCTGCATGTGGGGGCGGCAACAGTAGAGGTGGGAGTGGGGCTGAGGTGCGGCGGCGCAGGAGAAGGGTTGGGGCGGCGGAGAGGTGCTGTTGAGGAGAGAGATGGGAGGCGATGACGTCGGCGAGGGGGGAGGCGCTGGGCGTGGCGACAGTGGGGCTGGAGAGGAGAGAGCACGGCGGGCTGGCGATAGCGAGGCGAGGGGGAGGAGGGCCGTGGAACCGAGGAGAGAGGCGAGAGGGAGATGGGGGGCTTGGGATTGTGTTGGGAATTACCTGGGAGGGCTGGGATGGTGCCGGGGTGGTTGGAGGGGGCAACGGAGTCGATTCCGACGACGGATTCAGATCTGGGAGTTCCTGGACAGCGGCCGATTCCTCCTGTGCGGCGAGTTTTTCTTCCTCAAGAATGACGGCAGCGGCTTCGACGGGTGGAGGCCTCGATTGGGCGTCGCGGTAGGCCTCAAGGTTGGCCATGAAGTCCCGAAACATTGATGACATGGATCGGAAGTTGTTCTGCAAATCACGTACCATGTGCTCCGTCTCCTTGTCGTAATCGTCGTTGGCTCGTCATTTTCTGTCGGTCGAGCGATGGTCCCTTGATGTATGTCGATGCGAACGCCGGTACGGATCGTCAGATCGTGAGGACGATCTGTAGGCCATGCTCTGATACCAAATGATGCAAACAGGTTCCGGCGTCGACAATAAAATTAAAAAAATAATTTGGCAGTGGAAAGTCGGTGGAGAATTTGGAAGGGTTGAGAAGAAGAATTCTCGTCGGTAACGAGGGATTGAAGAAGAAGCACGCGGAGATCGCGGGAGGAGAGAGGAGGAGGGAGAGATAGAGAGAATAATTCTCAATTTTTAATTCATCCTTGACTGAATAAAAATACTGGACTACCATCTCTTTATATAGGAGAGATGGTTTACAAAAATAGTAACAAATTAAAATTGACAACCAACTTTATCCTAATTGACCTCTAATTACCCTAATTAGACTCTAACTTATTCAATTGACCAAAATTACAATTAAAATCTACGAAATAAACGTTGAGATCACAGGCGATCTCAATTATTTAATTAGACCATTACGACCGCTAAAAACGTAAATAAAATTGACTACTAATTAATTAAATAAATGTGGCCCTATAATTTAGGGTCACGCTGCATCAATAAACAACATAAACACATAATCCACCATTAACAATGTTGCAAAACTAATACAAATAAAAATAAAAATCATTGTAGTTTCACAAATAGAATATATATATATATTTATATATATTCCTTATCGAGCCCGTTATTGAGTTATCGAGCTGAGGAGGGCTCGGCTCGGGCTCGGGCTCGGCTCGATAAGCTATCGAGCCCAAAAATCTGGCCCGGGCTCGGCTCAATAGCTTAATGAGCCAAGCTCACGAGCCCTTATCGAGCCGAGCCCGAGCCTGGCTCATCGAGCCGTGACTCAATAGCCAGCCCTACTTGTTTGGCAATGTTGATATGGTCAAGAGCATGATGCATGTGATGAAGCTCCTCAGAAAGCCCTGTAAACTATACTGAAATTGTACTTCAATGAAGAAAGTAACAGATCTACTTAAATGAGGTTAGCATAGTGAATATTTTCTTTTTCGGAGTTCGCAGGAGGATGTGACCGTAGACCTGTCACTGACAACACCATTTTGGCAATCACTGCGAAAAAAAGTGAACTCCATATCTCCATGGTGGATCGAAAGAATCTCTTGAGTAATGAAATGATCTTCTAGGATACATCCGCTCATTTGCAGAATAATCGGCTACTCTTTCTCTGGTTTCTTAATGATGGGCCTAATCTTAACTCTCCCGTAAGTCATTTTCCAGGACTCAGTAAAAGTGAAATAAATGCATTACATGGAGTTTTCCTACATCATGACATATTAACAACAGTCTTTGGGTTATAGTTCATCTGAAACTAAACTTTAGGCCACCAAAATGCCGTTCTTTATTATTTTAGGTTGCTGTAGTGGGCTTTTCTCTTTCCTACTTTTTTGATTGCTATATTTGTATTTACTCTTGCTTAACCCTTCCCTTCAACTTTTTGAATACCGAGTTTTTCTTTTCTCGTTTTTAAGTTCCACTACATCACGTCTTTCTTGATTTATTGGATAAAATTTCTTTGATGAGAATGATCTGCATTGCACTTATTGTTGTTTGATTGAGAGATCTTGTTTCTTAGGCATGCCTCAATGTTTTTGAATAAGATTATTATTTTAGTATAAATGATGATTTAATCCGTACGACTCTATTGAAAAAAATGAAACTGGATAATTTGTTGATTTTTTTCATTAACCTTTAATTTTAAGAACTGGCACCAAATGTGCTTAAGAAGGTTCTTATATTAGTCAGAATTGCTTGCTGACGTGCTCCTCCCAATGGAATTTCCTTTTTTACTCTTTCATGCTCATAAGAAACCCAGCTTTCCCCGTTATTTTCCTGGCCAATATTTGCAGTTTATTCTCCTTCCACTGCATCTATAAGCCTCTAGAACCTCATGAATTTTCTTTTATAGTTGCTTTGGCACTATACTGCTTACTAGATGAAGTTTTTTAATGGAAAAAACAAAGACATGTTTCAGAGTCCATTATTTTGACTTGCACTAGTGCTCTCTTAGAAGTACATTTTTTTTGCTTTGATTTAAGCCATCCTTGTGATTTTTATTATTTTGAATTACATGCCATTTCCCTGGATTATTTTCTATGTTTCTTCCCAACATGTCACAATTTTCTGACCTGTGTTCTCTAAAATCTCGCTCTCACTAGACAATGGAGTTCAATTTCTTATGCTATGTCTCTGCGTTTTGCTAGGTTTTGAGGGGGTAAAGTTTGTTCAGTACCAGGAATATTGCACTTTCAGTTTAAATGGCTTGATAATGTTATGGAAATAAGTCATACGCTTGTTATGATGATTGTGATTATAGTTCCATGAATTGGTCATCTGGAAGTACACTACATGAACCATTTAAGGTAATGAAGATATCACCTTGGAAACGAAGACAAGGAGTGCTATAATAAGAAAACTAAAAATCGGCCATTTCTCCCTTCTTAGCTTGGGGTAGGTGTTAACAGGGACTTTCTTATAGCACATTTTGAGAATTAGGGGGAGGGGTTTCATTTTAGAAAAATAAATTTTGGCTAAATGATAGCTTTCATGCACAACTCAGCATGTTATATGCTGCAATTCACCATGCATTTATGCTTGTTTCTATACTCTGATTCCATTTCCACTGTAGAATGTGATATCCTTGCCTGGTTCTTTACAATGCCATCATTGCAATGTAACAAGGCTATTGCCTAATAAGTTATTTAAAACTACCCCAATGCTTTAGATATCTCATACACCTTAACACTTCCCTTGGAGCGTATAATTCCAACATGCTTAGCTTCTTACATCATCGCTTAAAAGAGGTTTTGGAGTGTCTTGTTAAACTTATATGTGGTCTGAGAAAGGATACTGGATGTCTTGATTAATCTTAGTTGGTATGGAGAAAGGATACTGGATGTCTTGATTAATCTTAGTCGGATGAGACCTCCGGTGAAGTAGTAATCAACCACTATTTGTCTAGTTTTTTCCATGAAGCGTGAAATTGTTTGCTTTGTGCATGAGAACAACACCATCGTAACCGAACTTCATCATTCTATCTAGTGGAAGATGAAAGTCAAGAAGTATAGTTTGATCTTTTATATCTCTATTGCTGCGTAGGCCATTGATTTGTATTTGCTACTACACTCATTAGAAATACCGTTGCTTGTTTTTTTCTTCTCTGTGTGACAAGATTGCTCCCAAGGTAAGTGCATAAGTCAGTAGTGAATTTTGTATTTTCAAGGCACCATGCACAATCTACATCACAATGTGTTGTAATATCTAATGTTATTCATGTTTTAAAGAATAGCCCTTTCCAAGAATGGCCTTGATGTAACTCAAGAGCATCATGATTATGTCCTAGTAGATCTGAGTTATGCTGCTAATGAATCGACTAAGTTCCCTAATGCCAAGGAGATATTGGGTCCAATGATGGTGAGATAGAGGAGCTTTCTCACCGATCGACAATGCTATCACTCATATATTAGTTTGTCCTTGTACAAACGTCTGAAGGATCAGAAACTTGATATGCGATAACCTTTTTGCCAAGTGGTTTAAAGTGAGTAAGCGGACAAGTGTTGGAGTACAGTAGTAGTATATGCGGATTATGTGATTTGTAATTTTCTAATAAAAGATAATTTTAGAAATAAAAAGAAATTCAAATATCAACATAGACTAAATATCATTATTCACGAAAGCGGTTTGTACGACGACATATGTGTTCGTGGCCTCCTCCGCAGCACACAGAATAATGAAGACCCCATCAATGCGCCATTCAGGCATATGTAGACTGCATATGCAGGTTGTGCAGCCACATATGCGTACCATGCGCCTGCTTAATGTCCAAACTCTCTTAAACGTGTAATCAGATTCGGATCATACGACCCCTATACGATAGGGTTAGGGGGAATATGATTCCAGTGAAACACCTATACTCGCTGATCTAAAACCCACGATAGGGTTTAGCGGAAGCTTTTGAGCCCCCTCTCTTTTCTAGAACCTCTGATACTTGTCTCCACCACCTCTTCCAACCTTCGTCGCCTCCTACCTCCGCCTCCACCGTCACACTGAAGCTCCTTCGCCTCCAACGGTGTACAAAGCCTCTCTGCCACTTCGTATGAAGTTCCTCTACCTCCAACGGTGCTGCAAATCACCTCCACCACTCAGTGCAAAGCTCCTTTGCCTTTGACGGTGCCACGAAGCCCCTTCGCCACTCTGCGCGAAGCTCCTCTACCTCCCCAGCTCCTCCGTGATCGTGATAACCTCTGCCAAATAACCACAGATCCCCATTTTTCTCTTATTTGATGCTATTTTTTGATGTTTGATTATTTTGAGCCAACTTAGGTATGTTTATTTGAATTTCAATTGTATAGCCTTTTAGGATATGTTTGAATGTCACTATAGTGTCACTATAGTGTAGTGTTTGAAGCTTTGAATGTATGCTCCATTTTTTGATGTTTGAATGTCATTGTAGTGTATGTCCGTATGCTATTGTTTAGGATATGAACTGTAGTTAATAGCTAAACATCATATCTTACTAAACATTAAGTAATTACTTATGTATTGTAGTTATTAATTTCAATTGGTAAACTTTTATTTTTCTTTAATTTTGAAATTTAACTGTATTATTTTGATTTTATATATTAAATTAGAACATATAGTACTTTTCAATGATTTTCTATGATTGAATGTTGGGCAATTACGACCCTCAGACTATCATCCGACAATGGTTCTTCTCTTATATCTGGAGCTAGAAGCAATCCTCCTACTCAGAGCGATATGGTGGAGTTTTCTGTTCATCAAGGATCCAATGATCCGTGATGGAAGTATGCCTATCTAACGAATCCGAGTAACCCCAACGGGTTTACTTGTCATTGATGTTGGAAAGTTGTGACCGAAGGGATTAATCACATGAAACAACATTTGGCTCATATAAAATGCAATACGATAACTTGTCCCAAGGTAACTCTTGAGAATCATGAAGAAAGAAATTAAGGACACCATGGAGGAAATTGAAGTGAAAAAGAATGATAAGACTTCAAGGACGAAAGACTTTCCATCAAGATTAATCAACCTTTGACTGATGGGAGATGGATGAGAAAATGCCTCGAACTTCAGCAGAAGATGTGCCAGTGAAGAGTCTCTGCCAAACCACAATCAAATATACCTTTATCATGGAGGAACATGCACACGTGAATTCATTCATAGCTAAACACTTCTATGATAATGACATCGTTTTCAATGTTGTCAAAAATGTCTCTTTTCTTCGAATGTGCGAAGCAACTGGGCAGTATGGAATCGGTTACAAGCCTCCAATGTACTATGAGCTTACAGAAACTTTTTGAAGGAACATGCTCAGGAAACAAAGGAGTTTTTGCAAGACCATCATGATTGTTGAAAGACTTCTGGATGTTTCATTATGACATATGTCTGGATTGATAGGAGAGGAAGGAGCATCATGAATATTTGCACAACCGTGAGCTTGGGACCAGTTTCCTGAATTCTATTAACTCGTCTTCAGATTCTCATACCATCGACTACATTGCTTCCTTAGTGGATAAGTTTATTGAGGAAGTTGGGCTTGACAATGTAGTCCAAGTAGTGATAGATAATGCATCTGCCAATATGACTAATGGAAGAATCTTGAGAATCAAGTATCCGCAGATCTTTTGGAGTTTGTGTGCAACACATTGCATCGATATTATGCTAGAAGAGATCGTCAAAGAGTCAAATGTGGAAACTGCCATCACAAAGTCAAGAACATTGATTGCCTTTATATACGATCATGCAAAAACATTGAGCTTGATGAGACAATTTACACAAAAGTATGAGATAGTGAAGCCGAGATCGACAAGATTTGCTACAACATATCTCACCTTATAATATGTGATGGAGAAAAAAAGACAAGTTGAGACTTATGTTTTCTTTTGAGAGCTTGTAAATGATACAAAGACAAAAAAGGGTGAAATGGCTTCAACCATTATTCCGAGTCCTTCATTTTGGACTCAAGTGTCTTTGACATTGAAGGTCTTTTCTCCGTTGGTATATGTTCTGCTGATTCTTGATGGAGATAGGAGGTCGGCTATGGTTTTTGTATACGATGAGTTACAAGATGCAATATAAGAGACCATGAGAATTATTAAAGATGTGGAAGCGTCTTGCAAATATTTTGTTGATGACATTGACTCAAGATAAAAAAAAGGTCGGATAGCCCCCTCCATCTTACTGTGTATTTTTTGAATCCTTATTTCTTTTATAGGGATACTCTGCAAACTAAGTGGGAAGGCCTTGCTTTGAAGAGATTCTTAGATTGTATGGATATTTTCTATCCCGATTTACAGATCCAAGATATCATCACTAGGAAAGAGTTGCCTTTATATGTAGGGGTAGAAAAATCATTTGGCAAATTTTTGAGACAAAGGTCAATCATTGATGATGATTTCAATACATGTATAAATTCTCATTAAGAATTCATAGACTTGTATGTTTCACTCTTATATTCTTACAAATAGCTTGTTCGTGGGGATTGCATAGCATGAAACACCGCATTTGAGGGAGATGGCAATGAAAATTTTAAAGTTGACAGCTTCTTCGGGTTGTGAAAGGAATTTGAACACTTTTGAGACAGTAAGGCTAAATAATTGGTGCAACACATTTCATATCTTACACGTCATCAGTGAAGTTGATGATATATTTGTGGTTATTTTGTAGATTCACATGAAGAAAAGCAACATGCTTGAATTCTAGCGATTAACTGACTTGGGGTATGTCATATTCAATGCCAAGTTGAGGGGTCACCATCTTAAAATACAAAATGATCCATTTGCCTCAAATGATAGAATACGTGAGAGATTGGATTGGTGAAGATGAAGGAGGTGATGAGTTATTCCAAGGATGGAGGCCGGCATGGAACTTAGTAGTTGATGCAATTGGTGCAGAAGATTGGGTGCCTCATAGAAGGAACCAAAGGCATGCTACTGGTTCAACCTCACTACCGAGCTTAAATGAGGAAGAACTCCCATCTGAGGAAGAGAGTGAAGATGAAGATGGAGACAATATCGCAATGGAATGTCAGAATGATCTGGATTAGGATTCAATAGAATATTGTCGCTTGAACATTTCAGTTATTTTATGTTATTTTAATTAGTACATTAATAATGTTATTTGTGTTGAATTTCGATTTTGTTTTAGGATACTTACATATTGATGATTGTTGTCAATTATTATGTGTACTAACTTTTCTATTGATATTCGATTGATGGACATTATATGTTGTTTTGAGTTCTACATGAAAGTCATTTTTCTTAGATCTTCTGTTGGATCACATATATTCATAAATTCAGTTCAGATGTAGTCACTTTTGCAGAGATTTATTTATTTTTAAATAAAAAAATTAGAAAACCGCGTAAAACCGCATATACCCTGCATATGCTTCCACATACTGCTTAATGAATGCATTAGTCGACACTCGGTCGGTTGGGTCACTGACTAAGGATTAGTCGACATTCGGGTGACTAATCGGATTTAGTCAGGCTTTAATCGATTTTGAATTTTTTAATTATTTTAAACATATAAATCATTTTTATACATATATTCTTATATATTTACAAAGATTTGTATATTTTTATATTATCATTATGAAAAAGAAGAAGTAATTGAATTTAAATAAAATATTAAGTATATTATAATAAGTGTGCTTTAAAAAATTAAAAATATGGTATCTCCAAGAAAAAACCGATCGACTAGTCAACCTAGTCGGAATTAGTCAATACTCGATCGGCCACCCCAGCGACTAGACTTGTCGGGCTAGTCAGGGACTTTTACAACAACGATCCTACTGGCAGTGCAATATTTGCATAGGTCAGGGGAAAGCGTGATCAAAAGTAAAGGTCTCGGAAAGGTCCGGTCCAAAAGAAGAAGAATCAATATGTTGGCTCATCGTCTCAAGCTTCCACACTCATGGCATTCAAGAAAGCCGGTGCATTGGAAGCATAATTGTCCAGATACCTAAAAACTGTTGAAAAAGATAAAGCTCCAACATGTATAAAATCTACTTTCATCTTGAAAACAAGTTTTTCGTAGGATGAGAAGTAAGTTGGGTCATAGATTCTGGTGCTTCTGTTCATGTATGTAATTCGTTGTATCTGTTTCAAGAAATCAGAAAACTTGATGAAGAAGAGGGTCATCTATATGGGATCTGATGTAATTGTGGCAGCGGTTGCCATCAGGACGTGCAGACTATCATTATCTAGTGGGGGAGTCTTATTACTTAGAGAGCATCTTTATGTTCCAAATGTTAGAAGGAACTTATTATCTATATCTAAGTTAGTTTGAAATGGATATTCGTTCCTGTTCTGTGAGAAACTTATAATAAGTCGTCATGGTAAATATATTGCAGATGATTTTCAAACTCGTGGTGGATTCTTTGAATTGTGTATTGATAATTGTGTCATGAATGTTATTACTACTAATAAAAACCATAAGGGTGCGTTTGGTTCGTGGGTTATCTGGGAGAGGATAACCCGTTTTTGTGTTTGTGTGTTTGGTTGGTGGGTTAAGGGTTGGGAGGGTTTGTGTGATGTGATTGTATTGAAATTTGAAAAAGTTGGTAGTTATTATGATATGGTTGTATTGAAATTTGAAAAAATGGGTAGTTGTTATGATGTGATTGTATTGAAGTTTGGAATAGCGAGTAGAAGTTGAGTATTTTATGATTTTTAGATGATATGATGATATAATGTTTAATTTTTTTGATGGGAAGGGAGTGGACCCCACTAGTGGGTTAGGAATATGGGGTTTGGGGGGTAATCCGCCCAAATTGAGGGGTAACCCCCCAACCGAACGGGCCCTAAGAGATCTAGAGAGGACTGAAATCATTTCAGTATGATTTGGCGCATCAAAGGTTTGGTTATTTATCTGATGATAGGATTAATAGATTGGTAAAAGATGGACTATTAGATTTTCTAGAGGTTCAAAGTTAACCTACTTGTGAACATTGCATTTGAGGTAAAATGACCAGAGTACCCTTCTGAAATAAAGGTACACGATACGAGGGTATATTTACCATAATACGCATCGATGTATGCGGTCCCTTCAGTACCATGACTCGTGACGCAGTCGGAAATTTTGCGATGGAAAAAAATAATTTTTATGGTGGGAATATCGGTGGAGAAGAAATAAAAGGGGTTGAGAGGAGATAACTCGTCGGAAAAACGAGGGATTTTGGGGACGAATCGTGAAGACCACGTTGAGAGAGAGAGAAAGAGAGAGACGGAGATAGAGAGATAAAAATCTCAATTTTACTTAGCCTCAACTGTCCTTCTACAATAGACTACCATTCCCTTTATATAGGAGGGGTTGGATTACAAAAATAGAACGTAAATCAAATTCAAAATCCTACTCGATCCTAATTGACTCTAATTCAAAATTCAAAATTCAAATTTAAAATTAACGGACTAATTTCGAGATCACACGTGATCTCTTTATTTAAATAAAAATGCAACGACTCAAAGCGTAAATAAAATTAACGGATAAAATTCAACCCTATCTGTCAATTCCGTGCTGCATCAATTCTCCTCCGCTTGAAAAATTCGTCTCCTGACGAATTGCTTGTTCTTCGTTTCGTCGGTGGAGAATTCGATAGGGATTAGACTCCCTAATTTCGCTCTTTTTCCATGTTACGCTTTAAGTTTCTTTCCACCGAGTGGCATGGCTGCAAATGTTCTACCCCTTCATTTAAAATAACTCCCACCCATATGTTAACTTCAACTCCTCCCTTTTGGTAAAGTAGTTTTGGAGGAGGAGCCTCCTTGAAAATATTTCCAATCAGCCTTCTATCCCTATCCTTACGGGATTCTGAACTCCTTTTTGAGAGACGCCCAACTTTTGCTAGGGCTTGTCTTTTCTCCCACCAACGATGGCGGCAGCGGTTTGGAGAGGGAGCCCTCAGATGGTGTCGGCGGTGGGGGTCTCTACTGGTGTAGCCCTCTCGCGCATGAGGAAGGTGGGAGACAGTCTGGCTGTAGCGGCGACGACGGTGCATCGATGGCGCGCGGGCCGTGCGCGGGTCGTGGCCTCCTTGGTGTTTGCGCGGTTGGTGGGGTTGCATGGTTGGCGGGGTTGCTGCTACCAGGGGTTGCTGTGTTGGGGCTGTCCGAGCTTTATTTTGCGCCAACGGTGAAGGTATTGATGCGGTTGACGCAACAACCATAGATGCCAACATTATGGTTGAAGCAGAAGCCTCTAGAACGACTATTTTAGAAGGAACTAGATCCAGATGTTCGAATTTATCATCATAGACAGCCTCCTGTTCTTCCTGGACAGCAGCTTTGGTTGAGGAGAAATCAAGCATTTCGAACTCTTCATCCGTGGGATCTTCATCGAATATTGGCCCTGTATCTTCATGGCTTTGTTGTACAATAGTTTTGGAAATAAAATCCTCTTCTGAACAAAAAATACCTTCGTTTTCTGGGCTGAAATCAGATTGAACAGCAAGTGCCTCGTTCTGAGTTTTGTCGTTGACGGACGAATCTTCATTGATTAGTGCGTCCAACCATGCTTGGACTTTGAAACTTGATAGGAGTCGATGCTTGAACTTCCTCGAACGCGAACATGAATGCGGATCAGGAGATATACGACTCAAATCGAATTGCAAACGCCAGTAGGTGATCGGATCGTCGAATCGTAAGAACGATTCAGTTTCCATGCTCTGATACCACTTGATGCAAACGAAAATTTTCATAACGGAGAAAATAAATTTTGGTGGAAGAAATATAGAGAAGAGAGGGAGAAAGTGAAGAACGTGTCGGTTACGCGGGGTTTTGGAGATGAACTGCGTAGATCGCGTCGAGGGAGAGATAGAGACAAAGAGAGATAAACTCAAATTTTCATATAACTTGAACTGTCCCCTTACAATAGACTACCATCTTCTTTATATAGGAGGGGTTGAATTACAAAAATAGAACGTAAATCAAATTCAAAATCCCACTCGATCCTAATTGACTCTAATTCAAAATTCGAAATTCAAATTTAAAATTAACGGACTAATTTCGAGATCACATGCGATCTCTTTATTTAAATAAAAATGCAATGACTCAAAACGTAAATAAAATTAACGGATAAAATTCAACCCTATTTGTCAATTCAGTGCTGCATCAACTCGAAATGGATATTGATACTATTTGACGTTTATTGATCACCATTCACGATATGTGTTTATCTTCCTATTACATCATAAATTTGAAGCCTTGAAAAGTTCAAAGGATTTATGGCTTTGGTTGAAAACCAAACCGAAAGGAAGATTAAACGGATTCGATATGATCGAGGTGGCGAGCACCTCTATGTTGAATTCAAGGAATACCTTAAAGAGAGAGGAATTATATCCAATCTCACTAGTCACTCCTTCTGGAACTTCCCATCTAAATGATGTTGCTGAAAGACGCAACAGGACCATCATTGATATGGTTTGATTTGTGATGAGTAAATCACAATTATTTCTTTGTTTATGGGGATATGTAGTAGAGACTGCAATATTTATCCTCAATTAGATTCTTGGCAAATCTGTAACCAAAGTTCCTCATGAGCTTTGGTTCGGAACCAAGCCCAGTGTTAGACTTGAAGATTTGGGGTTGCATGGCCTATGCCAAGAACGTTGACGCAAGTAAACTGGAATCTCGCACTAGAGAGTGTTCCTTCGTTGGATATGTAAAGGACAATATTGTATACCAACTTTACGACCTTGAGAGTCAAAAGGTATTCATCTCTAGGGATGTGAAATTCTTTGAGGATGGCTTTCTTAAAAGTCGAGACAAGAATGAAGTAAAGGAATTCATAGAATCTTCTAAGGATATTGAGATTCTTGAACCTGAAACTGAAGAGATAATTAAAGATGTACCTCTTGAACCTCTTTGAAGGAGTTCGAGTGCGGTTATACCACCTGAAAGGTATGGATGTCAAAAGAGTCTGACAATGATCCAACTTCATTTGATGAAGCACTCACGGATCATAATAGATGGATAGATGGATGCTATTATGAAGTCTGAAATAGACTTCATACACAAGAACGATGTATGGACCCTAGAAGATCCACCTAAATGGGTAAAACTCATTGGGTGTAAATAGATCTTCAAGAGAAAGATAGGACTTGATGGGAAGGTGGTGACATTCAAAGCATGGCTTGTAACTAAGGGCTACACACAGAGAGAAAGCATCGACTATGATGAGACATTCTCTCCTATGACCATGCTTAAGTCCATCAGGGCATTGCTAGCTATATTTGCACATCTTGACTCCGACATCTGACAAACGTCATGACTATCGAGGAGGATATCTACATGGAGCATCCTCCAGGCTTCATAGCCGAGGAAGGCAAAGTGTGCATGCTGAAGAAATCCATCTGTGTTCTAACAAGCTTCTCGTAGCTGGAACATCAGATTTGATGAAATCATAAAGAGTTATGAATTCCTTCAAAATCTCTATGATCTTTACAAGAAGTTTAGTGGGATTGTCATTGTATTCATCGTGCTTTACATAGATGGCATCCTTATCACTGGGAATGGTACATGAATGATGACTAATGTTAAGGTTCGGTTGTCCCGTACCTTTAAGATGAAAGATCCTGGAGAAGCCTTTTACATCTTGGGTCTGAAGTTGTTCACAACATAGAAAATTGGATTTTGAGATTATCTCAACATGGATACAATAAGAAGATCTTGGAATGATTCCATATAATTTTTTTTTTAAAAAGGCTTCATTCCCTTAAGACATGGTATACACCTACCTAAAGGAATGGCTCCTTAAAGTATTGAGGAAAAGAAGATCATGATTGGATCAATGCCCTTACGCATCAGCTAAGGGAAACCTAATGTATGTCATTGTTTTTAAAAACGTGAGTCGAGGCATTGAGGCGTACGCCTCGAGGCATTTTTTAAGGAAAAACGCCTCGAGGCTATAGCCTCATGCAGCCTCAGTGAGGCGTGCGCCTCGAGGCTTATGAGATGCGCCTCGAGGCGTACGCCTCAAGGTGTGCCTCGAGGCGCTGCCTTATTTGTATGCTGATTTTTTTTATTTTTTTCTACCATATTTTTTCCTTTTCTTTTTGATTGTGGGCTTTTCATCTTTCGTAGACAATTATTTTCAAGTCCTTAAGCTCACAATTCACCGAAATGCATTTTTTTATTTTATTAAAGTATTAAGCTTATTTTTACTTTGCTATGCATGTTCTTTATAAATCAACGTGAACAAAAAATTGAGTCTTGAGTCCTTAAATCTAATGCCTCTACTCTTTAGTATGTAATCATGCATAATGCTTTCTTTATTAAAATGTTTGGATGCAAGTCCCCTACTTTGACCTAAATTTAGAAAAGTATATTTTTATAAACATGTCTCATCTTTTCTTCTAATTACTCGGGACTAAATTAATACACACCAAAGCATGCATGAGCAAAGATGGTCATAACATGCAATATTCCAAGTATTGTATCCCCCAATCCTTATGGTAAAGTAAAAAGTGATCACTGATTCACTGCTTACTCTCTTATCCTTCTCAATTGAATGACATACATATCTCACCTAATTTTGAAAATGGTGTGTTACATCTGCTAGTCCCTTTACTTAAATTTTATTCAAAACTTTAAATTTTGCGGAGAGTTACCCATTATTGTGCTTGCATATCCATATTTACTTGACTCCTTACAGATTTAGAGTCCAAAAAAAGAGAGTTATATAACAACTTGGATGTTTAAGCCATGATATTAGCCTTGAAATGTCATGGAGTTATGTATTTAGTCATAACTATTTAATTTCTAGAAGTTGAAAATTGTAATTAGGATTTATTATTATGTTTTACGAAAAATTTTCTTTCACGAGTGAGGCTTACGCCTCGATATGCCTCGAGGTTTACGCCTCGAGGCAATACTGAGAAAACGCCTCAATACGCTTCACGTTTTTTAAAACCTTGATGTATGCCATGATGTGTACAATATATGCCATAATGGATACATTAAGAAGATCTTAGAATGATTCTATAAGGAAAATTTTAAGAAAGGCTTCATTCCCTTAAGACATGGTATACAACTACCTAAAGGGACGACTCATTAAAATGTTGATGAAAAGAAGGCCATGGCTGGATGCTCTTACGCATCAGCTAAGGGAAGCCTAATGTATGCCATGATGTGAACAAGGTCAGATATCTACTATGCAGTGGGAGTGGTAAGCCGTTACCAATCATCCTATAGAGAGTAATATTGGAGTGCAACGGAAATATTTTCAAGTATCTAAGAAGGATGTAAGATTACATCTTAGTCTATGGAAATAGTGATCTCCAAGTTTTAGGATAGACACATTCACATTTCCGATCTAACAGATGATCGCAAGTCAACTTCGGGGTTCGTATTCTTATTGCACGAAAGTGCTGTGAGCTGGAGAAGCAAGAAGCATGACAACAAGACTGATTCGACGATAGGAGCTGAGTACATTGCCGCATCAGATGCTGTAAAAGAGACGGTGTGGTTACACAAGTTCATTCTGGAGATGTGCGTAATTTCCTCTGATACTTCCATCTCGCTGTTCTACGATAACATGGGGGCCATACTCAGGTGAAGGAACTCTGATGGCATCAAAGGGGCAAATACGTGGAAAGGAAATATCACATCATTCGGGAGATGCGAAAGCGTGGTGACATCAAGGTTCAGAAAGTCGGTATGCGGTATTCGTTCGGTCAGGCGGTCTGGAGCGAGTAAGCGGGTAGGCGGAAGTATATGCGGAAGTATATGCGGATTATGCGGTTTCTATTATTTTAATTAAAAATAATTAAAAATATAATAATAATTTCAGACATTAGATATTTATGTTTAAAAAATATAACATGGAAGAAATATGAAGTGAAGACTTTATTGTACAATGTGATATCAACCAAAGCATTTTCAAAGGTCATCCATTTCCAAGAGACAAAAATGTTAAGTCAACGGTGGAGAGAGTAAAAATGTTGTAAAATGATTGAAGAAAGAAAAAATGGTGGATATTCTTGTCCAAATTAGAAGGAAACCTTTTTTGAAGTGTAACATTGTTAGTAAAAACAACCATGAACCTTCATATTTTAGTAAATCTTGTATTTATCTACTCAAAGTTAAATATTAAAAAATTCAACTATTTAAATTAAATATATGTAATTTGTTCCATGTGGTTAAAAATTCCATGCAAATCTGGCATCTATATTCATTTTATCCTAAAAAGATCTAAGATACACATGTAATTTATTCGATATTCATGCAGTATGAGATAATGTAAAAGTTAGAGATGTGGTTGAAGAATCTAAAAAATAGAGATTTGTTGACGCTAAATTTAAAAAATAGAGAGATTAGAGCTAAATAGATCAATCAACAAACCTTGGCATAGGAGAAAAAGACGGCGGAGGAGCAACCCATGTGGAAGTCGAGAAGATGGTGGAGAAGCAAATAGTTACCTCTATTACATATGCGGCCGCATATGCGGCCGCATATGCGGTTTACTCGGCCGAGTATACCCCCAGACCCGCATATTGACCGAGTATAGCATACTCGGTGCGGTAGGGGGTCCGCCTACGCATATGCGGCCGCATATGCGGCCGCCTGGGCCGCCTTTCTGAACACTGGGTGACATCATTATCACCAAGGTGGTCTCTATCGATAATGTTGTTGATCCTCTTACCAAACTTTTATTCCAATGGATTTTTGACCAGCATGTAATGAGTATGGGTTTAAAGATTGTACATGAATGGTTTTGAGGACTTGTGGTAGATTGTTAGACATGCGAGCCAATGATGAATCGTTTCTACAATAAATGTTATTGTACTTTTTTATATATCAATAAAAGTTATTGGTTTTTACTCCATGTATGAGATTACTGAATGAATGCACTTATAAGGTCTCTTAGTACATTAGTATTGTGTACCATGACCATTTTGATGATCATACAACTGTTGATATAATGGTTGGATCATAGTGACTGGTGCTGAGATGATATCTAAAGAGTTATATTGAGGACTCAACTAGCATTGCCAAATAATTGTCAAGAAAGGATCTCCAGCCTTAGAAGGAGATGAGAATCCTTACTCCAAAGGCTGATATCCGATCGATCTCTTGATGCAGGTCCTTTGCATAGGAATATAGATTCAGAGGTGTCAGTTATGTTAAGTCAAAGAGTTAACCTAGCAAGATCGAGATATCAAAGACCTATGTCGTATGTTGTCAGGATATATGTATGCATCCTCTGACTGGAGACAGATGTGTTACTTTATGTCTAAGTGTGTATATTAGGCAGATCATTAGGTTTATGATTTAATCAAGGTCTGTACACCGGTGAGCTGGTGTGCATACAAGGGCATGCGAGTAATATGATCTCTTACAGGGATCATACAAGTTCGCTATTGAACCGAAAGACATGAGCTCACTCATGAGATATTGGGGTCAATCAAATTCTATCGATGATCGTCTTGCCTTGGATGCTTGACATGATTTGTAGGTATGATATATGCTTTTGGAAAGCATGTGATCGATATCAACTTCCAATGATTGAATGAGAAACTTAATGATGAAACTCTGAAGAAGGCAGTTTAAATAAGATCAGAACTTCAGTTTTATTTCACGCCTTCCAGTATGCATGATGTACTAGTATTAGGAATACTCGAGGGAGATGTGATCTTAATCGATTGTATAATTATGATGTTTTCCATTGCGAGGGTGTGATGAAACATACTTGGATTTTAGTGACTCCACTAAGTAGACTATTTATCCAATAATCAAGCACTGAAAAATTGATCATTAAATTGAATTCAATTATCAATAATAATGTGGATGCGATTTAAATTATTTGGACATGTGAAGAGAGGTATCTAAGATACTTAAATTGGATTTAATTATCATAGATAAGATTAATGTATAATGCACTATCCACAATAATCATGGATATTGTGGATGCGATTCATAATATCCTAGAGAGAATTAATTGTAAATAGGATTCACATTATAAATAATAATGTGAATTGGATTCACATTGAGCAATTAAATGTAAATGTATTTACATTAGTTTTGGATGGATGAATATGATTTATAAATGTCAATGGTTTATTTGCAAAATATTTGGTGATATGTTGTTGATAAATAATTTTATGAATAAAGATTTAATGTAATAAGATTACATTAAAAAAGATTGGAGAGAGAAAATCTCTTTCCAATCTCATGATGATCGTCCACCCACCATAACAAGGAGGCTATCTTCTTTCCTCATTCTTGGAAGGCGGCTCTCATTCATGAGAGTGAGATTTCTTTTGAGATTGAATTTGGAGCAATGAATTAATAAATAATTGATTAATTCTAAATTATATTTTACTAGAGCATAATTAAAATTATTTAATCTCAACCATTGATTAATAATTAAGAGTGCATCTCCACCATCCAGTTTGCTATAATAGAAAGGCTAATCCTAGCTCTTTCTCTTGCAATTAAGTTGATGCAAAAGTTGCAACAACTTTTTTTTGAAGCCAAAAGAGGGGGAGACACTCAAAGGTGTTCACCCCAGAAATATATTATAAAGGTAATGAGATAATACAAGTAAAAACAAGAAAGAGACCCCGGTCAGAGCCATGACTCTAGCACCCACGACACCTGACAATATACATTTTCTTTATAAAATCTTTGTCCAGAGAAAACCAACGCGTTGCAACAACTTTCTCTCTCTCTACACGTGTTCTCTCTCTCAACTCTTGGTGGTCGTCCACCTAGGGTTTGTTGAGAACTCCATAGTCGTTGCTGTCATCGTGCTGTCGGACCGGCTGCTCGTGGATCTCTGTCTTCTTCGGCACCTCATGCTTGTGAAGAAGACTTCGGATTTCATGATACGAAATCAGGAAATTCCCTACTTAGATCGTCACTTTGGATTGTGGGAAGCACATCTACGCACCCACAAGTGTTCTTTATGTCGGATCGGATTTGAGACCTGAGGTCTCGTCGCTTAGAGACTCATGGATTGCCATCATGCTTCAAGAGGTAACCCTATTGCTCGTATGATCTTGATGAAATGACATGGGAGTCGTTCCCATGTCATGTGATTTCATAAAAAAAAATTAATTTCCAATACCCCTTACGACTAATATGGCTAGTCGATCTCCACACTTCCGTGATCTGCGAGGCGTAATTCCTCGCTTTCATTAAGGTCAAACATTAACAACTAACAACTAACAAGTATTTACTATTGTCATAATAAGGCCAACCATCGTCACAAATAAGATCAACCAATGTCATAACAACTAACAGGCACAATTGCAATGATAGCGTAACCACTATCATTAATATTAAAGTATTGGACTGAACATTGTCATCGTATATAATTAACAAATAATAACTAACAAGTTAATATACTTAGAAAAACTGAGTAGACCTAAAAAAAGAGACTGAAAACTACCTGCAGGCGGCAGTGTTGGATGCTTTGGTAGGAGGTCGCAGTAATTGGTGTAGGTGGTGGTGATTGTAGGTGGTACTGGAGCCTAAGGAGGTGGCGGTGCTTTGAGGAGGCGGGCTACTTTAGATAAATTTAACAACCCCCCTGTAGCACGGAACTCCCAAATATTACCATATTGAACAATTTTGTAATGGCACTAACCACGTTGTATTTATTACATTAATGGACTGAATAATTCTTGAGTATACATTTGATTTATTCTTCATAAGGAAAATTCATGACAAGCGAGTAAAATCATGCACAATATCCAGATACTCACTGTGCCAAGACAGTCATGAATCTTTTTTATGAAGATCAAACATCGAGGAGGAACACAGAGGATCACATGCATGAAAAACCCCGTGATACTTCTCAAGTTGACATGTTTTGCGCACACCCCACTGTTCTAGTGAAAGGCATTGAAGGTAGTGTACAACGGTGTTTGTTGATAGATGGATGACTCATGTTGATGTTATATAGAAGATGAAGCAGTGGAAAACTCTTGTTCTGACTTCACCATTAGACAATTAGTCTTCCAGACCTCCGCTACACGGCGAGAATTCGATCGGAAGAGAGTTGCGATCCTGCATCGCCCGCACCCGAAGGGGGGCAGACGAAAGAGTCGCGACTGCGACCGAAAAGCCATACCACCCCTTAAAGAAAGGGAGACTGGGGACAAGTCAACTGTGAGATTCCAAAACATAGAACCTCTTAGCAAACAGTGCTGGGATTAGATTATAGGGCGAGCTTTAAAGACGGGTGCGTCATTGGCATTCACTCTGCTGAAACCTACAGGACTCCCCCGTCTCCAGCCTATACTGGGAGAGCCAGGAAGTGGATGAGGCGAAATCGATGTTTTATTAGCACCAGTGGCTACTAGAATATATTAGGACTTCTCCACTACTCTTTTTTTGAATCGAGAAAGAATAGCTGAAGAAATAAGTGGATAATGAAGAAAATGGTCCCCCTCTCTACAACCTTGATCAATCGTTTTCTTGTCATCATATCTTGAATATTAAAGGCGTAATGAAAAGTAGCTCCAAAATGTATAACCTTTATCTGACTGACATATCATACTAATTAGAAAAGCAAGAACAAACAACACATCTGATGGGTTAAGAATGCGAACGATAACCCGATCCTTTCCTATTACTGGTTATAGTTTGCTATCTGCGATATATGGATAGTCCTCTTGGGGTAATCTGTCTGACCTTGTCAAACTATTTCCTGTATCTACATTCTACACAGGTGATCAGAAATACCGATATCAACCAACCAATCAAATTAAATATAATGGATAGGGTAAGCATATATAACTGAAACAGCTGTGGACATGTTCATGTTGGTGCACTTGGATGAAGTCTAGGAGAAATGTATGAGCATCACATTCAGATTGACATAAGACTCTATCTATGTTTGCTGGTGGATGCTAAAGGTACCAAGACTTGGACAACTTTTGCGGGTTTCTTAGCTATTCAGTAAGCTGAAGAAATGTGGTGTATAATTTCTATGAGGAACATAAAGATACTTGGGCACATTGCTAAACTTCGAATTAATAATAAATTCTAGGAGAAGATCGTTAAGGTTACCATAGAAGATAAATGGCTATAGATACAAATGTGGTTTAGGCTTATGTTAGGAAGTGCCTCTTGACATTTTAGATGGGAAATGGGAGAAGTTTAGAGGTTATTAAAGCAGGAAAGTCCATTTGACATTTCAGATAGAAAGTGATGAAATTAAGAAGGTAATTCTTACAGTTGAGGAAGCAGCTCAGTTGTTTGCTTTCTGTTTCAGTGTTTTGTATCTGTCACTGCTTCCTTTCTAGTCAATCTACTCATTCCTTCTATGTCTACTGGACATGATATCTGCTACGGGAAGTTACTGCTCGTTGAGTTGAAGACGAGGTAGATGTAATGCCATTACAAGATATGCTGGGGGAAGATTTTGATTTCTAGTGTTCAGCTATCAGTTTCAAGCTTATTGATGTCCTTACATGATCTATTTATTTGATGTTCAAAGTTGAAAGCATCCTGGTTAGATATGTCCCAGGTGATGCTAACAATTTATGTTTCAAAGCTTGCTTATTGTGAGCGTAGGTTTTCTCAAGGCAGGCCTGATTATTTTGAAGGCTTAGCTGCAATTTTGACTTTGGTTCTTCCCCTTGTCATGGCCTAGCTTTGAATTTTAATAGGTGCTTAAACATGATACCTATACATGATACATGTGGTGAGTAACCATATGCTCTTATTTGTAACAATAATTCTTTATTGGGACTTCTTTGCATCAGATTCTTTTTGAAATAATCTTATTGCTGAATGCCCACGTACTGGCAAAAATTCTTTATGGTGCACCTTTCATGTTGGTATATGTTGATAATCCATGGGCCCGCATACTTGCTGAACCGAGTTTATGTTTGCTGAAAGTTTGATGATAACCTTAAATACGTAGCTTCTGAATTCTGAGGATTCTATCATCTTCTTTGGATGCTTATATACTAAAATAGTACCATTGTCTTATTTTAGTTGGTATTAGCAACTTACTATTTTCATTACTTCATCTTTCCCTTTGTAGTTTGATCTATCACTTTATCTACATTGAGTTTATCGTTTTTTCTTTATTTAATGTTTGATTTTCATAAAGCAGATTTTTTTGGGGCTATATAAACACTGCAGAGATCCCTATAATTTCTTGGAGTTGGTGCATGATTGGCGGTAGAAGCCTCAACATATTATTTGCTAATGGTTTTTTGCATTTGTGGGATCCATACTTGCAGATGTCTTTGCAGAGGAGCATGCGAAACTTAATGAAGATTCTTCAAAGACTTATTTCAAAGTTGTGGAAGACGGTTTATCTGAAGATTTAAACTCTAGTTCGATTAGCACTATTGGTTTTGCTACAGCTATATGCTCATAATATTTGTGCAATTTCGTTTCTCTTCTTTAGCAACATTTAATATACTTTGACATTTGTAATAGCCCTTAACTTTGTGCATCTTTATCCTTTTTTACATCTTTAGCCCCGTACTTATCGATTAGCACTAGTATTTTACCTCGAACTTTTTTTACATTTTGTCTTCTTTTTTGCATTTTAACTTTTTAGCTCATAGCAAATTAATATTTTTATATACAAATGCGGCACTCTGTTGGTGGCCTAGAATTCAAATGTTGATATCCCTCTTTATCATTCTCCCATTATTTTCATTTTGTTATATTGATTTTTAATAGACTTACAACAAACTAATGACATTACTATTGATTAAATATTTTCTATTTCTGGTTTTCATTGTTGCTGTTGGATGTGTGACTTTTGCCACCTCTTTTCCTGGCTAACTATATTTATATAGGTGGATTTTGTTTAGCTTCTACTTGTGACTATCGGCTTCTGTAATATTTATTGATTCCACTTAATAGGATTTCATCATTGATCATTGAAAGAGAGTAAAACAAACTTTATGTTGCATACGCAAAAAAGGCAGATTTTATGTTGCATAATGCTGATGTTAGATTATTACTTGATTAAGCCTCCGGACAACACAAGAAAGTATGTAGACAAATCATTGTTCCTATTTCCGTTGATTTTTTGTTTAGGAAAAAACACTTTTTGAAAGAACTTGTTGAATTTGGCTACGTCATCTTCCAATAATAAATGCAAAATTGCCACACAACCTTCTTACAATTGTATTTATCTTAGATGGTAACCTGAATTTCTGTTTATGGACGTGGCACCCTCTGTCTAGAAACAATGTTCAGCATCTTGGTGTACTACCTTTAAACCTCCATCTCAAATTTATGCATTTGCCATCTGTATCACAACATTTAGTTTTTTTTTTAAATGCCTTGTGATTATCTAGCTACATTTATATTGCCTTGGAAAATTACTCTTAATCAATCTCCCTTATGTGATTTAAAAAAAATCTACATGTTAGTTATGTTGCCCTTGCGTCATAACATTTAGTGTTTTTGGTTCTAGGCCATCGTGACTTTATTTCCCTGTGTAGTAGTTGGGGATTCTCTTCTTTAGGTCACTACATCATATCTTAGATATTCTTCCGTTATTTTTCATTTTATCTTTGTGAGGCTTTTTATTTTTCAGTCCTGACTTTCTTTTACATTGCTATTTTGTAATGGATCTATAGCTGAGGCTATAACGTCTCGGGCTTAGGTCTCCGGTTCGTTATCGAGGAAAACTGTCCCTAAAAACTTGTTGGGTTCATGCCCAAATTGGACCCGCTGACAACCACCCAAAATGCTCAAGCCCAAGTTGTCAAGTAGTAATCCCCACCACTTATAACACACTCTCACACTTTGTGAGTTTTAGATGTGGGACTATGTTTGGGGTATGTGTGTTACAGAGACGGTATCAAATTAGCTTGACTTGTGAAGCTGACTATTAAGCATTATCGCGTCTGCTTTTTTTTTGTATTTGTACATTCTCTGCCACACTATCTTGTGATCGGAACATTGTCTGTTTACATTTATTTCTTTGATTAATTAGCTTATGAAAGCTCAATTTTTGATGGTAATTCTGCACTTTGCATGATTGTGAAAGTACTTATGGGTTTTCTATTTGAAACAATTAATCTCACATAAGCTATCCCATGGGGATCATCTATCTTAAAAAAGATACGACACTGATGCTTGTTCTTGATAGTTTTTTCAGTAAACTTATCAGATATGTGCTTGAGGAATCCCATTCCTACAATCCTTTGTAGTATTGACATTGAACATTATGAGTAAACGTTGATTGTACCTCGAGGTCGTCCTATGTGATATTTTGTTCGCTTATTTTGTTATGGATGATTATGTGGGGCTGCCATTGGACCTGCAATGCGCACAGCCTGATTCAGGTGAGCACGGCTGATCGGTCTCGATCAAATCCCAGACCTTTGTGCAGGTTGTCTTCAGTCTATGGATCCCTCCTTTAATAATTCCTTGTCATTTGCTATTCATTCTGAGCTCTGCACATCTATAGAACCAATGAGAATATACTGCTTTTTCCTCGACAATGAATATTCTGATTATAAAGATTCGGGATGTGAACATATGTGGGTATATCCTTATCCGATCTGCTACTGTATCTGTTTTATCCATGTTTTGACTTCCTTATCCGCATTTATTTTAAAATGAATACGGATACGGAAATTACTTTGATATTTACAAATATCTGTATTCCTATGTCCATCTTCATATATAAATGCTGTTGTAATTTTATTTTTGAATATTAACATAATATTCAACCTTTTTCTATCTGTATTCAAATCAAACTGTGCATCTCTAATGTAAAGTAATGTTTAAGCAAGCCATATATCAACTTTAGAGAAGTAAACTTGTAATGCTCATTCTTCTATTTTTGGGTTCAATATTCCATTATATCGCTGCTGCACAAATAATTCAAATTCAAAACATCTGAAGTTTGGCTATCTCAAATAGATATTATATCCTCGGCGAAGTTGTCATTCGACAGTTTGAGCACCAAGCAGACATCTCGACAGTATGCTTTAAATTTCGCATGAGAAGAAATGTGTAATTTTTGTCGTTTTTCTTATTGATTAACTTGTAAATTTTTTGTATATTATTGGCATAATCAGACTAAATGAATGGTTCTTGGTTAGGGCTCGATGTTGACGTGACATTGTATCCGGAATTTGAATTAGAACTATACATGGGTTTGGGTGGAAATACAGATTACAGAGAGGTTGGCACGTAATTATGGAATTATACAGGTGTATGCGTGTAAATATCCCAAAAAGAGTATGTTTACAAATGCGAAGTTTACACGTAGATTTTGGTAATGCCGCATGGTTGCGATGAGTCTAAATGTCTTCACCTACATGTTGCAATGTTGGTTGTGGCTTTAGCTCGTCTTGTTTTGAATAGAAAAGAAATACCTTACCAGTAAAAAAATGGTTGAGTTCATCAGCATGTAATTCGCCATTTCTAAACATCCGAATTTAGTATGACACATCAACCTCCTCTTTTTTATAATATTGTCACGGAAACCTTAAACCCTAAACTCTAATAAGCATTTTTAATATAACATTTGTAGCTAATTAATGAGAGATTATAATAAAATAAAACAAGAAAAATTACAAATATTAAAAACTTATAGCAACAATCATGATATTATTGTTACAACAAAATTTTACCTTGCGGCAATTAGATCATTGCACAGAATTCGAGGTCAAAATTAAGGGTAGGTAAAGAATTTTGACAACAATTTGATCATTACCATTACTTTGGAGACAGATGATTTATCATAGGGCGCCTAATAAATCTGTAGCTAAAACATCTACTTTCTAGTGGCCAAAAATTCTTAGTGAAAGAAACAATCTTTAGCTAAAGTTTTCAATTGTTAGTATTCATTGATACAATGGTAATTTATCACAATGAATATTACTTGTTTTGAAATGTTAAAATTGACGATAAAACATCATATTAATGGAAGCATATTTTTGTAAAATGAAGAATGTTATAGGGATATTTTTGAGTATAATGTTAGCAATAATATTTATGTAAAATTGTAAGTTTATTGGCTCATATTTGTAATTTTAAATATTAGTTCCAAATATTTTGGAATCATTTCCCTTGAATTATGCAACCAATGAATCCAACAAAAATAACAATTGAAATGATGGATAATAGAAAATAAATTATACAAATAATGTATAGTTGCTTCATCCCCATTACCTCCAACAAGTTTAAAATTTTGACTTCACCCATGTATCTTCTTGTTCTCTACTTTGTATCAAACACAAGATCTGTCCCTTGGTCTACAGATTAATGGGTTCATACCTTCGTCACTAGGGCTCCCTACCCCTCGTCAATGAGGCCCCTACCTACAAGTTTCACCTTACTTCGTCACTGAGGCCCATGCCTCCAACCTGTTTGGTTGCTGGGTTGGGTTAAGGTACACCGGTGTACCCCTCCTTCCAACCCTCCAACCCTCCTCACATATTATTATTCACAGGGGTACCCCATCCCAACCCAACCCAATCCAACCTAGAAACCAAACTGGCCCCAAGTTTCCCCACCCCCACCATCAGGGACTGCGCCTTCCGCCTTCGAAGCCCTTGCCTTCAAGGCTCCCCACTCCCCCTAATTAGCACATAACATGCCATATTAGATGACCACTGTTGTTGTGGCAAGCTTTGAGAACCCCATATTCCTCATATAATCTAAATACGTCTTACTCTCTTACGTTCTATAAGCATGCACTAGTGATGAAACCTAGATTCTTATACTTTATACTTAAATCTTGACCTTAAATCATTAACAAAAACCTGCAAATAAACAATAGTATGGTCTTGTTGTATAAATATCCCCATCAATGACATCTTGATAAGGAAATGATGCAAAAGAAAAAAAGGAACAAGGACACACCACATGTAAACCGTGCTGTAAACAATATCCCAATAATACATCCAATTAAAAATATTCATAAACTACAGAGATCGAAGTTGAGAGATTCAAATTACACTGTAAGTAATGATTTAAACATGGAAACCCAAAGGGTGAAAACTAGACCTCAAACCATATTCTAGGATTTCTCTTTCTCTCTTTCTCTCAGCGGGACTTAGCTTCCACTATCTTGCACTACTTTAAACTGGGGGTAGCATAACCTTGTAAACAACCTATGTCCTTCCATGGATAAATCCTAGAGGAGTTTTTTTCCCTCTAATGGAGAAAGGACTCTGCAACTCGGATCTCTGCTTACAATATACTGAAGTGAAAATAGATTAACAATAATATTAAAAATCACAAGCTTACAAAATTTTAGCATATAATATATTTGAGATTGATGAAGATTGTTGTTGAGCACAAAGAACTTCAGTAGCTATAGACTTTTGGATTGCAGAAAGCTTGAGAGTATAGAATCACAAATAGAGCTTGAATATTACACATAATATCACTTTTTATTTTTTATGAGTAGGTAATGTTTTTCTTGGTTGCGTATCTCAATAAAAATATCTAAGGTCCTATTTATAGGGTTAGAGAGCCAAGATAGCCGTTGGTAGAAAAATAGGAAATTGTAACACTTAAAATATTCAAAAAATCGAAGTTAACCAATCGAGTTTTCAGAGTTGATTGATCAAAACTACAAAGTTGATCGATCAGGTCAACAATGTTGACCGATCATTTTTTGAATGTTATCGTCATACAAGCAGTTCCTTTGAAAGATTATGGTTGGGGGTACCCAATCAATTAGGCCTACAAACCCCCTATTAACTATTAGCCCGTGGGAAGCTCCATTTAGGCTAGCTGGCTTCACTCACTCACTCAATCGTTTTGATGCTCGTTTAGTAGACAACAAGTGGAATACATGATAATTCCTTTCTGTAGGGCGAGGACCAACCATATGAGTTTGTCAGTAAAGCATGGAACAATAGAGTGCTTAGTAACTACAAAGAAAAACAAAGTAGTTGATTGATTTGCTTCTGGCAAAGCGGGATGTTTGTAGATTTATATATAGTAATAATATGGTAAGAAGACTCCAAAGGCCGACCAGAGAGAGAGAGGGAGAAACAAAGCTGTCAAAAGGCAATAAACCCTCCTCACAATAGAAAACATCCCACTCATAGCCTTTTTTTTCCTCTTCCGTGGGGGAACGATCTTTCCCCTAAAACAACCAAAGACGAATGATCCACCTTCAAACACAAAGAAAATCTCCCCACCATTAAGGGCTCGAAAGAAATGGGGGTTGGTTGTTGTTGGGAGAATATAGAGCGTCAGGTAAGCGTAATAAGCAGACCTATGAAGAACATCCCACAACTATATATGATGCAACTCGATGAAGCTTATTTATATCTAGTTTGTAAATGGTCAAAAATCAAGCTCGAATAGCCAACTTTTTCCTTTTTCTGAGGTAGAGGTGGGCTTGTTCAAGCCTAATTCTAGACGTCAATCTCCTAGTTTTTCAAGAATTTCCGACCTCTCAATCGAGAATTGAGTCCACCCCAAGAGGCTCGGGGTCATCCCCTGATCTATTGCTGAAAACAAGACGCCCCCTTGAACCCCCTTGATTCCAAATCCTTAGGCTCAGGAACGGGCTCTAGCCGGGGTGGCTCATATTGCTCACCCACTTACCGCTGGGGTGCAGTATCGAGCATTGGCATGGCGGCCGCTGAGGAGGGGGTGGGGAGAACTCTAGATATCATAAAGAAATTATCGAGGCGAAGAGAAAATGGGCAGTCAGACGCCCACCCGAACCTCCCTCTTGAGCGCAGAGGGATGACTAAATGAATCATTGATGATCAAGATGACGTGTCTCCCCCAACTCTCTTCCCTCTCCCCGACATTGCTTCTAAGGGAGAGGAAGTTTCCAACTCTTAGTTTTTTGTCTCGATGTCGAGAAGGATGGATCTTTTTGAGAAGGGTGTCGGCTTGGAAGAAGAAATGAAATACGAACAGTTGTGCTGGTCGTAATAGCTTGGCGTTGAATGATGGAGCAAGAACACACATTCGACCAGAAGGGCGATACACCATGATACTTTCTATTTTGTCCAGTCCTGCTTTGGTCATTGGTTTGATGGTTGTATGCGCTAAAAATCAGGTACATTCTATTTCGTTTCCCATCTCCATTTTTCAGAACACTTCTAGGTTGCTTATTTTCTTTGGTCTCTGCTTCTCCACTATGATCTCCGAAGTTTTTCATAAAGGAGCAATTGCCATTTCATTATTATTTGTGATTAGGATGTTCAATATTCAAAAGGAGAAGATTCATGAAGAAAATTGCGCAAGATTCATGAAGAAAACTGTGCTATTTGTCACGGAGTGTTATTATTTGACCGATCCTTTGGTGGAAAATGTTCTTCATTTTAGATAATGAACCCATTCCACTATTGTCAACTTAAATAAATACGATATTTCTGAGATAAACAATTTATATTGGAAAGGTATGAAGTTGGATAGAGTTGGAAACATTGGAAAATTTACATTATACCTACTATTCTGTCTGGTTTTTGCTTGCTAGTATGATTTTATTAGTAGTCATGATTGGGCCTATAGTATTGACTATGCACAGGACTAAAAGGTAAAAAGGCAAGATGTATTCCAACGAAATGCATTGAATTTTAAGAGGCCTATAATTAGGAGGACACCATACAAATGAGCCCCCCTTTCCAAACAAAGCCTCTTGCCCCCAAACTAGAATATATTAGAATAAGGGATCGACGAGAGTCCGAGTAATTCAGAGGTAGAGGTTGACAAGCGATCAATGAAGTTCTCTTCATATGGGAGATCATGTGAGAATTGCTCCGACAAAGATCTTCGATCATCGAGTTGGCAGTATATACGACATTGACTGTACAAGTTTGTGAAGAGGGCTAGACAAGTATAATGACAGAGAGCGGCTGCAAAAACATGGCATAGCAGCACGGCCCGAAGCACCCTAAGCAAGGGAACGAAGAGAGGAAGGGTCAGCTGGCTTGTTTCATCTTTTTTTACGCTGGTCAAATGCTCAGTCAAAGAAGACTTCTCGAGAAAGAAAGCTCTTAGTTCAAATCTACAGAAAAGAACCCGAGTTAGTAGGCCAAAGGTTGCTGAGCTAGTAGTTCTGGGAAAGTTTAATTGGACATGCTACCTAATGTGTTCTCGATATGCTACCCCCACACTACTTGTTGTGCATAGGGATTTTCTTGTTGGTTTTTCTTATATATATTCAAAAGTCAACCAAATAACTTTTTCATTTCGTAAGTTGTTTGTTTCATAATTAGCTTCATGAAGAATAACACATAAATCCATGATTTATCATTATATATTTTATTTATTATCCCTCTTACTTGAACTTCTTAATAAGATTCTTCATTAGTTCACGAACTTTAACACCTAACCCTTTGTAAATAATAAATCCTATTTAGTGTACATAAATTACCCTATTTTGTATTTATTTCTTCAGTTTTTAACTGTTATAAACACCATGAAAATTAGTTTAACATTGTATATATTTGTTTTATAATTATTTATAAATCAAAATATTAAAAAATAATAAAAGAAATGTAAATAAGCATTTTTAATTACTATAAAATACTTGCAAAAAATTCTATCAAGTAAATATGTTACATTTTCATTTTGGGTTCTACATGAAACACTTTTGAATTTGAGGCTTGTAAATATTTGTTTTGCATTCTACAACTCCCCATCGTAGACCCAACTCTCCTCTTCCACGCGTCCCATCTAGCCACCACATCCCTCTAACCCTGGTCATCCCTAGACGGTTGAAGTCTTGACGGAAACCACTTGGAGTTGACTCCTTCATCTTCAAATACATCACCTCCGATGCCCATGCACATCATTCACCTTCATGCACGAGAGCTCCGAGCACACCTCCACCTCTTGTGACAGAGTGAGTGCGAGAATTTGAGCGAAGGACTTTATCTCGTCGACATGATCCACGGTGCATTTCGTCTTATTGCAACTTCTCTTTGAGTTGCTTAAGCTCTACGATCTGCCCTCGTGTTGAGAGATGACTGGGGAGCTTCCAACCTCCTCCCAGTGGCCCATCTCCGCCTATCTAGTGCTCCTCCGTCGACCACCTTCTTCTCCAGGTTATCACTTTTGTTTTTTCCTTCTTATTTCTCCCTTTTATCTCAGCACATACACCCCCTCATCGTCACCTGAGTACACTCACACATTCACCATTCTCTGATGATTTTCATGCCCCTTCATCTTATTCCCTATGCTTCTCCATCACCGCTTCCATCTTGATCCTTCAAAGCCCTCACAAAGGGCGATGAACTCATTTGGGCTCCTCTTCTATGCCTTGACAGAGCCTTCATTTCTTCCTCATTCACATTCCAATAGTTTCTAGAAAGCTTAGGTTATTGCTAACCACTGTAGGAGGGAGCAAGAACTTCAATGATCGGTATTTTCATGGAGCTCCGGTCAAGTTATTCTTCTTTGATGATGCTGCATCGTTAGGAGATTACATACCTCCTCCACCCTCATCTTCACTTCAAACAACTTTGCAAGGGTTGCAGGAAGCTCCTTCGACCTTCAGACCTCACAACGGAGTGACGAGAAGCCAGCTGCACCTCATCGGAGCTCTGCTATTCCACCGCTGCACACGAGGAGAGGGAAGAATGCACGTTACATGTGCTGTTGGATTAGATCGGTCCGATCTGATCCGACAACTGAGATCCACTCTCAGCTTCACATCGAAGCAATGCTTCACTCCATAGATGCCCTAGCCTACGCACGAGCCACTAAGACACGCCACGTCGCCCGAGCCAGAGCCGCATCCCGAGCCTAGCCCCACGTCTTCACCTCATGTGATCGGGAAAAAAATGCAGAATTTGGGTCGTACGTTCGTAGATTTGCAGATAGGTCCTACACGTGCCCCCTGGATAAATTGCAAAATAATCCCGTTGTTTCATTGTATTTTTATTTATACCTCACACGTGGCTGTTTTGCATGTTTAGCCCTGACAGCTTATATATTTGCATTTCAGACATCTTTTAGACCTTTTTGTGATGTAAATATTATGTTTTTATTTCAATTATGGCCATGACTTTGATTCTTAATATCTTGTGAACTTTAATTCCAAAATTCATGAAATTAGTCTTGTTTTGAAGGTCTTTCCATGCTCTTTTATGTGATATATTCATCTCTCTGATATGACTTGTTATAAACCATTTTAAACTTGATATCTTGAATTAGAAATTGCATGCTTATGGACTTAATGTAAAATTAAACTCCCTGATTTGCCTTAAAATCATATATATGATCAAGACCATGTTTGATTAGGCTTGTAGATCCATTCTTGACTTAGCCTTATCTTAGGGAGTTTTGACGTGCTTAGTGGTCAAATTGGTCCCTTAATCGAGTTGAAAAATACATGATTTGAAATGATGGATTACGTTGTATAATTTTGGACCATTTTAGGTATGTTGATCTAAATTGCTTTAACTTTGAATCAGGAGCATTATTTGTTTTTTGTTTGTGTGTTTATGTGCATTGTATAATGTGGTGAATTTAGTCTCATTTTCTTTGCATGTAACCTAATTGCATTAGAAAACCTATAAAAAATAATGCATGCGCATTGCGCCACATTGCATCCTTGACCTAGATGACCACTTAGAGTAGCCTAATGACATAATTTAGGTCTCAAAAGATTAAGATAATCAGTAGTGTCCCTGTGTCCGACCCTGGACTTATCTAGGAGATAACCGAGCCACTCCTCCTAGAGGTCCTCGCTCAATTCTGATTGACCCGTAATTGGCCATATTACAACAAGCCGAAATTAGAGTAGTGAATGCATATTTGATCAGATGGCATCGTTGTCATGGACACACTTAATTAGACTATTTGATTAGGTTGGATTTACACGATTAAGTGAAATTTGAGTTATTTAGGTTAAGCTTGTTTCATGTTTATGTTTTTTGTTTTTATCTTGTTGTGTTTAAATTGTTAATTTGATTAATTATATCTCTTGAAAATTTCTAACCATTGTTGTTTTGACCAGGGCCCATGAAGCGACTCAACCAAGAGTGAAACATAGGCTCGAGCTCGGTGCTTGAGCTAAAAACGGTCAAGCCAACCGCATTGTGAGAATTTATATAATTAGATTAATAATTTCATTTCCTTAGTTATAATTATTTTTGTAACTATTTGTTGTAATAATTTAGGTAATTACATCTTTAAAGCATCTCTTGTTTTGGAGCTTGTGTATGTACCAGAGACTTGAACACTTTTATTCTTTTGATTGTGGTTATATCGATAGTGGTTCTCGACTTGAGTGGTGAAATTAGGATATGTACACTATATTTTTATGTTCCAATATGATTCTGCCCTCGTAATTTAGGTCACACTGTTCTTAAGTATCCACCATCTTAATGATTCAATAATGAGATACACTTAAGACGTATGACTTAGGTCAAATTTTAATGTACTCTTTCACGAAAATAGTATCCTATTTAGGTGTGGCTTTTTATCGACTTGCATGCATTTAGTGTAAAATTTACAATTCAGGCTTGCAAAACTCATGGAGAGTGATGTGAAGCGTTGTAAGTATACTTCTTCCTGAGCATGCATCATTAGTTTCACGCTTGCATTCTATTTTCTGACTCCTCCCTTAGTTTTGTAACCTAAGTTTGACAAAGAAAAGGGATCGAATGCTAGGCGTGATTTGATTGTGCTGACATTAATCCATTGGCAATCTAACATAAAAGTTGGGACTGAATTAAAGCAAGTCAACTAGATAACTTGGCATAAAATGAACACTTGTATTACATGTACATAAATCCCTCATTGGACACATGTACTTATCCCTAGACAGAGTGGGTGAGGATACACACATTAAGGTTAGATTCCGAATCCCTGGACTTGCCCCCTAAGTCTCCATTTTGACTCTCGCGGATTTAGGAGCTGTAAGGGCTTGCCTTCGACCTTGGTGTACATTTTAGTTATGTCAGCCTGTGTCTCTCTTTTGGGGATGTGATATTGAACACAGCAGCTCAGCAAGATTACCTCATTGATTAAGAGCATACAGGGGCATCGATGGGCATAAGGAGACACCATGCGTGTAATGTACTGAAAGATTATTCTACTACCAACTAAAATTGACAAGATAATTCGACCGAACCATTACGGCCTTCACGTGTGAAGTTGGTGAATTCAACAGGTTTGATTTCTATTTGAATTGCGTGAGTTTACTCTGCACATTTAAGTGCACCATAGTGCATATGATCTCCTTGCTATTCGTGTTCATTACAATCCTCTTGATATCGAAGATGACTAGTTGGGGTGATTTTTGTTTGGACTTTGTGAATATATCTTTAAGCCCTCCAAAGAGTACATCTTCAAAGGTCCCTTCAATTCCTGGACCTCCCTAGACTCATGACCTTCTTGAGTCCAGGTTCACTCACTTCAGAGATGGTCATACACCGATCAACTCCTTTCTCTCTTCCCTACTCATCGAGGAAGACCTTCACCTCGATGAGGTTGATTTGAGTTTAATAGCCTCTTCCAATTCGAAGCCATTTATTGATGAAAGTTTCTAAGAAGATTCAATCAAGATGCCTCCAAAAAAGCAAAACAATGACGAGGAACGCCTAGAGGACCCCATGCAAATGATACTTGCTAGACTTGCTGCATGTAAGCAGTAGAATGCCATATTTAGATCTCAGATTGGATAGTTGAATGTGGGGATATATGCACCCATAGATGTGACCTACAATCGAGACAATTTTGAGTGCAAAATTTCCTAAGTCCCGAAGAACCAGAGATTGAATATGAGTTGAAGCCGCAGTTCATGAGTTTGTTGTCGCACTTCATGGGAATGCCCACAAGGGTCCTTATGCATTCCTAAGGGACTTTGAGCTCATTTTCACTAACCTTAGGCACCATAGGGATAACCAAGGTTATATTAGGCTCACTTCCCTACAATTTACCTTGGGGGATAAGGCAAACTACTGGTTGAAAAATCTAGGTCTCGTAATGACCACCTACAACCAGTTCAAGGACATGTTCTTAAGGAAGTTGTACCCTTTGAGTAGAACAATTCAAATGAGGATACATATGACATGTTTTTGCCAGCTGCCCAATGAGTCGTTCTGTGATACTTGGGAAAGATTCAAGGACATATTGCAGAAGTGTCCATGTCATGGTATGGAAGATACAACTCTAGTCCAGTCTCTTTTCAACGGTCTCAACCCTGAGGTGCATGGATTAGTGAGCACTTCATGTGGAGGAAGCTACATGTCATTGCGAGTGGATATCGTCTGGAAGGTATTTGAGAAGATGGTTGAGATAAGCTGCTCACATACCGCAAGTAGGGCGTATGCAGAGTCCCCCATTTGACTCTTATCCAGACGGGGAAAGAAGGTTGTAGTCAATCTCTCTGAGGACTTGATTCCCAGCATGGGAATCATTACTGACAAGCTGACAATAGTTGAGAGGATCGATAAGAGGATGAATGAGCTTGACAGTAGTCTTCCCAAGCTTTCGAAGCAAATGGAGAAGCTGACTGAGAATGTATCTAAGATGAAGATACCTTCCATGACTACATATGCTACTCCTGTTTACGGAGTACACCATGTACATGAGCAACCGATGTCAGGGACACCCCAACCATGGGTAGAGGACCACTCCTTTACCTAATCTTATCAACAACAACCATCATCAGCCAAGATATCTATGAAGGAACCTCCTCATGTGTGGGAGGAAAATGGTGTGGTATACTCACAACCCTGCTAGACAGTGAAGTACTGAGGACCATCAGTCTTACCAGCATCCCCCAACTTCTACAACACCACATTCATCCCAGAACCTCTTCCTTCACAACCTAGCCATGGATCTTACCACCCCAACATCAGAGACAATAGCAGCAGTATGGATGTCAGTAGACGTACCAGGCAGGCCAGCAGGGCCCACATTATCAGCATCACCTACATCGACAAAAGTAGTATCAGAGCCAGTCCTCGCGTTATTCTTCATCTCATTAGCATACCTCTTTATTAGGACCCACTGACTTTCAACGCCGGACTTTCGATGAGATTCCTTCCTACTAGGATGAGATTCAGGATATGTTGATGGAAATCAACCACCTATCTCAATGGAAAAATGAGCAGCTGGCATCTTCGACCTCCATTCTTGCTCAGGTTCAGGCTAATCCTAACGGCATGAACAAGTCTCAATCACAATAATAGTTTGGTCAGGTATACTACTCAGATGCTTTTAGATCTGAGCATGAGATTATTTCGTATGATAATGTTAACAATATGTCACTCAAGAGCGGAAGGACCGTTTTCGTACCTGACCGGGCAAGGGACATGGAGAGGGTCACCTCTGGAGCTCGACTTGAGGAGACTTCGAAGGAGAGGAGGAGAGGCATCTCAATCATTAACTCCTTTAACAAAGAGCGAGGATATGTACTCAGGGGACAGAAAGAAGGAAGAGGACACGAGCACAACGGTAGTAACATAGAGACACCTTGGAATCTATGGAAGACCTTGTATCTTCAGTTGAGGAGGATATATCATCAGCAGCTATCCCCCAACCTCTAGTAGACAACTAAGATTTTAATTCCAAGTCGCATTCAAAAGATTCATGTATGAAGAACTCTGTTTTAATCAATGCAAAGAATGGCGTTTCAGTTTTCAATTCAGATTCTTCATCTTCTGTTTCCTTTGCTTCTATCCCTTCTCTGTGCTCTTACGACAAGAAAGCGTAGCATGAAAAAGATTCAAAGGATGACCCAGAAATAACATGTTTTTGTAAGGACAATATCCTAGTTAAGGTACCATTTGATGAGTATGTGGCTAGCCATCCTGCATTTCAGAAGTATCTTGAGGTGCGATGCACACCTAATAGGGTTAGCAGGAAGAAACTCGACAATTATGTGAAGACTCACATCTTATCAGTAGCCGCTACCTATTGTCTCAAGAATCAACAATTACCAAGTAAGAAGAAAGACATGGGTGCTCATTACATGGAGAGTCATATTGATGGCATTGCATTTACATGCGCTCTCCTAGATAACTGTTCTTCTATTAACATTCGACCCTTAGCTTTACATGAAAACTTGGAGTTAGGAACACTTTGAAAATAAAGATAATTACTCCAATTTGCTGATAAGTCAATGAAGAGACCTAAGGATAAGCGAAGAACATTGTTATCTCGATTAAGGGACAAGACTACAAAGTAGACTTTACAATCCTTGATATGGAAATCCCTAGTAATTGAAGAGAATCTCAAATCATTCTTGGGCGATCATTCCTTAGGACTATCGATGCTTCATTTGATTATCATACAAGAATGATGAAGTTTCGTTCTCTAGGTGAACAAGTGGAACTTGAGATGAGGCAGATAAAATGGTAGTGACCTGACTCAGAGACCAGCACAGACTACTCTTCTTCAAAGGCAGAATGCAATATGATCAATATAGTTGGGATTTGGAGACAGAACCCATCAAGGCAGAGAGAGACCCTCTCATCTAGAGAGGACATTGTACACGATGCAATTTTTCAGATGTTGCCAAGATTATTGAGAGGTACACCTATTCCCTTGATGACTCAAAGATCCCTTCGGATCTGTCGGTTTCATCTCCTTAGAAAAGGTCAAGGGATATAGATGATCAATCAGACATGGCTTTGGATGAACCGCTACGTTTCTTTGGAGATCTGAAGCCCTACACAAAAGAGTTGGTGGCGAATATCGCACAGTTGGATCCACCTTCATACAACACGAAACAGATTCAGATGTGATTCATCCAGACCTGATTGATGACATAACACTGTTAGAGCTGAAGTCGCTCCCTCCTAAACTAAAGTATGCCTTCCTTACGTGACTTAAAGATATATTTCCTGACATCACTAGTTCTGACTTGACCTTAGAGCATGAGTCTAGGCTCTTAGATGCCTTAGAGAAGAACTGCAAGGCTATAGGCTGGACGGTGTCGGATCTCGTGTTAATTAACCTTGTCGGATCTCGTGTTAATTAACCTTGCTCTCTTCTTGCACCACATTTTATGTTGAGGATAATGCGAGACCTTCCCATGAGTTCCATAGGAGACTAAACCGTAATCTACGGGAAGTAGTGAATAAATAAATTGAGAAGCGGTGTAAAGTCGGATTCATATACCCCATTTCTGACTCTAAGTGGGTGGCCCCACTTCATGTTGTCCCTGGGAATTTGGATGGTCACCAACAAGGAGGGGTTAGAGATCGCAACATGAGTACCCATGTCGTGGTGCAACTATGTCAACTACATGCACCTAAATGCCACGATCAAGAAAGACCACTTTCCCTTGCCATTCATTAATCAGATTCTAGAGAGACTAACAGGGAAAACATTTTTCTGTTTTCTTGACAGGTACTCAAACTACAATCAGGTAGCCATCACCCCTAAGGACCAAGAAAATACCACATTCACATGTCCATTCGACACTTAAGCATTCAGGCGATATTCAAGCTCTACAATGCCTCGGGCACATTTCAGTAGTGCATGATTGCTGTATTTGCCAAGATGGCAGGAGATTTCCTGTTCATGGATGACTTCTCGATACACGATGATCCTTTTAAACATGTTTAGCCTACTAGGACTGAGTCCTCAAGAGGCGTAGGGAGGCAAATCTGGTACTCTCCTGGGAGAAAAGCTATTTTATGGTGACGGAGAGTATCGTGTTGGGGCACGTCATCTCTAAGAAGAGAATGAAGGTTGACCTTGCCAAGGTGGACATGATCAAGAAACTTGATCTACCAACCAACGTAAAGTCAGTGAGGTCATTCTTAGGGCATGTTGGATTCTACAGAAGATTCATTCAACATTTTTCAAAGATTGTCCCCCTACTAACTAAATTCTTAGGAAAAGCCATCGAGTTCATTATTGATCACAAGTGTCTAGAGGCCTTTAAGCTTTTGAAGAGGAAGATTTGTGACTCGTCGATCTTACAAGCTCCTGACTAGCATCTTCCCTTTGAGATCATGATTATAAAAGCTTCAGATTTTACCATAAAAGTTGTGTAGGTCAGAGGCAAGAAGGGATTTCGTATGCAATCTACTACATGAGCAAAGTTTTGGACCCTGCATAGAAAAATTATATCATGACTGAAAAGGAAATACTCGCAGATGTCTTATGTTTTGGGCTCTAAGGTGACAATCTTTAATGATCATACAATAATTTTATATTTAATGAAAAAGAAGGATGCGAATGTGCATCTTCTTAGGTGGATTTTGCTACTCCATAAGTTTGATTTTGAGATAAAGGATAAACCTGTAGTTTTGAGATAAAGGATAAACCTGTAGTGAAGAATGTTGTGGCTGATCATCTTTTCTGAATTGAACAGAAGGATTCTCCTGACATTGAGCAGGTTAGAGAGACCTTCCCATACGAGTCATTTTGCGTTATTGACTCACTCCCATGGTATTCCAACATGATGAACTATCTTGTCTCCAAGCATGTTCCTCATGGTTGGACTAGGAGCAATATTGACTAACTGAAATCAAATTCGAGGAGATACCACAAGGAGGATTCATTCCATTTCCTTGAAGGGCTGGATTGCATCTGGAGAAGGTGTATTCCTCATGAGGAATACCAGAGTGTCATCACGTATTTTCATTCGCTTGAGGCTAAAGGACACCATTCAGGGAAGAGAACCACAAACAACAAAACTGTATGTAACTTTGTGAAGGACCATATCATTGCTAGGTTCAGGATCCTAAAAGTTTTGATTTCTGATGAGGGTTATGAATCCATGATTCATCTACTTTGTATGGATATATTAACAAAATCTCCTTAAGAAATCACTAATTAAACCCCTTAAAGTTGATTAATTAGTATTCACTAATCGTATTAATTAGGGTTTAAAATCTTTAAATAATTAACCCTTATTTTTGCCTTGATTGAGCTTATTATTTGATGTGTAAATAATTTTTATTTTAACCTAATATTTTTTAAATTACTTTAATTAATTACTAACATGGCATAAAGAATTAAAATCCATAAAAATCACAAAATCAAGAGAAAATACAAAAATCAGGCTTTTTATATTTTGTACATATTTTATCTTTGTCAATTTTATTTTGTCTTTTTCTAACCTATAAAAAATCCGTAAATTAATTATGTATACATTGTATATAAATTAATCTACTAAATAAAATCAAATTAAAAATAAAAAACATACAAATGCAAAAATTCGGTATTTTATTATGTATAGAATACCTCCAAAAATACATTTTGTACAATTGACCTCTTTTAATTTTGGATCCTTCACAAAAATTGTAGATCTCGTCGAGATGAGCAACTTTAGTGTTGACCACTTTTTATTTGACTTCATTTACCATTTCTTTCTTTTTTTATTTTATTTATTTATATCTTTAATTAATGTTTATATTTTATTTTACTTTTATTTAATCATTAATTTTATTTTATTATTATTTTAACTTTTATTTATTTTACTAACTTTTATTTATTTTTTATTTTTATTCCTTTATTTATCTTCACTTTTCCCCTCTTCTCTCTCTCTCTCTCCGCTTCTCTTGGTCATGTGTGCATCACGTAACCCATTCCATCTCTCTCACAGTACGTCTAGCACACGTACTGCCTCTTCCCTCTCCAGGGACGTGCACGACACGTGTCACACCCTTCGCTCTCCTGCAACGGCTGACGTCACCGACCGTTTCCCTCTCTACATAACCACCTCCACCCTCCGTCGTTACAACTCCTCGACGCCCCATCTGCATAATGCCTGCAACCTCGCCACCTAAAAATCTCTCGCGTCCTCTCCCTTCCTCGCATCTGTCCTTCCTCCTCGATCCGGTGAAAGCGGACTACCTTCAACCGATGAGATCCACGGAGCTCCGCTCCATGTTTCTTCCCCTTCCGGCAAAGCACAACCTCGTGGTCCTCCCCCCAACCACTGAGGCAATGACCATTAGGTTGAGCGTAGCTCCCCTCTTCCATCTTCCATCAACTCTGTCAGCCTCATCTCCACCTGTGTACCTTCGCTGATGCTCGACCTTTACTCCGCCTCATCTCTGCCTGCGTACCCTCACCACCGACTGCCTTCTGCTACCTCGCCATCGCTCACTGGCTCCGCCCGAACCCTCGACCTCAGGCGTGTGGTGCATGAGGTCGAGATCCATGCCATCAATGTCTACCTCTGCATCGACTACCCTCGCCTTGCGCGGCTGCTCTGCCTCGCATCTTCATCGAGTGATACTGCTCCACCTCGTATCTTCACTGAGTGTTGATGCCGCCCTCGACCTCCAACCACTGTTGGATCAAGGGCCAACCCTTGATCCAAGGCCCTCGTGCCGCCACATCGTCGCCTCTGAAGCAACTATCCACGCCTCAAGGCTTGGGTATCCGAGCCTCGCATCACCTACCAAATGGAGGCGTGGGTCCCGAGCATCAACCTCCACCGTCGAACCTCACTACGTACGTGCAACACATGTGCGGTAGTGGAAAAATTACATCAGTGTCCTTCCTTCCTCCAAATTCATGAAAAGTCCCCACCGTCCAAGATCACGTGTCCCGTGCGTGTGTGCTTGGGCAAACTGCAGAGAAACATCTTCGAGTTTAAAATTTATTACAGATAAGTCCTTCAGGGATCTCATTGAAGAGAAACTATTTTTTATTACATTGTAGTTCCTGGAGTTGATTTATTGCATATTTTCCTCATTTGAACTCTGATTTTAGTGCATAAAATGTCATTTTAAAGCTTATTAAATGCTCTTTCATTATATATATTCCGTGGAATGATCCGGACATAATCTGGGATCTAACGGTCCATGAGTTGCCACAACACCCCCACCCGAGCCTCGACCAGTGACTCGAGGCTCTCTCCGAGAATCCTGAGCCTCCACAACAGCCGCACCTTAGCTCCAGGAACCCAAAGCACGCGCATCTTCCACGTGGTTCTTCAGGAGCTCCTGGCCTCTGCTTTGTCCTGTCGAACCTCCATAGCACGAGTCACACGCCCACGAGGGTAAATTGCAAGAAGACTACCACTAGTTCCGTAAATTACAAAAAGAGCCTTACCAGCAAGGCGGCACGTGCACGACACATGTGGTGAATCTCCCTGAGTGGGTATATTAATATGTACTTGTTGTTGCTCGACACTCAGCTAATTAATCAGAACCGAATCAAATGTCTCTGTGAAGAGGACTCTATTTTTAATTTATATCCCAAGCAAGTCTGGCATCGAACACAAGGAGGCAAAGGAACAATTTTGGGTTAATTCAGAATACTAAGCTCTAGGTTTCAAATGCGGATATTTTGTATTTTTTATGTGCAAAAAAACATGCGAATGTAAAATACGGGTGAATTAAGTTAATAAGAAAACACACAACTTAACCAAATTAAATTTAATGTGAAATTAATCCAATTTAGCCAAATTATATTTTTCCTAGAAACCTAATCCAGTGATGAATGCAAAACACATTTTTTTAGAATTTTAAGGATTAAAATGCAACAATGAAAAATGCACATTTTATGGGTTTTCACGTAATTTTTCACATAAACAGAAATAAAAAATTATGAAAATTTACAGAAACTTAAATATGATGAAATGAGGCTATAGTATTTTTTTTAGAATTTTTCGAGAATATATGAATTTTTTTATAAATTTCTTAATGAAAATAGAGTGTGTGCAAGTATTTAATTCCTAATAAATCCACTATGTCAATTTTCTATAGAGAGAATTATCATAACAAAATATTTTAATAAGCAATTTAGGAGAGTTGTAATTTCATAAAAATAATATGTGGATTTAATTACAAATCATTTACTAAAATCACTCTACAATTTATTTAAGGCAAAGAACAACCCCAATTAGGATGAAATTTGGATAGTAATTAAAGCATATTTCAAGGCACCATTTCTGATTTTTGAGGAATTTTTGGAATAACCTGAATTAAATATGAATTTAAGATCTCACAATGGGTAAAATGTAAAATATTTCACTAAAACAATTTTAGTTAATTACCCAAAGCTACAAAAATCTAACTAAATGGCTAAATGATAGAGAATTAGTTTCTCAATAATATGACAATTTTATTAAAATAAATGATGCAAAACAAATGTCCAAATTAACATGCAAATATAGGGTATCCGTACAATTCCAGAAAATAAAACTCACAAACAAACTATGTACATGGACGTTTTTTTTGCAATAATAGAAACATATATGATAAAATATGCAAAATTTACAAAAATAAAATACAAAAGAAAATTGAAGACCTTCATGGGCAGCATTTTGGGCACGACAGGGAAGAACGGCGGCGGCGAGGAGTAGGGCTGGGGGTGGTGGAGGGCCTGCGATGGGTGGAGAGGCGGCTGGAGCATGCAGTTAACAAGTGGGCCGTAGGTGACACGCGTTGGAGTGTCCTGCAGGCTGGAGGCGATGGAGGGCAGCGCCCGTTGGCGCGGTGCACGTGGATGGAGGAGCAGCCACGATGCAACCCACACGGGTGGTGGCGACCGTGGAAACGGGCAACCACAAGTGAAAGCCGCGGCTGCAGGATGGGCCGTGGACGGAGGGGCATCCAAGGGGGGCTGGTCAGGAGGTTAGCATGGCTAACTGGAGGCGCTTGTGATGGCTGCGAAGCAGGCGACGGTGGTGGACGACCAAGGGGGACGTGTGGTGGTGGGGCTTGTGGGCGGCTGTCGTGAAGGAGGGGCTGGAACAGGCGGCCTTGGCGGCGGTGGGGGCAAGTGGGGCGACCACCTGCTGTCTCTTTTTTTATTTTTTTTATTTTACTGTATTATGATTTTATTTTTTTATTTTTTAAAATTGGGAACAAACAAAACAAGAAAGATGAACAATGGGTGATTTGGTGTGGTGATTATGAGAATAAATGAGGATGATGATGTGGTGGTGTAATATAAAAATTATTGCATGGTGAAGCAACAAGGGAAAAACTGTTAGATAAAATTAAATAATAAGGAAAATGAGAGTGAATACTTACCTGAATTTTCGCGAGAAGGCGGAGCAACTATGCTGGGCTCCTATCATGACCTCGATCCGATTGTATGCAAGCTTGATGGGAAACTCACGACGCGGGGACGATGGTTGTCACAGATCTCACTTGAAAGAAGGTCATCGTTTCGTATCGTGATGGAACACTGTCACCGATTGACCTCGATGAGCTCTCTCCTTTTTCTCTAAGAATGATGGATGGGGAAAAATGAGGATGAAGAGAAGAATAAAAAGAGAAGGGTGATGGAGGTTAAAAAAGGTAGTGGAAGAAATGACGTTGAATGGGAGGTTAGATGAAGAAAATGGAGTTGAATGGGAGTTGGTGGTAGAATGAGAAGTTAGATTATAGAAAAAATTAAAAATAAAAATAAATTAAAAGTTGGCTACTAAAAAATAAAATAAAATAAAGAGAAAAGAGAGTAGAGAATTTACAAAATAAAACAAACAATATGTATATTTTTTTGCTTTTCTAATTTTATTTTTTTGTATTTTTAGTAAAATATATTTAAAAAATAAAAAATAAAAAAAATAGAAATAAAAAATATTTTTTTGGATTTTTTAGTAATTAAGAAAAGTAAATAAAAAATGAGAAAAGAAAAATATGTACATTATATAACAAGTTACTTTGCCATATTTTCAATGACAACATTTTTTGAGATTTTTAATTAAGTTATTTATTAAAATATATAATAAAGAAATTAATAGAAAAAGAAATAAATAAAAAAGGGTTAGATTTGTACAAGAAAAAAAATTAAATTCACATTTATTGCATTATGTACAATATATAACGAGGACCCAAAACTCAAATTTTGCAAACGAGCTCTGATTTTAATGAAACCATTTCATTGGATAGATGATTCTCTAACTTAAACTTTAAAAGTGAGTTTGGTGAAATTGGAGTTCATATGGAGCGAGAATTTGGCCGAGAAGTTGGACTTTACGACAATTTCTCTTTGGGATATAGAAGTATTTATTTGAGATAAAATTCATTTTATATTTTTGCATTTTTATGTACATTTCTATAAAGAAGTTAGAAAAGAATTAGTTGAAAAGGAGTTGAAATGAAATTATTAAAAATACATGAAGTTTGGCTATTTACAGGTAAAAACTCCTTTATTTTACAGCTTTTTATTATTAATTTATTTTATATAATATAATATATAATAATTAGTGTATTTTATTTACAGAGTTGTTTTATTAATTTATTGATTTTATGGACATTTATTTGAGATTTACTCAGAGATTTTGCTAAAATCAATATATTGAGATGATGAATAGTGGATTCATCACCCCCTATACCTAAAGTTTGCTAGTCCTCGAGCAAATAAAGAATGAATAAGTTGAATTAACCCCTGACTGTGCATGTGAATACAAGACTTGATCTGTTGAAGAACTCTCGATTTTAGAGATCCTAAAACTCTAAGCTGAACTAAGCTCTAGCCAAAATGTATTCAATTTCTCTAATCATCATACGCTCTATGTATACATATATAATAGGGACATGACTTTACGTGTGGACTACAGTTACAAGAGTAGAGTCGCAACTTCACCCAAGGTTCTAGTCCAAGAGACTCTCCTAAGAACCCGATCCTCAACACTAGGGAATAAATTTATTTCTTGCATCCAATCCACCATCTCTTTAGTTGTCAAACTTAAAAGTGTAGATGGAAGGCCAGTTGATGGAGGGCGTAGGATTGTGTTATTTCTTCTCTCCCTATCATTCGAACAAGGATCCTCTCAAGTACCTTATTAACTCAACACATGTATTTTTTGGTTTGTTGATCAATGTATCCATCAAGAGAATTCAGAGTCGTCTGCACTTTTTTCCTGGGAGTACACCGGGGTGTGTCTCTTTTGAGTATCTAAGATACCTTCCATATACGATGCAGATCCCTTTTTGGTGCTAGCCCGACTCCTGGTCCTAATAGCGGTGGTCCAAGTGGACACTTTGAAATGGTTGGGAGCGCTCACCTTTGGTGGAAGGTCTTTGATATTTGACTTTGTATGGTGAGAGATTTTCGTTCAACATTTCTTTCTTTCTTTTCTTTGCCTTTGGCAAGCTCCACTGCTTTTAACAAAAGTTGATGCATACTGATCAATATTTTTTTAGATTTCATCACACCCTGGCACATAGGTAAATGTCAAGAGATAGTACAAGAACCATGTTCTCATACTGGCTAAAGGTGCTGACACTCAGGTTTCATGAAGCCTTCATTGATTTTATCCCATCCCCGAGCATCATAAAATTAGGTCCAAATTCAAATCCCTCATCTCAGTTCCTCAAGTGAAATTTCAACTCATCTCGTCATAACTGCAGTCGTGTACGTGAGGTGCTGATAATATTCTTAAGGTAGAGACTAAGCATACAATATAGCAAACAAATCTTTCAAACTAGGGAAATATGAATAATTAAGTCAAAGACCCTAATGACTAATGCTGGTTATCTCAAAATCTCAAGATCTCATAAACCAAGTGTTCTTGAACTTAACTAGTCTTGTGTGAATGTGCAAGTGTCAGGGACTAAACCAACTCATTAGTTAGTTTTTTTAATATTTTTCTGAAAAATAAAGGAAAATAAGAAAGAAGATTTTTTTGAAAAAGTTTTTTTTCAAAAGTTTTTTTGAAAAAAGGTAAATAAGAAAGGACACATATTTTTTGAATTTTTTTAAAGAAAGAGGATTTTTTTCTGAAAAGTTTTTTTTGAAAAAAGAAATTTTTGAAAATATTTTTGATTTTGTCAAAAAGTATTTATATTTTAAAAAACAATAAGAAGATTTTTTTGAAAAAGGAGTGTTTTATTTTTTTTTGTTTTTTTTAAATTTGTTTTATGAAAAACTTTTTTGTTATACCTCTTATTTACAACACTTTACCCATAACCCCTATTTTTAATTACAAACAAGTCGAAGTACGAGCTATAGGTAAAGTATATATGTAATATATACAAACCCCCTATACTTAACATGTGATATGTCCTTATGGCACTAGGTGACAAAAAGCCATAGCTCATACTAAGCATAAGTGGTTGAAGAGAATAGAAGAGAAGAAGAATATAAAAGCATTGGAGATTATACAATGGGCATCGACCCCCCTATACCTAGGCTCTGATCAGCCTAAGTATTGGAGAGAACACAAAGATTGGGTGACCGATGAGGGTGGGAAAGAATATACAAAAAGAAAATAAAAAGAAGAGATAGAGCAACTCGGGTCACTCACCCCCTATACTTAGGATCTAGTCATCCTAAGTATAGCCAAAAAATAAAAATGATACGGAACTGGGACGAGTGATGCAAATCACAGGGGAGGGATGGAAATAAAGGAAGGAAAATCTATACAAGGAGGAATGAGAATATGCAAGGATAAAGAAGGTTTGTGATGGAACTTCTTGCGGGAGCAAGGGGGTGGGTAGTATACATATGTGTCGTTGTCAGAATCGTCCTCAGAGGAATAATAGTGAGGGATAGGGAACGTCCAAAAAGGGTCGACACACGACTGCTTGCTCAAATATGGCTCAAGAACAACCGAACCGAGCTCACTCATATCGATCACCTCATCCAGACCTGATGAGGACTCCTTAGAAAATTCCTTAGGCAACTTTCTTAGTCAGTTTTCTAGAACTTGAAGCATCAAGAGGAAGAGGAGAGTGATACATCTTTAGGAGTTTGGGGGAACATCCTGAGGAATCAATAATCTTCTTCTTCTTACAGATGGCCAAATAGAGGATGGAGCAACTGATTTTTCGAGATTGGTCAATTTGGTCTCGGTTGTCTCAGGTGTAGGTCCTGGATGTAGTGTGTGAGATGCTAACCAGAGGTTCATCATCAGATGAGTCACCATATGCATTGTAATACTCCTGCAGGGTCAACACTCGTCTCTGGTATGGTATAGTGTTCTCAGTTGGCTTGGCGTTGGTCGATGCATGCGTCGGATCATCTAAATAGTCAAGGAAATCGGAAATGATTGTGTCCGACTCAGGGGTAGCTTCTGGTTGCGAGTCCTCTCTAGAAGCTATCATGGTGATGGTGATGCAAGCAGTGGGTGATGCGGAGGTGTAGGGAGTCTCTGAACCAATGGTCGTATGGACATTCGGTATCTCATGTGTAGTAGAGAGACATGATTCAACTGTCGCTTGGAGGTCACGACTGTCTGCGTCTTTATGGGTTACCTTAGAATATTAAGTGTCCTCATATATTAGATGAGGTCGGAGTGCTCCCAATGTAGTGAAATCGATCTCCCGAATCTCACAATCTATAATTGCCTTAGCCAAGGCTAAGAACGATTTCCCGAGAATGATCGGAGACTGTGTGAACTCTCCTCGGTGCTCAATGTCAATGATCATGAAGTCTACCTGTAGTAGTGCACCTTGGAAAGTAATGCTGTCTGAAATGGTTCCTCTTGACCATTTTATAGACCGATCATCCAGCTGAACGATCTCTCTCATCTTCCTACTTGATCCGAGTTTGAGCTTGGCAAACATGGAGGTTGGGAGGATACTTATCGGCGAGTCATCATCGATTCTTGTATGGGTGAAGGTAGTGTCTTTGATTTCACAGTCAAACCTAGGCAACCGCTTCACTCTACGGCTCTTGATTTTTCTCCCTATCACAAAGAGGTGGCCATAGACACTATGTGTTTCTCAGTCCTTATCCTCTTATTGCCCGACCTTTTAGGCATCAATTTATTTCTCACAAATCTTTTGATGTCGGGAAAGTGTTCAATGTCCATTATTACAGGGAAGCTCAAAAATCAACTCTCTATCAATCGCTTCCCTAACCGCAGGGCCTAATTTTTTTAGGTCTTTTCCATTTTCAATTTTTATGGTGTTTTCAGATTTTTCAGTTTTTTGGTCTTTTTGATAGGTGAAGGAGGAATAGGAGAATGTACAGACTCTAGTTTGGAGGGAAAGTGGTTAGTAGAAGAGGGAGGTAGAAGGGACTCCAACTGTACATGACGTGTGGTCAATCCAGTGTCTTCTAGGTTTTCAAAATTCAATCCGTGAAATCCATGATCTACTATCATACATGGACTCTTGATTGGTCTAGAAATGTCATCATCCAATAAGTTCTCATGACACATCATGAGAGAAGTCTGCTCAGTTGGAGGACACTGTTGAGAACTCATGATCTTATACTCAACACACCTTGACTCAGGCGTGTAATGCTGGGTTGAGTATGGCCCATTTGTATGGCAGATGTTGGTCGGAGCCTCATAAGGTGGAGTCAGTGGACAGGGGGTCTGTAAATTGGTCATATGAATCCAATCCCCAATATATGTGGGCTCTTCGAATGAGTGATATGAAGTCTGGTCAATGTGGGCATGATCACTAAGGTCGATCAAGTCAGGAAGTTCATGTAGTACATGCCTCCCCATTCGATCTGTTTGGTCGACCATGTTATACCCTAAGGTCAAGTCGGTATGTGTATAGGTTAATTGTTGTCCGGTCCCAACTCGAGGTGAGAATGAGGTCTATGGGCGCAATTGATTATGCCAGTCATTCATCTCAGCAGTGGCTTGCTCTTCGATTTGTTCCTTGATTCCAACAAGCGGATGAGAATAAGGTGAGCCAATCCAGGGTGGATGTGGGTCATGGGTGTAATAATGTGGGGCAGGTGAGAAGTACGAAGAAGAGGAGAAGTTAATCGGAGTTCTGACTTCGTGGTCGGAGTGTGGGTACGAGGAGGAATAAGAGGGTGGAGATGATCAGAATATGGTCGAAGAAGAGTCACCTGGATATGATGATCAATATTCCGACATCTTCGAAGAGAGATGGGAGAATGAAGCGGATCGAGGAAGAAAGCATGCAAGTGCACCGAATAACACACAAACAGACAAACACAAGAACAAACTATGAGTTCACCAACTCGACACTGTGATGGTCTCAAGAGTTCAACCGTTATCTTTTCAATTTTAATTAGGTGATAAATCAAGATATACGTTCAATTACGCAAGGCTTAAAAGTAGGTTTTGGGCACTATCCTAAGGATGTGTCCTCACCTCTCAATAATCACAATATCACAAGTGTACAATGAGGGTTTTGCTCTCCCGAAAATAAGTGCTAGTTTCAGTCAATTTTTTGGTCAACTCTGATTAGCAGTCATGGTTTTTAGTTCGATTATCACTTGATTAATCTACCAAACATGGCACGCCTAACGATCAATCCTGATTTCCTTTTAACCTAAGTTTCAAAAGCAATGGGAGAGGAGTCAAGAAAAACCGATGCAAATAGTGAAATCATGATGCATGCCTAGTATAGAAGACTTACAGTGATCCTCGCTCTCTACATGCGGGATGCAACATAAAATTGTAATTTTATACTATATGAGATGCAAATTAGAAAACGATTCCTAAAAAGGCAGTTCTATTAGTGAGCGGTGAACAATTTAATTTGGACTAATAGCTCTGCGGTCTAAGTACGTCTCGTTAAATGTGATGTGTGGTCCTAAAGATTATGAGCACAAGCAATACAAATATTCTAGTAAAATGCTCTAAGAGCCACGAGTGCAAGTCATATTCTACGTTAATCAAACACACGACAATGAATGGGTCAAATGTCCACTCCTGATACAATCGCGAGCTCTCAAATAAGAGCCGTTGTAAAGAGAGAATTACCTAAATTATTACAACACAAAAATTAAAAAAAAATTACAAAAATGAAAATGCTCTCAAAAATAAATTAAAGTTTCCTTGATCTTCAACAGTTGGCGCGCGTCACGTCCGTCGACCTACGATGCACTCCAAGTCCATCGGGACCTCGTAAGGAAAATAAAATTTATATTAGAGAGATGAACCACAAAATATATACAAAAATAAGCAGAGAAATAATTGAGAGAAAAGAAGGGAAAAAATGGAGTACTTACAAGATGGCTTGGGGGTTAGACTACCCGAGTGAGATAAAACCTAAATCTAATTTTCTAAATTAAACTCTAAGTCGTTTTCCTCCCAGGCAATGATGCCATTTGGTGAATCTTCCTGAGTGGGTAATTTAATAGGTACTCCTTGTAGCTCGACACTCAACTAATTAATCAAAACCAAATTAAATGTCTCTATGAAGAGGACTCGATTTTTAATTTATATCTCGGGCAAGTCCAGGGTTGAACACATGAAGGTAAAGGAACACCTCTGGGCTAGTTCAGAATACTAAGCTCTAGGTTTCTAATGCGGATTTTTTTTGTATTTTTTTATATGTAAAAATATATGCGAATGCAAAATGCGGGTGAATTAAGTTAATAAGAAAACACACAACTTAGCCAAATTAATTTTAATGTGAAATTAATCAAATTTGACCTAGAAACCTAATCCAGTGATGAATGCAAAATATTTTTTTTGGAACTTTAAGGATTAAAATACAACATGAAAAATGCACACTTTTTTTGAGTTTTCACACAATTTTTCAAACAAACAGAATGCAAAAATTATGAAAATTTTACAGAAACGTAAACATGATGAATGAGGCTATAGTATTTTTTTAGATTTTTTCAAGAATATACGATTTTTTATGATTTTAAATGAAAACAAAGTGATTGCAAGTATTTAATTCCCAATAAATCCACAATATCAATTTATACAGAGAGTGAATTATCTCAACAAGGTATTTTAATAAGCAATCCAAGAGAGTTGTAATTTTGCAAAAATAATATGTGTGGATTTAATTAAAAAGAATTTACTAAAATCACTCTATAATTTATTTAAAGTACAAGACAACTCTAATTAGGATGAAATTTGGATATAAATAAAGTACATTTCAAGGCATCATTTCTGATTTTTGAGGAATTTTTGGAGCAACCATGATTTAAATATGAATTTAAGAACTCATAGTAGGTAAAATATACAATATTTCACTAAAATATTTTAATTAATTACCCAAGCTTACAAAAGTCCAAATAAATAGCCAAATGATAGAGAATTAGTTGTTGAACAACATGATATTTTTCATTAAAATAAATGATGCAAAATAGATGTCCAAATTAACATGCAAACATAGGGGTATCCGTGCAATTCCAGAAAACAAAACTCACAAACAAACTATGTACATGGGAGTTTTTCCAATAATAGAATCATGCATGATAAAATATGCAATATTTACAAAAAAATACAAAAGAAAATTGGAGACCTTCGTAGGCGGCGGTTAGGGCACAACATGGAAGAAGGGCGGTGGCGGGCCGCACGCGATGGCGAGGAGGAGGAGCACAGCCGGTGGCGATGTGGGAGTAGCGGGCGATGGCGGAGGGCCTGCGATGAGTGAAGATGCGGCTGGAGCAGGTGATTGGCAGGTGGGCCGAAGGTGGCACGTGTTGGAGGGTCCTGCGGGAGGGAGGCGATGAAGGGTGGCGCGCGTGGACGGAGGAGCAGCCACGACGCGGCCCGCGCGGGCGGTGGTGGCCGCAACAACGGACGGCCACAGGTGGAGGTCGCGACTGCGGGCTAGGCCACTGATGGAGGGGCGGCTAAGGAGAGATGGCATAGGAGGTTGCACGACTGACTGAAGGTGCTTATGATAGCTGCAAAGCGGGCGACGACGGTGGACGACTGAGGGGGACACACGGTGATGAGGCCTACGGGCGGTTGCTGCGAAGGAGGGGCTAGAGCAGACAGCCTTAGTGGCGGTGGCTGACGGTGGGGGCAGGGGGGCCGACCACATGCTGTCTCTTTTTTTATTTTTTTATTTTGATGTATTGTGACTTTAATTTTTAAATCGGGAACAAACAAAACAAGAAAGATGAACAATGGGTGATTTGGTGGAGTGATGATGGGAATGAATGAGGGTGATGATGTGGTTTGATATAAAAATAATTGTGTCGTGAAACAATAAGGGAAAAATGTTAGATAAAATAAAATAACAAGGAAAATGAGGGGGAATACGTACCTGAATTTTCATTAGAAGTCTGAGCATCTATGCTGGACTCCTGTCGTGGCCTCGAACCGATTGACGAAAAAATCGGAGAAGCTATGCGAGCTTGATGGGAAACTCGTGATGCGGGGACGGTGGTCGTCGCGGATCTCACCTGAAAGGAGGTTATCACTTCGTATCATGGTAGAACGCTATCATTGATCGACCTCGATGAGCTCTCTCCTTTTTCTCTAAGAATGAAGGATGGAGAAAAATGAGGTGAAGAGAAAAATAAAAAGAGAAAGGAGATGGGGGTTAAAAAAATGGTGGAAGAAGTGATGTTGAATGGGAGGTTAGATGAAGAAAGTAGAGTTGAATGTGAGTTGGTTGTAGAATGAGAAGTTAGAGTAGAGAAAGAAAAATAAAAAATAAAAAGAAATTAAAAGTTGGCTACTAAAAAATAAATTAAAGAGAAAAGAGAGTGGAGAATTTACAAATTAAAACAAACAATATGTACATTTTTTCCTTTTATAATTTTATTTTTTTTGTATTTTTAATAAAAAATATTTACAAAATAAAAATAAAATAAATATTAGTAATAAAATAAAACACAAAATTAATTTTTTTGGATTTTTTAGTAATTAAGAAAAGTAAATAAAAAATGAGAAAAGGAAAATATGTACATTATATACAAAGTCACTTTGGCATATTTTCAATGACAAAACATTTTTTTGAGATTTTTAAATTAACTTATTTATTAAAATATATAATAAATAAATTAATAGAAAAAGAAATAAATCAAAAGGGATAGATTTGTACAAGAAAAAAAACAAATTCGCATTTATTGCATTATGTACCATATTCAACGAGGTCCTAAAACTCAAATTTTGCAAACGAACTCTGATTTTAATGAAACCACTTTCATTGGATAGATAATTTTTTAAAAATTTAAATTGGTGACTTGTCAGTTCATAAGGAGCGGGAATTTGGCCGGGAAGTTTGACTTTATGACTTTTTCTCTTTGGGATCAAGGAGTATTTATTTGAGATGAAATTTATTTTATATTTTTGTATTTTTATAAACACTTTTATAAACAAGTTAGAAAAGAATTAACCAAAAAAAGAGTTGAAATAAAATTATTAAAAATACATGAAGTTTGGGATATTTACAGGTGAAAAACTCCTTTTTATGGCTTTTTATTATTAATTTATTTTTTGTAATATAGTATATAATAATTAATGTATTTTATTTACAAGAGCTATTTTATTAATTTATTGATTTTATGGACACTTATTTTAGATTTTACTCAAGAATTTTGCTAAGGTCAATATATTGAGATGATGAATCGTAGATTCATCAATGTGTCCCTTGGGAAATTTGCAGACCAACCCTTGAACTCCTCCAAAACAGCAGAAGTACCCCTGCTGGTCCAAACCACGTGAGATGCACGCGCTTCCCTGTGCAAATTGCATAAAAACCGAGATGATTTTTCCAAATTGTAGATAAGTCCCTCCGGGACTCATTTGAGATAAAAACTCACATTTTTATTGCATTTTAGTCGCTATAACCTATTTATCACATACCTTTCTCATTTGAACTCTGATTTTTATGTGCAATATGCCATTTTGAAGCTTATTCAGTGTTCTATCATTTTATATAATCTCTAAACTGATCAGGAATTCCTTATTGATGAATATTAATTGAGTTTCAATTTGATCTATTTAGGCTTGATATTTGATATATATGTGCTATTTTTTTGAGGAGATTATTGATTTATTCTGTAGGAGATGCGATGAAGAATATTTAAATTGCTACTATTTTTCCTGATAACCTTTGAGGATTCAATTTTTGCAAGGGCTTCAAGAAAGAAAATTAAGGATCAAATTCCATAATCACTATTGTGATTGAAGATTCATTCGAGCAAATTCTTGATCTAATTTACATGGCTTCAAGTGAGGGGTATATTTAATCTGATTAATCCTCTCGTGGTAATTGATAATATTGCAGGGGCATGATCAAGAATGATTTAATTTAATATTTGATATTTTATATGATTAAACTATATCTACTTGAAGATTAAATTAGAGAGAATTTGGAGATCAATTATTCATCGATAAAATCATTGTGCTATCAAATTAATTGCAGGATTATTCATTGACATTATTGCCTGCAACTTGGATTCGAATTGAGTGCTTATGTCATCTTGATAAGTGAGCTTATTTTGAGGATACTGACTAATTTATTTGAATTAAAAATTCTAGTCACAGATATTGTGCTTATTTTCCTCTCGTTTTATTTTCTTCGTATTGCATCTCATATCATCTCATTGCATTTTATTTTTATTTTCTGACACATGCATTAACCTTGCTATAAATTAATTGTTTAAATTAATTTGAAACCACACAAGTAAAAAATCATTGTTCTATATGTTGGACCTTGGTAGACTTACCAAGTAAAAATTCTCTATAACATTCAAAGATTATGGTTTTTCCTGGATTGAAATTTGTCTCCTATACTACAATTATCTATTATTAAAGAGACAGATTGCACGTTCATCAGATCCGTGAGAAAAGGAAAAGTGGACTCTCTTACCGGGATATAAGGATATCATGCAAAAGACCAAGAGCCAGAGTTGAACTGTGCCTTCACAACTTATATATATTAAAAAAATTCAGATATTACCAAGATAAAACACAATCAACAGAGAGAAACTATCAAAATACACACTACTACTTTTTCCCTAAGGCATTGTATTATCAGAGAGAATAATCCCTCAATTACCAAGTCAGTAGAACCCACAGGCATTGCCAGACTCAGTCTTAAAGTACAAGTATCCCCAGAAGGGAGAGATTCTGTAACAACCAGAAAGAGTTCCGCAACTACTTATGGGAGGTTCGTGACTACCTAGTTGAGTTCAGTAACAACTAGGGAGGTTTCAGTAAGAGTATAGCATAAACATTCAAAGCTGTGGTGTGCAAAAATTCTTGCTTCTAGGCCTCACTGTTCTTTAACTTGTATTGCAATTAGTACTATGTTTTTAAAATCCTTGAAACATATTAGTTGATTGTTGAAGGATTGAGAATCTCAAGAATTGGAGAGGTTGTTGACAAGCTAAGGCTCAAGGGGGTCGATTGCCCTACTTCCCACCCATTCATTTCCAGTTTGTAAGTCCACCAAGGGTGTGAATTCCTGAAAGGAGGCCTTCCTTATCATCCTCCAAATCTCAATCCAATAATTCCAATACATGTTCCATGAACAATCAGGCTTTGATCTACAAGGGCTAGGATTTCAGGGATTTCTCTGTCGTGGAGAAAGAGTAATAGGCTTCAATGATTGACCATTGGGAGCCCTTAATTTGTCCCATGCTTTAAAGGCATGAGTGTTCTGCTTTCAAAATTCTGGTTGAGAGCTTACTAGTCATATAGGCCTATTCCTTTGAAGCAAGAGTTGGAGCCTCAGAACCTGTCGAAGCCAATAACAAAGTTAGGATCCTTGCCTCTATCAAGCACTTTGATAGGTCCCTTTATACAGTAATAGCTTTGCATTATTGAGAGCCTCTTCTTCAGAGTGCTTTTAGACATAGCTTAATTTGTTTGATATTCCCATGAGCTAAACTAAAGGGGGTGGCCTCCTCCGAAAGACCAAGAATATTGAGACGTCTTAGGTATGCGAAGCCTTTCGGTGCAGATAGTGAGCTCGAAGTCCCAATTTTCTCAGGGATCAAAGGTGTAAGTGTGATCCCTCGATTCAGCTTAGGGTTGAAGCTAACTGAGAATCATCTCATCTGCATCATGAAGCCAAGGGAACCTATCACATGCAACTTCAATGTCCTCATCTAATGAGTTCATGAGCCATGAGAATATGGGGCATGGGTATATCCAGAAAGAGGTTATTTGGCCACCTTCTTTGCCTGCTCAGTAGGGTTAGGAAAGGCTACAAGAAAAAGTGGTCGAAGAGTTTGGAACTAGCTCTCATAATCCATATTTAGATATTCATAATAACCTATTCATGAACCAACATGCCATGGATATCTAGGGACTTCCTGGCTTTTTTTATGACCTTTGGCCTTCTTAATTAAATATCAGTGGTACTTTCTTCCCAGCCCGTGGTCTTCCTATCACAGATCTCTTACTAATTAAGCCATCCGAGGAAAGGTTTTCTAGCTAAAAGACCCTTTTTTCAAGCAAATACACATCAAAGCAACGAGTTGGAGCGAATGAATTACTGTAATGGGAATGATTCCATGGGGTAGGAGAGATAAGAACAAGTCAGGGAAGTAGAGAATGATTGACTATCTTTTTAGTCAGATATAATTCTGACGAGAATTTGGGTTACAAGGAATTATGTAGGGTAAGCTATGAAAGGATCTAATAGCTCGAAGAGAAAGCGTAGTATAAGAGTGGAGGCTATTGTGATGTAACGAGGAAAGGAAGGATGCGATATGCACTGTGCTTTAGTCGTCAGTTGAGGGTTTTTGATAGTGTAACCAGAATGGAATGATGCATTGCTTTCTCTCTTAACTCGACAATCCCATTCACTCTCACACCATCGATTCCCTCTACCTACTAATTCTTCTATACCACAACAATGTCTTTGTTTAAGAAGACTTCCTTCCCAAATTGAGGCTCCTAAGAGCTTGCATCAGAAGATATGATCGATTAATCCTCTACCCAAGAAGATAGAGCTGGCAACCTTTTTTTCACTATCAAAAAAGGAAAGGTTACTATTTGACATGCCAACGGGGTTGAAGAATATTCAAAAGAAGTTTCCCAGTTTGCTAGCTAGTGGCATTAGCCTCTAAGGCTGGTGCAAGGAGTAGAGAGAGAAAAGAAAGTGACTTTTTTAGTTTGAGCCTATGTTGAAGACCTTATATCTAGATATGTATTTAAGGGGGCTCAAAAAAGAAATATATTGATCATCTAATGATTATATACGAATATAGCTCTTTGATTTACATATTATATATTATCTATTAGTAGCTCGTTTGAATATATATTTCTCGGAATTAGTTTGTAGGGTTGTCTCCCACCCAATAGTTCCTTTTCAAGGCCGATAACAAAGGGGGTATAATCATTTCTTTACTACTTATTTCCCATTATATATGATAGATTGATAATAATATCTCATTTTCATCAAATAATAAAGAAATTGACTATGGGGTCTTTTAACTTTTTTAGGGAATCATTTGTGAAGAAGGATTATTTACTACTCTTCATGGAAGACAACAATCTTATTCAAAGCCAATCTCATTAGAAGTAGAGAGATGGCAGCTAGATGACAGTGCTATAGTTAGCAATTGAGGGAAGAGGCATGTAAGGTAAGCGAGCGAGTTTAAGGCAGTTATGAACCATAAGAGGGCTTTCATTGGTAGTTGATTTTGGATTCCTTTTATGAAATGATGGTGGGGGGATATTTGATTGTCGCCCCGAGCTATACGACAATCAAGGTACTAGCCTGACCGGTTGCTTTGAGGAATGTCTTACTCTTTCGGATTGGCTAGCTAACTGGGTTGGAACTATGCTTTAATCAGGACTCACCCTTAGCTCCAGGATACATAGGCCTTCTGCATACTGACTTTCCTGTGGGATATGTGGGACGGGTCCTAATTTTTCTAGCTAATCCATAAGTAGTGGCCAAACTGTTATATCAAATCTCATCCTTGGTCTAGATTTGTTGTAGCTATTAAACGAAGGATGTCATACTTCTATTGATTTAGGAAAATGGTGAAACCTTTTTCCACTTAAGTATGGTTGGCTACATGGATTCTTGCTCAAATCCATGTCGAAATATCCGACTAATTTTTACATTGGTTGTCGATTACCTAACGCAACCCCCACAAGGGAAGATTTGAACTCTTATCTTTTGGGTGGTAGACACACTTCATTACCACTAGTCCGTTGGAGCGACTTGATTTAGGAAGCGAAAAAATGAACTAGCCATACATTTTCTTTACAACAATCAGACTTATCCATCGGATTCTTCCTTCACGAAGACCTTCTTAGTCGAAGTCAAGTAAGGATGGCAAAATAAAGATATATATATATATATATAGGAACAATGGAAGACAAAGGATTGAATAGTTTTCCTTCATCCCATTCTTTGTACCTTGCTACTTTAAATGCCACTTTCATAATAACTATCAATATACCTCTATTTGCTCCAGCCCGACCATGAGTCTACTTTCACTTGACGTGCTTTCTTCTGGTCATTTAATTAGTCTCAAAAAGATAACTTTCATGGGTCAAAGATATGGAGGCCCTAGTAAAGTCCTTCCCTTATACTGCTGATAATTAAAAGAATTATAAAGGATTTTCAGATGCCCGGATACACGCAAGAAGCCCTCTTTCCTGCTCCTAAAAAGGAAACTTTAAAAGACTCAATAGTCCTAGGACATCTGCTGGATAAGCACATAGAGTAGCAAATCAAGTCCCTAAATCCACAAATCTCGAAATCTGAAGTCTCAATAGAGTTAGCCGTACTTCGCTCTCAAAAAATCCCACTACCATAGCAGGTGCTAGAGCTATCTCAAGGTCCAAGACTGATTGACTTGATCCTTTGGGAAGCAACCCACTCAACTATGCTTCATAGAAATCCTCTTCTTTCCCGGAAGAAATCTAGGCTTTAGACTATATATTTGATTTGGGGTATTCATTGCAAAAATTCCCTAGATGAAGGAATTTCGGCCTACTACTTGTTGGAAATTGGGAATGGGCTAACTTCCAAAGTAGAGACTCTAAGCCAACAAGACTCGGTCAATCCGCATCCAACCATCCAAATATTCATAAGCAAGCAAGTGCATCATAGACCGCATTGTGGGAGATAGTCTACATCAATTTATGCTCCCCTTCCCTAACCCATCCTCAAAGGACAACATCTACCTTTCTTCTTGGAAGAGGATGAATCCACCTTCTTCTTTTCCACCCTCACTGAAGTGGGCAAAGGCAACAACCAGAGTGAGGGAAGAAGGGGATGAGAAGGAGCAATGAAGCCCTAGGAGTATAGGCGTGTCATTAGAGGGGTTGCTATCTCACGAGTGAATGAACCAACGAGAAATATATAATCGGGCAAGAATCCAACATATAAGAAGCAACCGTAGGTTCAGATCATATATCCTTCACTGACCAGTCGGATCCGTGTGCTCAATAAGACAATAAAGTTAGAATGGAAAGTTCTTATGATAAGAATGAGAGAAAGAAAAGAAGAATGAAAAATATAGTCTAATTAGATATAAAAGGAAGGGAACTGTAGGAGATATATTAGTGGACCAATGTTGTAATAAAGGGCTCCATCTCACTGTGTTCATTGATCAGAACATTCTCGTATCCTTGATTGAAGTAAACCAAGGCATAGCTCGAGAGTTAATAAAATACCCAGCTTTCCATCCTTTTAGGATATCAGAGATGTGACGCTTGAATCACTTATTAGAATGGAAAAGAGAAAGACTTCTATATAAAAATAAACAAGCCTTAAGGAAGACTTTCCTAGACAAGTCAATAGGACAAAAATCTGCCTTTACTAATATAATGCTCTTGGTCCGACCAGACTCCAGTACATAGGCAAGATGACCTCATCATCTCATCTTATATCTAACATAATTATGATCATAGAAACCAAACAATCCTAGTAGCCATCTGTAGAAGATATCAAATACAGTGGAAGCATAGGGCCTTCGGTAGTAGGATGATTATGAGAAAGTGAAATATGATCTTGCGTGCAAGATGATCGATGATAAGGCCCATCATCAAAACCAGGTCATGCAATTTGGTTAGTATTCTCCAGTCAAATCCCATTATATTCTATCTGTGACTCATTCTATCCAGTTATGTTTCAAGTACACCTATTCTGTGGGAGGTCATACGCAAATTGAGGTCTAGTGAAGACTCGCTCAGCTTGACTTCCTATAATGCTCTCCCAGCATGTCACTCAAAGCCTGTCGCCTACCCGACCTCCTGCAGATAGTATCATCTTCTTCCCAAGCTCGAAACATGACAGATTTCCCTATTGATTCAGCATAAACTCCTTCTGACTCCAGTCTGGATAAAGATCGATGGCTTAATTAGCAAATAAAATCATGTCACCTGCTTATTCTTTCTAGGCAACTCACATTAGTTCGTGCAAGGCAAAAGCAGTGAATTCATTGTATTACGATGTGTCTTATCCCATTTCTATTTTCTTAAGAACAGGCTTAATCTTTATTAAATATGCAACCATTATTATATATATACTAGTTGCGCTTTGCTTGATGAGATCTTTCATCATCATCTTCCCTCTACCCAGAAATCTATCTACTATCAACAACTCTGCCTCTTCTCTCACCCTATTGCACTTGCGATTTTTATTAAATATATATAGGCTTTGAATATATCGTTGCACATATATCTATCAGTCCTTGGTTGTTAAGTTTCCAAGCGAGTCAATCAAACAAAAGGAGATAGGTACCTCTGGTATTAGTTGAAGAAGAGGAAAATCAGTCATCATGGTTGTTCATTCCCCTTCCATTCAAGGGACCACTCAATCCGGGCAAAGTCTAGATCAATTCATGTATGATTGGCGGGTGTGGGACTAGAAGGAGCTTATGCCTTCTTTGATGAGAGATCTCACCTCTGAAGTGTGTGTACTAAATCTATCCGCAATGAACAAGGTCTGCTAAAGCACGAATGGAGACTCTTCATCATGTGAATGTGGAGCTATGGTTAGTATTAATTTCCTTCTGTTAGTTCCTAAGTTTATTAGACAGAATCCCATGTACAAGATCTTTCCCGAAGAGGTTAGAGATCATGTTCAAGCAGATAGGGGTTCAAAAAGCTCATCTGTGACAAAGGACCAGGGGAGCACATTGAATTATAACACTAAGGGTCGGACCCGAAGAGTAGTCAAGTTTCATGTCAGGGTCTTACCGTCAAGCATTATCCATTTTTTCAATGTCCTCCAGATTCTCTCTTTCTTATACATGAGAGCTGGCAGGAATCGATGATCATAGGCTACTGGCATGCGGGATCATCCCTTGGCCCTGAGAAAGGTTCGACTGAAGGAACGAAACTACTAGTTTGACCCTGAAAGCTACCCTCGAGAGATCTTGTATGAGCCAACCCTTAGCTCTATTTCAAAGAAATAGTCAAGCTTGCCAAGATTATATGTAATGGGAAAGAGTAATCCCTGACGTGAACCAAGAGAAGGAGAAGTCAAGAGCATGCAAAGGAGAGGATTTATAAAACAGATTCTAACTTGAATATGGTAGTACACTAGCTTCTTACCAATAAGTGCATCAATTCATTGCTAGCATAAAATAGTAAATGTGTTATCAAGTTTCCACCTCGTGCTTTATTCCAATGTGAAGGACTTGCATGTGTTAAGAAAATGTCCGACTAGTTGGATGTCCTAAGGAGGATACTCCAATTTAGGACATTATCTCTTATAGGATAAGAAATGGCAAGGCAAGCCACTTGCTCCTGGCTAAACTGGAGAGGAGTCTCACTAAATAAATCAAAGTTGGTTTCCATGGTGAGCAAGCTATCAATCAGAGTAAGTAGTTATTTTTGCTCCAGCTGCTCAAACTCTTTGTTTCTTTATCTGTCAGGTGTACTAAAGACAATTGGGAAATACGATATATCATGGAAAAAATAGAGTCAACGTACATGATTTGACAAATTGAGTTCAGAGGTTTGGATGTCAGAGCAATCTTCGTTGTTGTTGCTAACAAACTATATAATAATAAAAATTGATTTTTAACAACACAGTGTCTGGGTGGTGTAGTTGGTTATCACGCTAGTCTCACACACTAGAGGTCCCCGGTTCGAACCCGGGCTCAGACATCCTAATTTTATAATTAACCAAGAAATTTACATATCGTAATGATTTTAGAGAAAGGATATAATATACCTGGCGGATATGATTGGATACAGACGTTGGTACATATAAGGATACGAGTTGTAAAAATTTTCTAGATAAGGATATAGTAATGGCTTAAATTTTCTACATATAAGGGCGTGCACGTCCACAATATAATCACACAATAGTAATTCAGAAAGGCCCCGAGGATTTGTAACGTGCACGTCCAGAAATGTATATATGTTTCTGATAATTAAGCACAATGACCGAATGCCTGTAACTTACACCTAAGCATAAATATTTGTCATTTGTCAGTATATCACAGTAACGCATCCAGATGTACTTTTCGGATACTATCACCCTTGAAGATGAGTATTGATATCAATTAGACTCAAATAATATGTACATCATACAGACGATCTAACCCACAAACTACTAATCGATCGAGCAGGCTTTCGGAGAGAATGTCGGGCCCTTTGCGAGATCAATCTTCAGCATTCTTGCAAGCAGACATAGTCATGGACAATACAAACCCCTTCACAAGAACTTGTCTTTGATCACTCCCTGCAAATCCTCCAATCCTTTGATGATTTTAGGGTTCATAAGATCTCTGGCTTCTCTGATCAGGGTGCCTTCTTTAAGTGATGAAATTCTCTCCTCAGGGTCCTCAACCATGAGAAGATATATACGTCATTATCCTATCTCTTTTGGCCTTAGTCTCTGAAGATTTCCTCTTGCAGTCACATATAGATGATAAAGGTTGTCCTTTGCCTGTTGAATTGTTGCAAGAAAATACTTGCATAAAACAAGCTTCACTCAAAACAGTAAAATATTGCAACATTACACGACAGTAACACCAACAACACTGGAAACCCTCGCAAATAATCAATAGTGTGTTCTCCGACTTCCAGTGGATCAGGTAGATCCTTCAACTTTGTTTTACATTTGTTCACACAAATAAAACTAATTTCTAAAAAGTTTTACCTCATCTTTCACCATATTTGACTCTGTTGCAGATGACCAGGCTTTCGTAAGCATTATTAGCATTAGAGTTGAATCAAGTTGCTTTTTCTCGGCTAAACTATCAATCTTTTTGCAAGCAACGTCCAGGGAAGGAGAATTGAAGATATCCTGAAGCTTCAACTGTGCAGCACGTACGGATTCAATACTTTCACTTGCATTATCATAATGCTTGAACAGCAATCAGGCATGTATTGCCAAGCTTGGCCAAAGCTAGAGGAACATACAGTCAAAAGCTACAAGTTTGATACCCGGAGATTATTTTTGTGAAAGGACTTATTAAAAGCCTATTAATTGGGAAAAGTTTAAAAAAAACAGCACAACGTCAATGAGTATTATCAAATTTAACCCATTGCAACTATCTCTCCGTCATTTTCTTATTAGCTGATCAATTACTTTCAAACAGCTTTCTGAGTGTGAATCTTGAACCATGGAAGAAAACCTAACGATTTCACACGCAAGTGTTTTTTCTTTAACAAGAGAGTGAAACATGCACAGGTGTGCCCTCCAGGATTTGAACCATGGTCTTTTGAGCAGTAGGTACACTGCACTAACATCCACCCCCACACAAATGTTTAAGATAATGGAATCTGCAAAGTAAAATCATGGACTCCCTAATACGTCAGAAAAAAATCGTGGACAATTTCCTTTTCCTTTGAAAAAGTGAATGAATCTCTGTTTATAGTCATGAATATTTATGGAAAACGGAGACCGTACAACTATAAATCCGGGCTTTCAAGAATAACTGGAAATTCTTTGTGTTAAAATGGAGGGATTTTTACCGGGCAAATCCTATGATCTTTGTCAATTACTTCCACAACCTTTGAAACAACCTAATTCTCCCCTCGACCCCATAAACTTGTTAATCCTTACCCTACAGACCATGTGGTTAACCCTCATTCATTTGGTTGTTAAAACTAACCGGATTCCGTGAATTTCTTTTCCATAATACCCAGTTTGTTTCTCAAAATTACAAAAATGACATCCCTTCTCCCTCACGCCTCCAAGCCTCCTCCACGACATCCCCTCCTCCCCTCCGCCCGACCTCCCCTCCTCCCCTCTGCCCGACCTCCCCTCCTCCCCTATGCCCGACCTCCCCTCCCCTGACCTCCCCACCGCCCAACATCCCCTCTCTTGACCTCGCCTCCGCCCGACCTCGCCTCCCCTGACCTCCCCACCGCCCAACCTCCCCTCCCCTGACCTCCCCTTCACACAACCTCCCCTCCTCCCCTCCGCCCGGCCTCGCCTCTTTCTGACCTCCCCTCCCCTAACCTCCCCTCTGTTCGACCTCCCCTCCCATCAACCTCTACCCAGACCACCCCTCACCCCCTCCGCCTCCCGCTCAGGCCTCCTCCCTGACCCCCGTCCCCCTGCACCGACCTCCGCTCAGATCCCCCTCACCCCTTAGCCTCCGCCCCGCCCAGGCTTCCCCTGTGTTGCCCCGACCTCGACCCCCCACCACGCACCATCCATGGAGTGCTGCGCAGGAGTTCTTCGTGGGCTATAGCGACCCCGAAGTGCTCCAGCGCCCCCTCCTCGTGCTCCAGCAGTCAGCCCTCCTCGTGCTCCATTGTCGAAAGGGGAAGGAAGTGGAAGAAGGAGCAGAGAAGAAGGAAAGAGCGAGAGAGGAAAATCCTACCGTTGGATCTGATGTAGTTTGATTAACCTAATCCTAACTCAAGCAAGTTAACCCAAGAAGCTTCAAATTAACAGTAGGGGTTGTGGGGTAAGATGGAGCAAGTTTACAAGGTCGAGGGGGAATTAGGTTGTTTCAAAGGTCGTGAAGGTAATTGACAAAGATTATAGGGTTTGTCAGGTAAAAATCCCTAAAAAGAAACAGATTGATAACCATGTTTTCTTGAGCTGAAGACATTTATATTGGTCATATAAAAATATCTCTTGACATCGCTTTTTTGAATTGACAAAGCCCATGGTTGGCTCTAAGGATCAGAGGAAGTGTGGCTGACATTTCAGGGGCTTCACCAACTGCGTTCAACCGAGAATGTATAGATGGAGGAGCTGGTGTGCTACAAAGTTAGGCAATACCAATATATGTGCCCACGTGAGAAATGTCTCCAGTGAAGATATCATGGTTACTCTTTAAGGCAATTGATGGGTTTGTGTTTTGGGTAAACGGATCTGGGCAGTTTATCATCTATCTTTATATGGCACTCATCCTTGTCAGTTGAACTATCTTAGTTAAGAGTGCCCTAATCTCTAGTTAGGGAGATTAGGGTTTGTGTGCCAGCATGTTCTTTCCCTATCCATTCGGTTTTCCACGTAAATCCATTATTGTGATGGTTCGTGTTTGATTATCACATGGTATAAGATTATCGTTGAGGTCATTTTCCATTCATCCATTGTGAACGAGTTTTGAAGGAAGAGAGGATCCTCTATTGTGGTGTTGTGCCTGCTGTAACCGTGGGAACCGCTCGATCTTGATCGAGCGATTTACACTCCTATGTGTGAGCCCCTCCTGACCACGCGTGAGCTCCTCCACACATGCGAGCCACCAAGCACGAGTCCCTAGGCACGTGGCTCCTCCCTGGGTGTGTGGCTCCCCTCATGCGTGTCTCCTCTAGCGTGAGCTCTCCCACGCTCGTGGTCTCATCCGGCACCTTCCACCCTAGGTCTCTCTCCCAAAGACTAATGCCCCTCTTGTGGATTCTTTGAAGGGACTAGTTGGTCCATGCTATTGGCTATGAGAAAAATATTGGTTGTGTGAGGGATCCAACACATGGGATCTTTGAAGGGACTAGTTGGTCTCTCTGTTGTGAGAAGAATTGGGGCTTCCACGCCACCGGATTGTTTTTGGGGATTTGTAGGGCCAGATTGTGCAAGTCTCTTCTATTGTTGATATTTGTCACTTCGTGAACATATTGTATTGGTCCCCTCAGTCTGGAGGGCCTCTTCTTCATGGTTCTTCTTAGCATGAGAGTGCTCGTATGGCATCCACGTGCCCACACGCCTAGGTTTGTGCCCTTATTCATTCTTTTTACCCATGCGTGCCAGAGTGGTTTTTTAGTTGCAGAAAATCCGCGTATGACATATTATTGTGATTTTACGCCATTTCTTATTTTATGTGGTTGCATTGTTTTGATGTTTAAGTAGATACTACCAAGGAGTTACATTTTGTGAGAAATATGTTTCTATAGAGCATGATTTACACATTCTACAGTTCCGAATATGAGGAGAACAATTGAAACTACTTCTTACAATTTTGAGTGGATTATTAATAGTGGTGCATCCAACTATATAATAGATGATCCAAAACTATTTCATGATTACAAGTTATCTACTAGAAGAGAAATTTATAGTAGCACAAAAACTCTTACTATTGTTACTGGGAAGGGGACTATTTTCATTGGTGATTGATTCATCCTTTATTATGCTCTTCACGATCCTAATTTTCCAATAAGTCTTCTGTCAGTCGGAAAAATCAAGTAGAAGTAAACTATAGGTTAATTTTTGACCGAAAGTCGTGGGTTCTAGAAGATTTGAAGTCAAGGAAGAAGATTGGGATTGGTTTGATTGAGGATGGCTTATATCGTCTTCTGGTACAGATTAGTCAGGCCTTTGCCTCTATGATGAAGGCTCGACTTGAGAAGGGAAACTCTATGTTAGTAAAACAATGGCATAGATGCCGTAGTCATATCAGCTTTCTTTCTCACAAAAGTTGATGCCTGATTTTTTTTCTGTGAAGGTTACTTTGCGGTATGAGATGTGTAAATTTGCAATGCAAACACACACCAAGTTTCATATCTCTGCCAATAAATACACTCATGCTTTTGAGGTTGCACATTCCTATATTTTGTTAGAACGATTCTCGCGCGGAATGACCGAGTAGGTCAAAACCGTCGCCGACGGTTGCGCGAGGGTCGAGTCTCACGGAGGCCGTAACCACCGGGCGTGGGGGAGGGGGCAGACTTGGCGAGGGGACATTCACGCCCCTATATATGACTACCTCCATAGGGAGGGGAAGATCATCCGAGAACAACTCTCGCCATAGGGAGCCCCCTCTCATTCTCTCCATCTCTCCCTCTCTCTATTCTCTCTCGTTTAAGAAGAAGGTGAAGACGCCGACGTACCTCGACACGATTCGAGACTGGTATCAGAGCCTCCGCACGTCGACGCACCTCCGATCCCGACCGTGTGCACGGTGATCTCCTTAAAGGCAGGCAGCGGCGGCGTGGTGGAGAACCTTAACGCGAGGTCACACAGCGGCGGCGTTTCTGGATAAGAACCCTAAAACGCGAGAACGCTGATCCAAAATGACAAGCAAGACAATTGCCACCGAGGTGGGGAAAATCGAGTACCTTAACGGTAATAATTATGAATTATGGAGTAGGAAGATCTACTATGGCCTATTGCACGATAGCATACACACCATCATAGACAAACCCAGCCCACCTTTATCTGAAAATCCGACTGTGGAGGAAATTCGGTCCCGCGAACAGTGGGAGAAAACGGATAATAGGGCTAGAAGCTTTATACTGACCCACATGGATCTGAACCTGATTCAGGTCTTCGAGACCTGTGAATCAGCTTACGAGCTCTGGACCGTAGTTAAAGACAAATACCATTCCAAATCAGAGGTGAGCGTCCAGCTTCTTCTACACAAGTACAATTCGTGTAGAATGAATGAATCTGAAAGCATCCTCGAGCACGTGAATAAGATGATCGTGATGGCCAAGGATCTTGCGGCTGCTGATTGCGCGATTCCGGAGAGGATGCAGATCACAGCCATATTAGGAAGTCTCCCTCCATCATTCGACATGGTTGCCACATCTCTGAGGATAAATGACAACATTAAGTCCGTGATGGACTTACCTGCACAGTTGACAATTAAGCAGGACCTCTCCAAACAAAGATCGAAAGCTGAGATCTTTGAAGTCGAGGAGGAAGAAGAAGCGAATGCCATGCACGCGAAGAAAAGGCTAGGCCCCTCCAAGGCGAATTTCAAGGGAAAGAGTGGGAAATACCCGCGCGGCTCTTGCTACGGTTGTGACAAATATGGCCATTTCAAGGTCAATTGCCCCAACAAGAAGAAGCCGGGAAACTCTAAAATGCCTGAAAATAAAGGCAAGAAGAAGATGGAATTCGCGGCTGTCGTGGAATGCAACTCTGTCATCACGGACAGTGATGGATGGTGGATCGACTCTGGAGCAACTAGACACATCGCCAAGACGAAGGAGGGCCTGATGGACTTCAAGGAACTGAGCAAAGGCAAACAGAGGATCTTCATGGGGAACAACACCTACCTGGACGTGGAAGGTATTGGGACATATAGACTTGACCTGAGAGATAGTATTATGGTACTGAATGATGTACTATATGCCCCAGGGATACGCCGGAACCTGATATATGTCCCAGTGCTGCTCAAGAAAGAATTTGAAGTTAGGTTTTATAATAAGCGTGTATCCATAGGCAAGAATAAGAAGGTCTATGCGATGGGAAAGTTTGTGCCCGAGCATGACCTATTCCGTCTTCCTGTAATAAATTCTAGTGAATCAATGAATGTCTCTTCTGATTATTCCTTGTGTTTTTTGTCTGATTATGACTTGTGGCACATGCGACTGGGTCATCCAGGAAACTCTAAGATGGATCAAATGATTAAGGCACATTTATTGCCTAAGATCATGGGTGCAAGGACATTGCCCTGCGAACACTGTCTGACCGGTAAAATGACGAGAAGACCCTTCTCAATCGGAATTCGATCAACAGAGTTACTAGGTTTGATCCATTCAGACATATGTGGACCACTGAGCGTCAGCACACATAGAAATAAGGAATACTTTATAACATTCATTGATGACTATTTGAAGTTCTCCTATGTCTATCTCTTAGGAAGAAAGTCGGAAGCACTTGAAACATTTAAGAGATATAAGACGGAAGTGGAGACAAGATTGGGAAAACCAATCAAGACTCTTAGGACAGATAGAGGTGGGGAATATACCACAAAGGATTTTGAGGATTACTGTATTCAAGCAGGCATTCGTAGGCAGACTACAATGCCCTATACACCACAACAAAATGGTGTAGCAAAAAGAAAGAACCGAACTTTGATGAATGCAGTAAGGTTTATGTTTTCACACTCAGGACTCTCCAAGAAATTCTGGGGAGAAGCAGTGTTGACTGCGAACTATATACAGAACAGGATTCCCACCAAGTCCGTAGAATCAACGCCATATGAAATATGTAATGGCAGAAAGCCCGAACTGGGCCATCTCCGGAAATGGGGATGTGTAGCACATGTTCTGGTACCGAGTCAGCTTAGAGACAAGCTAGACTTCAGGACATTAAAGTGCAAGTTTATTGGGTATAGTGAGAATTCTAAAGGATATAGGTTCTTCTATGAAACTAAAGGTCTGATCGAAAGTCGTGATGCTACTTTCCTTGAAATTCATCAAGAAAGGCAGCATGAAATAGAGGAATCAGATCCTCTGATTGTCTTACAGGACAATGAAGACGACTTGAGCATTAGACAAGAACTTGCAGATGATATCGATCATCCAAATGTAGAGAATGAACCTATGGAACATGATGATCCTTTAGAGGAAGTGGGTGGACCCACACAACCCACGAGTATAATCGGCAACAAGAGACCCAGAATATGGCCCGCATGGATGGAAGACTACCATTTCTATGGATGCGAGGCGTCGTGCTACACCGTGGATGAGGATGTCGCGGATTGTACAGATCCCATATCCTTTAATGAAGCTATGGCTTCATCTGAGTCGGAATCATGGTCGGCCGCCATGAGAGATGAGTTGGACTCAATCGAGCGAAACGGTGTTTGGGAATTATGTGATTTGCCAAAAGGTAGGCAATCCATATGATGTAAGTGGGTATTCAAGAAAAAGTACCGAGTTGACGGTACTGTTGACAAATACAAAGCCAGATTAGTTGCCAAGGGTTATACTCAGCAAGCTAGAATAGATTTCCAGGAAACCTACTCTCCAGTGGCTAAGTTTGTGTCCATTCGGGTGATCTTAGCCATAGTCGCATATATGGATTTGGAATTATTCCAAATGGATGTGAAGACGGCCTTCCTTAATGGAGAATTGAGGGAGGAGATTTATATGCGACAACCTGATGGATCTCAGGTTGAAGGTCAGGAGAAAAAGGTTTACATGTTAAGAAACTCATTATATGGCTTAAAGCAGTCTTCACGGCAATGGTATCTCAAATTTCATGAGAAAGTTATTCGGTTTGGTTTTGTTTCAAATAAATTGGATAACTGTGTGTATGTCATGAAGAGTGGGAGCAGGTTTGCAATCATGTCATTGTATGTAGATGACATTCTGCTCGCAGGTAATGACATACAAATGCTCAATGAAATCAAACAGAAATTGAGCAATGAATTTGAGATGAAGGACATGGGCGAAGCATCCTATGTTCTTGGAATTCAGATAACAAGAGACAGGAACTCAAGGATATTGAGTCTTAGTCAGGAAAGATATTTGCATACTGTATTAAGGAGATTTGGAATGCAGAACAACACTCCAGCTCCAACACCACTTGTGATGGGAAAGAGACTCAGTAAGAGTCAGTGTCCCGGAAAGGGGCAGAAACCTTTAGATGTACCATATGCACAAGCGGTGGGGAGTTTAATGTATGCAATGATGTGTACTCGACCTGATTTAGTTTATCCAGTAAGCCTAGTCAGTAGATATCAAAGCAATCCCGGTCCAACACATTGGGAAGCTGTACAGAGGATTCTTCGATATCTGAAAGGGACAGTACATTTGAAACTTGTGTATCAAGCAGAATCGCTTGAGGTGGTAGGATACTCCGATGCCGATTTCGGAGGGGATGTGGATGATAGAAAATCCACATCAGGTTACCTGTTCATGTTTGGTGGTGCAGCCGTTTCTTGGGGTAGTAAGAAACAAGGATGTGTATCTCGACATACACAGGAGGCTGAGTATATTACATGTAGCATGGCCACCACTCATGCTGTATGGATCAGACGTTTTCTAGAGAATCTAAGCCTCAAATTGGTCAAAGGACCAATTGAAATGTATTGTGACAATCAAGCTGCGATAAGCTTGATTAATAGTGGGGCTAATAGTTCTAAAGGAAAATACATTGAGATCCAATATCACTATATATAAGATATAGTAGCAAAGCAAGAAATCACGGTAACCTACATACCTACCAGTGACATGTTGGCTGATTCCCTTACCAAGGGAATAACAACAAGAACATACATTAAACATGTTGGTTTAATGGGACTCAGGAATGTATGAGTCAAGGAAGAGGTTTCATAGATAATGATCCTCACATGATAAATCTCCATGTATATACTACACGAATAGTGGGAGTATATATGTTTTGACCAATTCGGTCAAGTGGGAGATCTTAGAACGATTCTCGCGCGGAATGACCGAGTAGGTCAAAACCGTCGCCGACGGTTGCGCGAGGGTCGGGTCTCACGGAGGCCGTAACCGCCGGGCGTGGGGGAGGGGTGATAACCGCGGGATGTTCGGCAAGGGTCACCATAAATAATATGAGAGATGTCGCCGAGGCGACCGCTCACCAAACACCCGGGTTGATCAGCAATTAACCCACAATAAAAGAATACAACAATCAAGCTCAAAAATAAATGTGAATTAATCTTTATTTACTCTACCATAAAATGTACAATGACAAGTATGTAGAGGTCAAACCACAGAGAGCAATACAAAATATCATAGCCTACATGTATCTCAGAGTCATCCTTGTGTGAAGTGGGTTTTGAATTTTAAAATATTTATTTATTATTATTTTATTTTTTTAATATAATAATTAAGTAATATAGGTAGATATATATAATATAAATATATTAATTATGTATACCCATAGAGGGTAAGTATATAGCTTATAATACATATAATATATATAGGTATCTATAAGTATAATAAGAGATATACATATATGTTATTATATATATATATATATTAGGGTTAATAAATAGATATATAAATACAATTAATTAGATATATATTATATTTTTTTCTTTTTTTGGAAATATAGATATATATACACAAAGGGGTATTATAATATTTACAAAAATGCTCAAAAATAGTCAAAAATTCAGGAAAAGAGTCTTTTTGGGATTTTCATGGTTTTTTTACTGTTTTTGTTATTTTTGGGCATTTTTGAAAATATTTTTAGTATTTTTAAATAGCTAAATAATAGCAAACAGTGGACTAGGTACTGGCTGTCACAAAAATAGACATTAAAAATAGCTAACAGCCTCAAAAATTTTCCACACTATTTTTCTAATAAAGATAATAAAGTATAGCATAAATATGGCCTGAGTTTATATTTTTCTGATTTTTCACTGATTTTTATATTTTTTTGAAGTTTTTGGGTATTTTTGAATTTTTAAGCTTTTCCTTTTGATATTTTTAGGGATTTTCGAACTGACGCTAAAATAGGTCAAAATACACTGTAGGGAATTTTTTTGGAATTTTTCAGAGTATTTTGATATTTTTTTGGGATTTTGTAAGTTAGACAGTGAATAAAAGACATGTTTTTGATTTTTAATAAATGCAAAAATGTAATAAAATGCAAAACTAAAAATATGGCGCAAGCACAACCAAACAGAAGCTTAAGTCTATTTTTGCAAGATTTTTCGACTTAATACGGAGCACAAAATAAATAGACAAAGCATTCTCAAATTAAATGTCCTAGCAGGGGTATTTTTGCAAATAAAATATCTCTCAGGGGCATACATGCAAAAATCACAATAAAAATACACTTTAACTTTTATTTTCAGGACCATTTAATAATTACAGGGACCCGGCGGGGCTTAAATGCAAAATTTCACGCGCCTCACGTGGTTGCTGCACGTGAGGCGCGTAAGGACTAAAGTGCAAATCTTAAAACATCGGGGGTCCTTCTACAAAATATACATTTTATTTACAACTGAGACTTTTATTTTTGGCATTAAATAATAAATACAAAAAGTGAGGGGGGTGAATGTGAAATTTACCCCTAAACAAGGCATGGCATCCAACGGCGCAGCTCTCTTCACTTGCCACGCATCGCCACCTCCTCGCCCGATGACGCTTCGCCGATGGGAGGCTGAGATTAGATCAGCCAGGCCGATCTGACGGTTGATGCGATGCTCCATCTGACGGTGCTGATGCGATCTGGGCTGGACCGCGATCGGACGGTGAAGACGAAGGCACGAAGAACAGGGAAGAACTCCCTCTTCCCCGACCTTCGTTCCGGTGCTGCTCGTTCGTCCGGCACTCCCTCAGGCATCTGATGGTCCAAATAGCTTCCTGGCAGGGCTCTCTAGCTGCTGGAGGTGTCTGATCGAACGGAGGGGCCCTGAAGCAGCGCCACGAGCTCGATGAAGAAGCGGAGCTACAGGTACCTCCGCTCGCTTGGGATTCGTCTCCCGGCGTGCTTTAGTATGCCTAACCTGCACAGAAAGGAAGAGGGGCTCGAGGCGATGCTCCTCGACCCTAGGTTTGGAAGATGCAACGCAAAAATGAAGGTGGGCGGAGGGGATCCGGCGAACGGCGGAGGTGGAGCCCCGATTCACCAAGACCGATGGTCCTGGGTTGATCTGAGGTGATGAAACGATGGAGGTAGCGATGGGAAGCGAGATGGGATGCTCGGGGCGCTCAGAGACAGTCGGAACAACGGTGGAGAAGTCGCCGGAGCCAAGGTCCGGCGAACTTCGAATTTGGGTTTTCTAGCTAAGGGAATTAACTAACAACTAATCTAACTACTGGAATGAAACGCTAATATTAAAAGCTAACTAAAAACACCTAAAAGGAAGCTCTTATACCTGGGGGCCTCCAGGGAGCAGGGCGGACGCCGGAGCTCCGCCACGACAAAAATCTCCTTCCTCCGGCCGAGTCAAGGTGCTGGGCTACTCCCCCTGTCACGAGGAACAATCCAGGAGCAAGATCTAGGCTTTAGGTTTGAATAAAAGTGGCCAAATTCGAGGAAGGAAGCGGAGCTATTTATTTATAGACATTGGCGAGTAGCCTTATTGACCGGCGATTATTGGTTGATCCAATGAACATCTAATTGATCTAAGGTTTTGGCGGGCATCATGGAAGATTAGAGAACAATTCTTGTGAAGGAAGCATCGTCGATTGATGGATGGAGTGCCCGGGAAAAATGCATGAAATCGGGGGAATGGACAGTCCAGAGGCGCAGGGCTTTGGATGGGACAGTTGACCAGAGGTCAACGAAGGCTGGCACGCGATTGGTCCACGTCAGCCACTAGCCGCCAAAATAGAAAATCTGATGGAAGATTGATTTATTTGACACCCTAAATGATTTTATTGATTTTTTCTTATAAAATAAAAAATGTGTATTATTTCATCTAGTATTTATTTATGATTTTTATTGAATTTTTCGAGGTGTTTTATTATAGTTTAATTTGAATAATGTGTATATGTATGTATTTACATGTATTTGTGTGTATTTTATTTTTAATTTGTTTATTTTCTTTTATTATTTTATTGGCTTATTTTATAAATTTATAATTTATTTTTGTGAGTATAAAGGTATTTTTGTTTGATTTTTATGAGTTTATTTATATTTTTAAATAAATAGGTATAGGTGTATGTAGGTATACTTATAGGTGTTTTATCTATGTATTTTATACACTTAATTTATTTATTGTATTTTCTTGATTTTTATTTTGGATTTACATTTTTAATAAGTTATGTATAATGTATACATTATTATAAAAATATAAAAGAATAAAAGATTCAAGGAATAAAATCCTTTTTATTTATGTATAGGTATATAGCATAGGTATTTTGTCTATGAATTTGTAGACTTATTTTATTTTACAAATTATTTTTGGTTTTCTTTAACTTCTAATACGTGTATGCATTATATACATTATTTACAAAATTCTAAAAATATGAATTTATACAAATAATGAATATTGAATAAAATGCATATTTTAATCAGTCCTATATACAAGGAGGGCCAAAAACCTAACTTCTGCATATGGACTCCAAAAATTATGAAACCAATTTTATAAAATAGTTTATGGAATGCTATATACAATTAAAGGTGAGTTTGGGTGATTTGGAGTTTTTATTTGCAAGATATGGGTCTGTGAAGTTGAGATTTTGGCTTTTTATTTTGTGTATAAAATGTACACTGGGTCTTATTTTTGCACAAACTCAATTTTGCATTTTTATTTACATTATTATCTACAACTTTCATGTACAAAGTTTCTTTATTTGATGAAGAAATAATTATGTACAAAATAGGTGCCAAAAATGCACAAATGAATGAATTAATGAATGAGGTATTTATTGTACACTGGCCCTTATCTCCCCCTACTTTATTCCTTGTCGACCAATACCATGCTGGCCTTGGTCTCGGGGTTTGGGTCATAAAATATTTACAATATTTTATTCCTTTTTCTTTTCTCCTCTTTATTCTATAATTTTGGCATTAAAACCTTATTTGATGTGGAATTAATACAATGAATCATGAATGCTATTATATACAATTTGATGCTATTTACATGCATTTGCTGGGGTTTTTGAGGCCAAAATGATAGAATAAAGGTGATGAAATGGAGATTCATCAAGGGGGCGGACTTGGCGAGGGGACATTCACGCCCCTATATATGACTACCTCCATAGGGAGGGGAAGATCATCCGAGAACAACTCTCGCCATAGGGAGCCCCCTCTCATTCTCTCCATCTCTCCCTCTCTCTATTCTCTCTCGTTTAAGAAGAAGGTGAAGACGCCGACGTACCTCGACACGATCCGAGACATATTTGGGGCCCTTGTAATATTTCAAGTTGGTAGTGATATCGTTACTTCATCATCTTTAGCGATGATTAATCAAGACATGCCATTATTTTCTAATGAAGAATACGAGAGAAGATCTTAATATTGCCAACGAGTTTGTCGCCCTTGTAGAAAGACAATATAATGCCAAAATTAAAAAACTCAATTCAAATAATGCTAGAGAGTACTTGGCCCATTTTATTCGAAGAAACTCTTGTTAGGAAAGGGATTATACACGAAACCTCATGTGCACAATCCACGATAGATCGGTGCTGTAGAGAGAAAGAATATGCACATTTTGGAGATTACTCGAAGCTTTTTTTCTTTCAACAAAATGTTCCCAATAAATTTTAAGGAAATGTTGCTCTTACTAGTTTGTACTAATAATAACAACAACAAAGCATTTTCCCACATTACTAGTTTGTACTTGATGAACAAAATGCTGTTGCAAGTTATAGATGGTGAATCTTCGTTTATGTACATTTATCTAGGTCAAGTCCCTTTTTATATGCCACATCATGTTTGTTTTCTTCACGCAAATGATTCAGGTGTAAAGAAGTTGAACTCTTGTTAAAATAAAGGCTTTTCCCTTGGTTACTATATATCATAAAATTATGACATTGATTTCAATACATCTTTGGTTATGTTCTGGTCACTAAAGGATGTTTCCTTCTTTGAAAACAAGGTTTTTTTTCTGATTGTTCTTCTTCACGAGGAAAATGAATGTGAAAAGGAACTTCATGGCCTTCAGTCCTTATATGACACTAGTTACAATTATCCTTTTCAAGGGGAGCTTCAATCACATGAGAACATGTGTCTTGATAGAGAAGCTAAAGAAAACAACATCAATCCTCCATAATACTCCCTGAACAACCCAAGTCTCAAAGCATATGTTGGTATTTATGTTATTCTTGATGGAAATGAAAATGATTTGCAGAATAAATAGTTAGACTAAGCACCTGTTAATATTTATATTATTCTTGATGAGATTGGCAATGATGTACATGATATATAGTTGGAACAATTGTATGACAACATTGCAAAAAAAGGTAAGATGATCATTAAACTTTTGGCCAGATATGCGGGCTACACTCAGTACCATATTGAACGACATATTACTTACTCAAACTTGAATACATCCAATAAATGATTTCCAAATCTCTGGATTTTAATACCGTTCACTGGAATGTGGTTGAGGCAAGAGATAACCATGCTTGGACCATTAATATGCAAGAGGAGATGAATACTATCATGAAGAATGATAGTTGATATCCCAGGCCATTGATATGCAAGAGGAGATGAATACTCTCATGAAGATGGATAGTTGATATCCTAAATGGCGTGCATTTAGTTAGATCAAAGTAGGTCTACACGATCGAGTATAATGCTAATTGAATATTTGAAGATTTAAGGCTCGAGGGAGAGGAAGGTGAGGGCTCTCGAGGTCCACGAGTTTCTCCACTCGACACTGCTTCATCGGACTTGCCCTTGCTCTCCGTTGTGAGGTGCAATAATGCCACCATGGAGTTCCCTATCTATCATTGTGTTGTTGTCTACGGAATCTGAACCCTTGCGTAATAGTCATGTGCCGCCTCCAATGAACTTTGGGTCCCTGCCTCTGCAGTCTAGGGCATTGGGAGTTGGGACCCCCGACTCAACTGCCAGGGCATTCTGGGCCCTTGCCTAGTCGTCCCAGGGCTCTACTCATGCATTATTGGGTTCTACATGGGCCATCGAGACCATTTACAACCCCTCTCGAGTATGTTGGGGATGCAACTAGGTCTAAGGGGCCTTCAGTTGGACCTCATGTCTCGTTTGGGGCTAGTTTTACCTAGCATGGGGATGGATCTACTGATGTTGATGATGGGTAGGAGGTGATGCGACATCATTGGTCCCAGTGGGGTGTTACGACATATTTGTATAGATATGTTTATGTTTCTATACTAATTTCTTAGTTTATTTTATTTCTTTCCATCTTGTGTAATTTACCCATAGGTCTCTCCTCTATATAAGAGAGATCTAGGGTTCCATGTAATAAACTATTCTCGTTCTTTTCCCAACATGGTATCAAAGCGGTGGTCCTAGACCGGAGCTCTTGTACCCTAACCCTAATTCTAGCCTCCGCCTTCAACCCCCTCCTCTCACTGCCACTGCCACCGTCAAGTTCTCTCTCTCTCTCCCGGTTCTGTCATTGGCATTGAGTTCTCTCTCTTAGCTTCCACTGCCGTTGCCGAGTTCTCTACAGCCACTACGTGTGGTCCACGGGCGATTTCCATCTACGTACACTCCTTGTTGATGGGATTGGTTGCATCTTGAGTCTACACATGCAACCAATTACCCATATGTCTGTGTAGACGTACTTCTTTTAGTCTATAAATCTAGTTTTCTTCATTCGACAATATGTCAGAGGAAAAAATTGGCATCCCCTCCACATGTGATTTCAGAGGTCCAACGTTAATTGTCAAGATGGATAGGACGAATTATGAGTTATGGGCCATGTAGTTCATGAGTTTCATGAAGTCTATGTGTAAGAAACATATTCTTACCGAGGAAGGGCCGGTTGAGAAAAACGGGGTCAACGCCTCGTGGGAGGCAGATGATGCTTATGCACAAGTCTGGTTATCTGGTGCATTGACGTCAGAGATTGCCAATGATGTGTTACATCAGCCCACCGCTAAGGTGATAGGAGATATCCTTGTAGCCACCTATTCCCAAGTGAGAGGAATGAGACAAAGATCCTGCAGCTACAACATGACATATTTATTGTCAAGCAGGACAAACAGTCCCTTCATTCTCTATACGCGTCCCTGTGTGGAATGTTCAAGAAGCTCCACAATTTTATGCCTCTTGCATCTACTCTTGAGCACAAAAAAGGCATACATGAATGCCACTACGATTAGTGTATTCCTAGCAGCACTTGATCCGGAGTATGAGGCAACTCATTCACATATATTGGTGGATGCTACTATTCCTCCCATGAGGGAAGCTTTCCGCAGAGTTAGCATAATCACTATCTCATCACATGCTTCCACTCAGACCTCTTATGCGATGATAGCCTCCACACGACAGGGGGGGCACTTCTCAGTTTTGTGGTCGTGGACCTCGTAGTAGAGGAGTTCGTATTCGTCATCCATGCACTTACCGATATCGCCCTGAGAACACAGAGGATACATGCTACTCCAAGCATGGTTTTCCTGAATCAGGTCATGTAGCAGAGCAGATTGAGTCTCATGCAGCTCGTTCTCCGGATCAGAGGTTTGATGACCTAGTAGCTTGATTGAGGTACATTATGCCTTATGCTAGTCCCATTACTTCCTCGTCTGCTTTAGGAGGCTACTCAGATGTTGTTGCTTCTATCTCTACTAGTACCTCTGCCACTGCCAGTACCTCATGTATCATCTATGCTCTTACCACTTGGCACGGATATGATATTATAAAATGGATTATGGACTCCGAGGTGACACCTCACTTGTGTGGAGATAGAGATCAGCTTGCAGCTTACAGACAGGTTCCTCCAAGGAGAATTGTTGTCATAGGTAATGGGACTCATTATCCGATCATAGGACATGGGGTGATCAGTATGACGCCTTCGATGCATCTACAGAATGTGTTGCATGCACCTAACTTTTCTATGAACTTATTATCTATTATTCAGATTATGAAGGATTTCATTGTCGGGCTATTTTTGTCCCATCATCTCTTGTATTTAAATACATTCTTATAGGAAGGGTGATTGGTTGTGGTTATGAGCAGGGAGGTCTCTATCGACTGATTCGAACTCCATATGTAGACATATCATCTCATTCTATAGGACCAATCTCTCCTTTCATGTGGCACTTGTGCTTTGGTCATCTTCCCCTTTCATAAGATGCGTCAAGTTCTACCTCAAATCTCACCTTGTTCATCCTTCGAATGCAAAGCATGCCAGTTGGGGAAGCGCCATCGGTATGTTTTTCCTAGTTGTCAGAATCAGAGTAGTCGCTCCCTTTTGAGTTATTTCATGTTGAAATTTGGGGTCCAGTCGTGTTCTCGATCACCAAATCACAAGTTTTATCTAGTTGCTATTGATATTTTTTCTTATTTTTCACGGGTCTTTTATTGAAGAATAAATCAGAGGCTGAGAATGTGATTATGACTTTTATCAATGAAGTGCAAAATTTTTTCTTCTTCTGCCAAATTTGTGAGAAGTAATAATGCATTGGAATTATGTACTCATGCACTGTCACAATTCTTTTCATCTCGTGGCATTGTAAATCAAACATCATGTGCCTAGACTTCTCAACAGAATCGTGTTGCAGAAAGAAAGCTTTGACATTTAATTGATGTTACTCGAATCGTTCTAATTCATAGTCATGCTCCACATTCGTTGTGGGATAATGCAGTTCATACGTTTTGTTATCTTGTGAATCGTATGCCCTCGTCTGTACTGGGAGAGAAAATTCCTTTCTCCCTAGCATTTCAGAGGAGTTATTCTCAATCACTCCTCGTGTTTATGATTATGTTGCCTTTGTCCATTAGTTTTCTCTGTGTCTTGACAAGCTCTCTCTTAGAGCTGTCAAATGTGTTTTTCCTGGGTACTCCAGGACGTAAAAGGGATATAGATGTTATGATCCATTGCACATGAAATATTATGTTAACACTGATGTCACATTTTTTTGAGTCAGTGATGTGTTTTTCTTCTACAGGTTATAGGTTGACTTCATCAGATTGACGGACCCGTAAATTACCCTAATTAATTTTATTGAATTGTTGTAGTCAGGCAATTAACAGATCAATCAAAACACGCTAATTAACTAATCTGTCAATTAATGCGAGTGGTCAATTTGTATTTTTTTACTTGATAAGCCTAAGGTCGAACTCAGGAAGGCCACTGTCTCCTTAGGATAATTTCGAAATGATTCAGAACATATGTTTTCAAAGGAATGTTTTTTGGTATTTTTATGTAATTAATAAATGCAATGCAATTTTAGCAAAGTTCAAGGGCTAAATTGCAAATTTTGATCAAATGAACTCCAAACCCAATGAAATTGATCAGAATGTGTATGGATGCAAAATTAAGCTGCTTTGATTTTTTTGGAATTTTCAAATGTAATATGAAATGATTATGAATTAAATATGGATACAAGGTGATTTCGAGCAAAATAATTTTAAAAATAGTAAAAAATTGTTTCAGGAACTAAAATTTCCTAGATGTATCTAATGAAGATCTATTTAGGAAATTAATAAATCCTAAAAAAGATTGTTGTACGACCTATTAAAAACTAATTACTAAAATCATTGATTAATTTATTGCGACCCAATATGCGTGAAAATGTGATGATTTTTTTGTACAATGTAGAACAAAACTAATTACTGTGAATTTTTTTGAAATTTCTGGAGCGACAATTAATTTAATATTTGTTAAAGAGCATGCAGTGGGTAATTATGCAATTTCCACCAAAATATTTATATTAAATAAATCATGGCTCATAAAAATTTAATCAAACATCCACAAAAATAAAGTATCAAGTGTTCTAAAATATGCAATTTGTAGAATAATAAAATGATGTGAAATGAGGGTTCAAATTAATGCCCAAAAATAGGGACCTAAATGCTAAACATAATATAAAATAAATAAAAAAAAGACAATATGAGTGATTATGCAATTACTAAATGTCAGGGACGTTTATGAAATTTTCTAGGGAGGACACGTGCACGGCATGTGATTGCTAGGACGGGGACCTCTTCGTGAATACTAGAATATAGAGGAGTCTCCAAAATGCTGGGGGACATTTATGTAATTTTCTAGGGAGGACACATGCATGACACATGACTGCTGGGGTGGGGTCTCTTCGTGAATACTGGAATATGCTGGGAGTCGCCTTGCTAATTTTCCAGAAATCACGCGCAACGCACGCAACCTCCAGCTATCACGACTTCAGTGTAAAACAATGGAACTCGGGGGGGTTGTCTGCAATATCTCCCCCACCCCACGTATCGTGCATGAGAGGTAGGAATAACGACGAGGCGGACGGCTTGAGGGGGCGTACCACCCGGGGCAAGGCGAGGGCGGTCTGGGTGATGGGAGGCAGCGAACAGTCGCATGTTGCATGTGTCTCGAGGAGGAACGATAGGCTGGCACAAGGTGACCAAGGTGTGGTGGTGGGGCGAGCGGTTGGTCTGGTCGGTGGAGTAGCTCGGCGGCTAGGCGGCAGAGGTGCCTGGATGCGGGGTGAACGTATATGGTGGAGGCACGAGGCAGACTGGAGGGTGGAGCGGTGGAGCATCTCCTCTGTTGCAGGAGGTGGCGACTGACTTGGGCCTCGCACGGGGCTTGAGGCAGCGATTGTTGCAGGGGAGATGCAGCGCGGGTGGAGGTCAGTGGCACTAGCGAGCGAGGATGGTGCGTGCTACGCCGCATGTGGAGTTGAAGGTGCGAGGCAGATGCGTGTCAAGACGGCGAGGCGGAGACGATGGTGACCGAAGTAGGCGAGGGCTCGGGAAGGTGGTGGCGGAGTGAATATAAGGGAAAGAAGAACAGAGGAAAGGGGAAGGAGCAAGGTAGGTTTGCCAGAAGGTAGGAGAGGTGGAGGCCACCTCCAGTTGTGGCCTCAAGATCTCAGTGAGAAGATCGAGGCTCGGCAGCATGCAAAGAGCTACAACGCGAAGACTACTTCGCGAATCTCACCGAGATCGGAATGACCATTGTCAAAGCAGCCTCGAGGTCTGTCACAACTCGGGGGATCGAAGCTGGTGGCCTCTTCTCTAGGAGAACTGTGGATGATCGTGCACGATGGGAGGTCGTCATCCATTTATGGGCCGTTGAGAGAACGTGGGGGAGAGGGAACTGTGTAGGTGCAGTTGCAGGTGGGAGGCGAGGTTGCGGGATCGTGGCTGACGGTTGGAAGAAAATGGGGAAGTGGTCGTCGCTGGCGAGTCGGTCTCCGTAGGAGAAGGGGCGTGCAGTTGTGCAATCACTGGGAAGGGTGGCAACACAGTTAAGGTAGAGGGCGCAATCCTGCACGAGGAAGGAGGGGAGAAAATACCACATGGCGCGTGAGGTGATGCAGCCACGTGGTATGAAAAAATTAAATAAAATTAAATAAAATTAAAGAAATAATAATAAAATAATTAATTAAAATTAAAATACAATTATAAATAAATATAAAATAATAATAATTAAAATAATATATGGGTAAATAATAAAATAAATAATATAAAGAAAAGAAAATAACTAAAATAATAATTAAAATAATAAGAAAATAGATAAGATGAATAAATAAATAAAATAAATAAGTAAGTAAGTAAAAAAAGAAAATAAAAAATATAGTGGGAGTGACACGTGGCATCTCCAGGAGCTGCCACGTGTCGCTCCGAGAAAAAATCAAAAAATTAAATGTAAAAAAATAAAAAAGAAATAACAAAAAGGGGTCAAATCAAAAAGTGATCAACACGAAAGTTGCTCGTCTCGACGAGATCAACAACTTTCATGAAGGATCCGAAACTAAAATAAATCATATGTATAAAAAATATTTTTAGTGGTATCTTATTGGTAAAAAATACCGAATTTTTGTCTTTTGCGTATTTTTTTGGCATTCATAGAAAATATGAAATAAATATTTACAATTAATCTAATTTTTTTGGATTTTTAATAATTAATAAAATAAAAGGATAAAATAAATTAAATACGGGGACATATGTACAATATACAATGAGGGGCCTAAAACCTAAGTTTACGAACTCTGATTCTTCTGAATTTGGTCTTGTTTTTAAGGTAATTGAACGCACATTAAATCAAAAGTGAGTAGGAATCCATAAGAGACTGTATAAAGAGATATTCACATTTTAAGGCTTTTATTCTCAAACTAAGGTTAGGGTTTTTATTGGTTAGTTTTACAAGTTAGTATTTTTTGATATTTTTCCTTTATTAGTGTTAGTAATATATACACTATAGAGTTGATTTTATTCAATTATGATTAGTGAAAATATATTAAAATAGGGAAAATATGGTGAATATACATGTGATTTTTACAAGGGATTTCAGCTTCTTATTTAATGCAAATATGCATGCTAAAATGCAAATATTAATTCTAAATGCATGAATGAGAAAAAAGCAAAATAAATGGATAAATGCAGCTAATTACTTGGGAACAAAGCTCTATTTTCAACTTTTAGAGTAATGAATCACATATTCATCAATCCCCTACACTTAAACCTTGCTCGTCCCCAAGCAACAAAAATAAAATGCGAAAGTGAAATAATTTTGGGTTCCATACCAAGGTCACGAACAAAAGGTGAAAATGGAGCTCAACTCAAACTTTGGATTGATAATGTGGTGGAACCTTATTGGGAGGAGGATTTAAGACCTGACAGCCTTTAAGTTCCACAAGTCTCTATTCAGGTTGCCTTAACAGTCATGTCAAAACAAATATTCATATGTAAATTTTGATGAATATGAATCTTACTTAAGCTGTTTAAGTGAAATATAGCTCTCCACATCATAAGTGACAAAGGAATAGGCTCCTATAATAATGTAACCCTAATTCCTCTTTCTAGCCACTCTTTCCTCGAGGAGCGGGGTATTCCCTTCTAAGTTCAAGTACAACCAGCTCAAGAAGAGGGGGTAGAGAAGAGAATGGACTGTGGCCAGTGTAGCCACATCCTTGGTGCTTGACCAGTATAGCCAAGTCTCCAACTGCAGGCTTCCTTGGTATGAGACTTTGAAGCATATGCCTTGCTTATTCATATTGTTCTCCGACGTGAATTTTTTTTACTTTTTGCCCGTCTAACTTTTTGGAGGTTTTCTCTTTTTTTATATATACAAAAGTGCAACATGTGCATAAGGAGTTTTTCTTCTTAAGCTAGTAGACTATCCCTCTTTTGAATCTTAATTGCAACCCACAACATCCTGTTGTTTGACGTCGACGCCACTAGACTAGGTTGAGATGCACTACCATTCCTAGAGGAGGATGGATGTTTCCACCCATGTGCTACTCCAAGTCAAAGGATTCTACCTCCTCACCACCTTATCAATGAAGAGCTATGTGCATGGTGCTTGTCCAAGTTAGGTCACTATCTAAAAGAATCGTACATGTGTATGAAATATTTTACTTAAACCAATCAAGATGACATGTGAACATAGTTTTGTGGACTCAAAGAATTAAATTTCTTGACCTGAAAAATCTTAACTCCAGTTCCTATAAGGTTTCTCTTAAATTAAGTAGATTAAGGTCAAATCAAATTCATCCTCGACTTCTATTCATAACATGGTTCAGAACCCACTAACTTTTCACTTTACATATGCTAGATTTGCAAATGAACTGCAAATGAAATGCAATGTATATGAATGAAGTGCAAGACACAAATTTTCTTGAATGCAAGGATGATATGCAGAGTAAATAAGAAGCCTCTTTTTTAAGTTTTTTTTCAAATGTTTTTTTTTGTTTTTTTTTAATTTCTAGTATACCTCCTATTTTACAACAAATTTTACAAAAGTATTATTTTACAATACAAAATTATACATAGTATACAACTTATAACAATATACATATTATACAAGTATACATGTACTTTACAAAAAGTTTTTTTTTCAATTATTGCATAATATATATAAATACGTGAAAGTACGAGCTACAGGTAAAGTATATATGTAATATATGCACCCCCTATATGTAGCATGTGTTATGTCCTCAGAGTACAAGAAGTGAGGAAAAGACATAGCTCGTGCCAAGCATAGGAGAGTGAAAAGAAGAAGTATAGAAATCGACTCGCCCCCCTATACTTAGGCTCTGGGCAGCCTAAGTGTAGAAAAGGAGCAAAAAATGGGGCGGTCGATGTCAAGATGAGAAATGGATGGATAAATATACATGGAAGGCATTGGTCCCCCCTATATTTAGGCTCCGGTCAGCCTAAATCTAGGATAGGAGTAAGTGTGAGAACCGATGAGATCTAGAGAATATACAAAGAATGGTGAAGAAAAGGAGAGACTCTAATCACTCTTCCCTTTATACTTAAGATCTGGTCATACTTAGTATAGCCATAAAATGAAACAATCGAGCCGGGGCGAGTGATACGAATCATTGGGGAGGGAGGGAAATAAAAAGAAAACTATACAAGATGGAAGGAGAATGAATAAGGATCAAGAAGGTTTGTAATGAACCTTCTTACGTGGACGAGGAGGTGGGAATATACAAGTGTGTCTCTATCGGAATTGCCCTCAGATGAATAGTAGTGAGGTGAAGGGATCGTCCAACGAGGGTCGACACACAGCTGCTTGCTCAGATATGGCTTAAGAACAGTCGAATTGAGCTCACTCATATAAATCACCTCATCCGGACCCGATAAGGACTTCTCAGAAAATTCCTTCTCTGGTATATTGAAGGAAACTTTTGTAGTCGGTTTTCTAGAACCTGAAGCATTGAGAGTGGGAGGAGAGTGACACGCCTTGAGGGGTTCAGAGGAATGCCTCAAGGAATCAATTCTCAACTTTATCTCACTGGATAACCGACTAGAGGATGGAGCAACCATGCTTTTGGGTGGGGTCAATTGGGTCTTGGATGTCTCCTTTGTTGAAGGTCCAGGATGTGGTGCGGTGCTGACCATGGGTTCCTCATCAGATGGGTCACCATATAGGTTGTAATATTCCTGAAGGGTCAGCCCATGTCTCGTGGAGATGCTAGTGATCTCAGTTGGCTTGGCATTGGTAGTTTCAGATGCTGGATCATCGAAATTGTCGAGACATTCAGAAAAAGTAGTGTCTGACTTAAGGATAGCTTTGGGTTGTAAGTCCTTTATTGAAGCTGTCACAATAGTGGTGATGTAAGCAGAGAAAGTTGTGGATGTGTAGGGGAGTCTCTGATTCAATGGTCAGCTTGATAGTCAGTATCTCAGGCGTAGCAGAGAGGTGGGACTCATCTACCTCTCAATGGTCACGACTGTCAGCGGCTATGTGGGTTGCTTCAGGTTGGATTGTGTCCTCAAATGTCACGACTGATTGGTGTGTACCCAATGCGGGGAAATTAATCTCCCAAGTCTTGCAATATTTTGTTGCCTGAGCCTAGGCTAAAAATGGCTTCTTAAAAATAATAGGAGACTGGGTGAACTCTCCTAAGTGCTCAATACCAATGACCGTGAAGTCCACTTTGAGTGGAGCACTTCCGAAAGCAGTGATGACTGAAATTGTTCCTCTCGACCTTTTGATGGATCGGTCAATCAGCTGAACGATCGCTCTTGACTTTCGAATTGGTCTGAGTTTGAGCTTGTCAAACACGTAATTCAGGAGGATATTTATCGATGAGTTATCATCGATTCTCTCATGGGTGAAAATGGTGTCTTTGATTCCAAATTCAACTCGGGGCATTCTTTTCACTCTGCAGCTCTCGGTCTTTCTCCCCATCGCCAAGGAGGTGGCCATAGACACTAGATGTCTTTCTATCCTTGTTCTCTTATTGCTCGACCTCTTGGGCATCAATTTACTCCTCAAAAATCTTTTGAGGTCAGGGAAGAGATCTATGGCCTTTATTAAGGGAAGTTTAAGAATCAATTCCTCAGCAATTGCTTCCCTAAAGACATGATCCAATTTTTTTAAGTCATTTTCATTTTCAATTTTTATTAGATTTTTTGTTTTTCAATTTTTTGTATTTTCATTTTTTTGATATTTTGATATGTAAAGGAGGGGATGGAGAAAATGCAGACTCGAGATTGGAGGACAAGTGATTAGTAGAAGAGGGAGGTAGAGTTGATTCCAGTTGTACAAAGTGTGTGGGTCCCCTAGTGTTCTCTTGATTTCTAACATCAAATCTTCTCATGTTATTCTCCACTTCCATACCCAGATTGGCAGCATACGAATTCAATAAGTCTGTGACATTTTTCAGTCTATCCTCAACTGATTCATGTCTCTTAACAAGTCTGGAAATGTCATCCTCCGTAATGTTCCCATGAAAAATCATGGGCAAATTCTGCTCAATTGGAGGGTATTGTTGAGAATTCGACGCCTCATGCTCAACATACCTTGACTCTGGCATGTAGTGCTGAGTCGAGTAGAGACCATCAGTGTGGCATATCTTGATCGGAGCCTCATATAATGGATTCGATATACAGGTGGCTTGCAGATCTAACTCTTGTGTCCAGTCCCTTATATGTGTAGGTTTACCGAGTGGCTGGTCAATGTGAGTTTGATCACTAAAGTCAATCAAGTCCAGAACATCATAGTGTACAAGCCAATCCATTCGATTCCTTGGTTCGACCATGTGATACCCTAAGGTCCAGCCATGATGTATATGTGTAATTTTTGGACCTATCTCAATAGTTATATGAGAATCAGATGAGGTGTATGGGGATAGGTAACTCTGCCAATCCTTTATCTCTGCAGTAGCTTGCTATACAAATGGTTCTTGGATTTCAGCAAGCATCTAACTATAAAGTGAATCAACTCAAGATGGAAGTGGATCCGGGGTGTAAGAAGGTGGGGTAGGTGAGAAGTGCGAAGAAGTGGAGAAGTCGGTCAGATGTCTGACTTCCTAACTAGGGTGAGATGGAGAGAAGAAAGATGGATAAGTAAGAACCGTCTCAAAAATAGGGTTCTGTTGGAAGGAATAAGAAGGGGCTAGGAAGTTGGTCGGAGGTCCGACTTCATAGCTGGAATGGGGTGGGGGATCTGTCTCGAAGAGAGGGTTCGTGGAAGAGAAAGATGGTGAAGATGGTCGATACAGGAAATGATGAGCCGACATCTTCAAGAAGGAATGAGAGCGGATTGATGTAGAAACATGAATTGATATAGAGGGAAACACACATATATAGACACAAAACAAACGGAAGAGCAAACCCTAGTTTCATCAACTCAACACAATGATGGTTGCAAAGGTCTGACCATTATCTTTTCGGTTTAGTTAAATGACAAAACAAGATATGAAGTTATTTACACAAGGTTAAGATGTGGGTTTTGGGTACTATCCTAGGGATGTGTCCTCACCTCTCAACAATCAATATAAAGTGCGTACAATGACAGGATTGCTCTCCGTAAATAAAAGTTATTTTAGTCATTTTTTGTCCAATTATTAGCACTCTTGATTTTAGAGATTAATTGTCATTGTAATTAATGCACACAAGAAATCACATCTACCTTCTAGTCCCAATTCTTTTATCCTAAGTTAGAAAAATGGAGAGAGGGAATCAGAAAATTCTAATACGATCGAGAAAACAATGATGACTGCTTGAGTAAGAATACTTATGGTGCCTCCAACTCTTTACACTGCAAGATGCATAACTGATTGAAATTTATATACTATATGGAATGCAGATGATGAAATCGCACCTAGCATAAACTTCTATTAGTCGGGAAGAATGTGAATTTAATTTGACTAGATAGAACGTTCTATGATGCGTATTATTAATGTGAATGTGTGGTCCTAGATTTTACGAGCCCAAGCAGATAAAAACCTATAAAAAGCTCTAAGAGATGCAAGTGCAGGTATAACCAACAAGCCACTCTCATCGAGCCTCACCCTCATCGGAGAGTGAAACATGTCTCGAGACACCACAAAATAATGTCTAGAGTCCAGTTACATGCAGGAGATCCCAAACAGAATCTATTGGAAATGTGCAACTTTTACACATTAATAAAAAATAAATGCAGAAAATAAAATCCTAGAGTCTACACTCTCTCATGACCTGAGTCGATCTTAATTTTTAATGTGGATCTTTGAGTCAGCTTAATTCTCAGAAAAGCCGACTTCCAATGCTCCTGTGTTGCTCGACCACCTAAGCAGACGCTTCGTCGCATCGGGTCCCTCGCACAAAAAATAAGATGGTGGTCAGAGAGATAGAAAATTAAAATAAAATAAAATAAAGCGAAAAATGCAGGAAAATAAACAGAGAAATAATTACAAGAAAAATCGAGGGTCAAAATACCCGGGGGTAAAAAACTTTAAAACTAAATTTTCTAAAAATCAACCTAAGTCGTGCCTCCCCAACAACGGTGCCATATGACGGACCTGTAAATTACCCTAATTAATTTTTCCAAATTGTTGTAGTCAGGCAATTAACAGATCAATTAAAAACCGCTAATTAATTAATTTGTCGATTAATGCGAGCAATCAATTTGTATTTTTTTACTTGGACAAGCCCAAGGTCGAACACAGTGAGGCCTAATTCGACCATTTTACGATAGGTAAAAATCGGTTCATCAATCATTCATCAAATAAAAACACTTTTCCTTAACTCTCGAAAAAATCGTGAATAAAACAACAAATTATCAATAAATTGTTAAGTGCATCTTGACCCAAAAAAGTGGTAAAAAAGGAGCACACATCCAAAGATTAAAGAAAAGTCAAAGAGATTCCTAAATTTAGAGAGTCGATGTATTTTACTTAAATAGGACCTCTACCTTCGTTGTCTTTCTTGTTCTTGTCCATTTGATAATTTTGATCATATGTTGTCTCCATGGATCTTATTGTAATTGGCATGTACCTACATACAAAGTTCTTGAGGATGATCCAACTTCATCAACTTCTTCTTCACTAAAGATCCCGAGGATGATATCTTCTTGCTTCACAAGATTTTAGAAAAGCATCTTCGCGGTGGTCCTAAGTAAGAAGCACCTTCTTCATCGCACTCCAGCTTCAAAAGGAGAAGACAAGTGGCAGCTCCTCTCTTCAAGTATTGAAATGAGCATGAAAATTCGTTTTTACCGCTCTTAATTATGTCAAATTGTTGTAGCATGTGAAAAAAACTTGCAATTGCAATCACACACAAATCGATCAATTTAATACAAAGTGGCAACTTGTTTATTTGATTGGGTAAACCCTAAGGTTGGACTAAGAGGCAAAAATGTAGGACTACAAGCAGAAAACCACATAATCTAAGTTATCAAGAGAATAATTTTTTTATATTTTAAAAATGCAAATGCAATGATGAGATGCAAAAATGAATGTAAATGGAAAGTGGATATGCAACGTGTTCTGAAACCTAGGTGTAAATACTTACATGGTATTTTTGCAAGTATTTTCAAGGCTCAAAACACGTGATAAAATAGTATAAAATAATTTTAGGAGTTAAATAAATTAAGTTATTCTAACACAATTTCCAGATATTTTGTAAAAATCAATAAACATGGGGAAATATAGGATGAAGGTTACGACATTTAATTTTGTAAATATCTAGAAAATATCAAAAGTGTAGTTTTTATAATACTTTAACAAAAAATGCATCAACTCAATAAGAATGGTCATGACTGATATCCATGTAAATGCATTTTCAAAGTGTTTTTGCCAATAAATTATCAGCAATTCACAAGACAGTTCTTGGCAACAAAACGTGTGATTAGTTGATTCCCTGAAACTTAAGATGATTCAAAAGACATACTTTAATTTCGCTAAGACGGAATGACGAAAGTCCCAGAAAATGTTTAATTTACTTTTGTCGAAACATTGAAATAGGAGACTAGCGGACAACAAGTTGCGCTACTAGTCTTTTTTTGAATTGCAAAATCAATCCTTCTAAACATTAGATCCATAAACCTAAGAACCATAACATTACTGCACATGAATTTTTGGACCCTCATTAAAAGCTTAACAGCTTATGGTGTTAAGAAGCTGGAATACGATTATAAGTTTTCTACGATAAATGATGGTTTTTTAGCATAAACATCGAAAATCTGATAACATGGAAAGGATATTATTCAGTTGTTCTAGAGATCATTGGACGAATGCACATGTTCCTCGTTCCTATAAAGCGAACAACTTGCATTTGGAAAAAAAATTTGATAAAAGATCAAGCATTTCATTCATCAAAAGAGTACCATAAAATTACGAAAACCATTTGTATGTTGTTGACACGATTTTACGCGGTTTAAAAAGATGATTTTACCATGTCGTTGTTGTCCCACGCAAAATCACAATCAAACAAATAAGATTACAACTACAAGCATGTTAGAAAAATATGAGTTGTATAGTGCAAGTAGAGGTTCGTATCCGCAGGGACTAAGCAAACTTGCAATTTGTGTTCCTTAAAACTTGATTTGATTTAGATCTGTTGCGACGAAAGACAAATGATGGAAACAATACGATCTACGGAGAAAGTATTTTTTTCCAAAAGCTTAGATTAACTAAATATGGATGTGAATGCAACTAAGTAAGAAAAATGGGGGTTGATTCGTAATGTAATATGGGAAGATGAGATTTACTTGCAATATATTTTTTAGAGAGAATAATGGAACATAAAACTTGCAAAGAACATACTTTCAAGAGAAATTAGATTTGAGAGTAGCTTACACCAAAAGAGTTGTTCCTTCAAATTTAACTTAAACCAACTAACCAAGATAATAAAATTTCACGCGACAAATAAAATATGAAAGAAATGCTTCTCTATTTGATTCCAGAGTGAAAGCGACGATGATGGCAGAGACGGGAGTGTGCGAGAAGATGCGTGGGCTGATCGCACACACGAGTATGGAGCTGAGGAGAGAAGGTCGTCGAGGAGGAAGTGCGTCACAGCAGAGTGGCGGGAGTTGGTGATCACGCACAGGTGTGCAGAAGGAGGCCTCGAGGAGGAGATGCGTCACAGCAGCACGACTGGAGTTGCTGGCCGTGCGGAGAGGAGGATTGGTTGTTGGAGCACCGCGAGGAGGAGGGAGTGCGCGAGGGGAGAGGGTCGTTGGCCGTGTGCTACTTCTATACCTGCATTAGAAAACAAGAGAGAGAGAGAGAAACGAGAGGGAGAGGGGTACTAAGAGATAAGAGAATTGGGGAGAGAGGGGACGTCTTTTGCATGGGGGATGATCTCTTTTTATATTAGCCATATGCATCTCTTCAAAAAGTCACATGCATGTACAAACAAAACCAATAAATGCATTCATGCATGGGGAGTTGCATGAGTAAGAGAGAGATGGTAAGGGACGGCTACCTTTCATTTGCATGAGGGAAGGGATTTTTATAAAAGCCATATGCCTCTTCAAAATGAAGAGTCACATGCAACTAAAGACAAAACCAATTAATTTCATTCATGCATGGGAAGAGAGAGAGAGAGAGTTTTATGTTGGCAGACTCTCTCATGAGAAATGGGAGAGAGGGTGCACATGCATGTATGACATTTAAAGAGTGGGAATTTTTCACTTTCAACCTTCCTCATTTCTTTCCAACAAATTGTAAGAGACATTTTGTAGAGCCAAGTCAATATGTTGGATTTCAAATGCTATCTAATTAAATCCAATACACTTTCATTTTCTCCTTTACTGTAGATAATTTATTTATGGATGTTTAGTATTAAATATATTCCGCCATATAATCCATATATGTAAATAGAGATTTCGAACATATTTTATCCGATCATGTCACCATGAACTTGTTGATTAATTGGGTGATCTTCTCTGTTAAGTGTATATAATAAATAGAATGTAAATTATGCGATTTTGGAGTATATGAATTAATCATTATGGTGTTCTTCGCATAATTTAAGCATGTTATACCAATATTTATTGTAATCATCACACCCCCATACTTAAATCTTGCTAGTCCCGAGCAAGAATAAGATAAGTAATAATGAAGGATAGGGTAAATAGCCAAGATAGGTCGGGTGAAGGTTTGCAGTAGACATACCCACAAAGTCTCGAGTTTTCAGATCCTAACTACACAAATGCACAAACTTCAGTAGAGTTGACCCATGGATTAATGATTTGCTCGAATAGTCGACTTGACTTGAGTTTTGTAGTTTCAACAGTCTCTCAGTTCCAACAAAATCAGACATGGTTTCAGAAGGTCGATCAGGTCAGCTCATCCCTAAGAAACATGTATTCTCTTTAACTTTGAATGGATATAAATAGTGTTAGTGATGTTTTAACTTTTGTGAGTCAAGAGAACGAGCTAACGACACAATCTATCAAGGTACCGAATGATTCCCTACACATATAGCCTCAGTCCTCACCTGGATTCAGGCATATTCTCTTTTCACCCAAGTATGTCAGCATAGAAAGAATATGTCATAGTTTATTGGAGAATGAGACTTAATTTTTTGGGGTTTTCCATAGACCGCTTTGGTCTGTTGCTCTCATTCTTTTCCTTTTGCAGAGCATAACCCTGGGCCTCTTTGGGCCTCTTTTAAGAATTTAGGTAGCATCATTGGGCTACTACCACGGCTTTTTGGTAGAGAAGGGTTATTTAGTGATCTTCTTTCATTGTTTTTGCTTTGCGTACTTTTGCATGTTTGGTGGTTTTTGGCTTTTGTATCGTGATATGCCTTTTTGTGGTGTTTTTGTCTTGGGTTTGCCATCAAAGGTAGTATCGGCTTAATATTGACTTTGGAGGTACGATACTGGCTTAATTGCTGACATACTTAGACTAGAGAGATCATGTTTCCCCTGAGTCAAGTTCCTTCACTGACTATAGACAAGGTTCAGGCATTGGCACAACCAAGATGACAACTCCTCACCTCAACTAGATTGTAATTGTATCTCGTAAACTCAACTCAATCAAGCTAAGTGCAATGTGCAGTTGTTTAATATCCACTGAAGTGTTTAAGAGTGCTACTAGTTGCTCAGGTGATCTAGTTAGATGCAGAAGTTCATTCACCAGTAGAGTTAGTGGAACTGAGAGAATAAAGTCCATATGGACCTGAAGAAAGCTTAAAAACTCATGCCTAGTGAAATTCTAATGGAATTAAGTGGATTAGGGTCAATTCAGCTTCCGTCTATGATCTATGTAATGAAGAGCTATTTTCTCAAAAGATAGGATAAAACTAGGAAGGATGTATTTTTTGGTGGTTTTCTTGCTTTTTGAAAATATTTTTAGGGGATTTTTTGCAAAAATTTTTGATTTTTTTAAAAGTATGCAATTTTGAAAACTATGCAGACACACCACATGCTTATCAGAAACCATGTCCTCATGGTGAAGACAGAGTGTAATAAGAGGACCAAAAGAAGGGGTGAGTGATGTGAAAATATTTTTGGGTTTTTTTGTTTTTTTTTTATTTTTTTTAAAGTGCGGAGGTAGACCCCCATATTTATCTAATGCAAAGAGGAAAGAGAAGGATACAAAGAAAGGAAAAGATACCTATGGGTATGGACCCACAAAATGTTGTTGGTTTAACGTCCCAACTCGATGATTCAACTTATCAAGAGTATCCAGTGTTGCGTGTGAGTGCAGAAGCTGTATTCAGAAAACCCAAATGAAACTCTTGATATGATACGGATATCCTGATCCAGATGTGAGAATGCAGTTGATGAATTTGATAAATGTGTGCTCTCATTAATACAGTGAAGACATTAATTGGTTGATGAATCATAATGAGAGATGAATCAGTTTGATCTTGGATTGGATGTGATAAGAGGGAAATGGGTAGAGTGGTGAAGGGCTCATGGACCAGATATGATGTATTGAAGTCGAGCTCTACATGATCAAGAATTGATTCCTCCATGAGGTCCTCTGTATATTGTGATAAATCATCATTTTCCCTCAAATAATCATCATGGCTATCCTCGGTGGCATCTATTGTGAATTTCATTGTAGTTCTCTGCTTGAACCACGAGGATGATTCTCTCCAAGAAATATAATTTGGGTATTCAAAGGTCAGGAGCAGGGGAGTGTTGGCTATTGAATTATGAGGTATGACAATAGAGGTCGGATTTGGCAAAGGTTGTGTCACATGAATGATTGGATGATTGTCTTCGAATGTTTTGAGTAGTTCTTCAGTTTCATTCCAAAAAGGACCAGAGAATAAAAAAATTATTTTGATCAGATTCTGACTCAGTAGTAGAAGATATTCTTATAATCATCAACCGAATTGAGTGGATCTTCTTTCTCAATGGTGAAGGTAATGGAGTTGGAAATCTCATCTTTGAAAGGGTCATCATAAAAGATCTTCAACATATAATCATGTGTTGGTTGGAAGAGAGTCTTGGTGCATGAAGAAGTCAATTCATTGTCTACTATGTCCTCATATTCAAACTCTAAGCTTCGACTTTTTTCATTAATCGTAAAATCACATCCAGAATTAACATAAAACATCATATCTTCCTCAATTTCTTTGCTGGAGTCAATACTAATACTATCCTCAAATTCAACTATTATCTCAGACCAATCGATATCATTAGTAGACTGATGTTCGTAACCTTCAGAATAGTCTAAGGAAAGATCGATGCCATCATTAATACATGTATCCATCAAGAGTGGGTCGTGATCGAGTTGTATTAGGGGTGTGATCTCAATTTCAAAAATGTCCTTATTATACTTTCCAAAATCATTCTGATCAACATGATTCATGAAAGCCAAAATTATATCACATTCCTCCTCAATTTCATTCATAGAGTCATATTCCATAAGACGCCCCTCAAGATCACAAAATGAAGTTTCATGTTCAAAGTGTTCGAGTCTTCCCAAGAGACAACATTCATCTATTAAATCATTGGGCATTTCAATTAATACATGGTCTGACACTGGAGGAGTGAAGATGGGGATATCATAAAATGTCGCCAATCTGGGTTTGAGGAGACATGGAGATGACACTATTTCATCAATAAATTCTTTTTCTATACATCTCACATCTAGTTCATCAAAAAGAAGTATCATTGTTTGGTTCACTGATATTTTGACTCATTTTTCTTCTTCCCTTGAGTGTCTGAAATCCTCAATTTTCTTTTCTTGATGTTTCTCAAAATATTGTTGAGATATATTGCATTCACCCGTCAAACTATTTGGCCTATTCATCAAGTGAGCACGAATTTTCAAAAGTTGTTTACTGACATTCTCATGCATCCTATTACACTCATCCATAAGTGCTCCCTGATTTTGTTGGATTTGGATAACTATTTCATGAAGAGTACGTTGAGAGTCACTTTCATGGGTCGGTGATAGGGGTAAGGAGAATGATTGATTTCTTAAAGAATCGGAGATTAGTCCATTATCTGAAATGGATGAGTGTTCTGCGTGTGAAAGTGGCTTGAAAGAGACAAAGGAAGGGCATGCGGGAGAAGGTAATGCAAGAAATTCTTCTAATATTGGGTCATCATGGGTGGTTTTGACGTTTGATCGGATGACTCGTTCTTTTTGTGTTCCTGATCTTCTTGATATTTTTGCACTAGATGCATCATTTCATCAATCACATGCTCAATCGGTAATAAAATAGGTGGATCAATGGGTCGAGAAGATCGTTTCCTATCCTCCAAATAATTCAATGCAATAGCCCGATTCAACTTCGTTTTCTCGTGCATCTCATTGAGCATAGCTTGAATTTTTTCCATGAATAAAGATTATCAAGCACAGACAAGTACACAACAGATTAACACAAAACAATTTGTTGATTCACCAACTCAACACAAAGTGTCGCGGAAGCGGTTATCTTTTCGATTTTAATTTAATGATTCAACGAATGTTATCAGAGAATTAAGAGTCCTTGATGAAGAGGTGAGTGTGGAAGATTGTGATAAATCGATGTCGTAATCCGGCTGGGGGATCCATGGTGTGGTACTCAGATCGAGGATCTGCTTCTTTCCACAAGAACCTGTGCCCAACGCGTCGAGGAGTTACGATTTCTCTCTGCAATCCCACGTAACATGTGCATCAAAACAAGAATTCAAGAATTTTTCCCTCTTTCCGCTCGGGCCACTGCGGTGGCCTTTCAAGCTTATCTTTTTAGCGTGATAAAACATGTCTTGATGATCTTTTTAGGTGAGCAGAGGGAAAAGACCGCGGAGATGATGCAAAGAAGAAGTGTTTTTTTAATTTTTTTTCGGTTTAAGTTCGGAGTGCAAACAAATGCAGGAAATTTTAAAAGACTAAGATGCCTAAGAGAAAGATTGACTCACAGTGCCTGCACTTCTGGCGCTAATCCGTAATGTTTTGTCCTGCTGGTGGCGAGCTTTTCCGAGAAGGGAGGGGGAAATTGAGATTACAATTTTTTTTACCAAATTACAAGTTTGCTAAAACAAAATGCATGAAAAGATAAGTAAAAAATTTTTTCTTTTTAATTAATTGGGTGATTTTCTCTGTTAAGTGTATATAATAAATAGAATGTAAATTATGTGATTTTGGAGTATATGAATTAATCATTATGGTGTTCTTCGCATAATTTAAGCATGTTATACCGATATTTATTGTAATCATCATATGTCCTATATTTGGGATACACATCAAATGAGGAGAGATTTCCTCAAGGCATCAACATCTTGAAGTCCGAACTACCAACCAATAAGGAGGAACCTCACATGAGGTTTCAAGTCCCTCGAATGCTCTATGGCATCTTTCTTTTCAAATGAGCCACCGAAGCGCTATGCATTTTGCCATGAAATGGCACTTTGATTAGTCATTTGCACCAAGGATAGAGTCGAAGAAAGAGCTATACTTTGTCAAATTTAGTTCCGTTCCCAACTGAAAGAAGACATATTTTGTGAAAGAATATGCACAGAATGTGATTCATTATTTCCACCTCCCTTTTACAAAGATAGCATTTGTTAACCCACTCAAGCCCCCTTCTATGTAGGCCCTCCTGGGTTTAATATTTTTTATGTAGGACTCCATAAGAAGTATGAGACTCGTGGATGGAAATACTTTCCAAAGATGAGAGGCAAAAACAGATTTTATCCCTCCTCTAGCAAAGATTTGATCGAATTATTTTGTGGAGGGGTGATCAACCATTCTTTTCGAGGGAAATTTTATCTCGTCCTCCTCTTGATTTAACTGCATGCCCCTAATCACATTTTTAGGAAGGAAATATCATTCCAAAGCCTTAAAGGCACCTTATTTTGCAAGCTCGTGAGCCCATTATTTAGGGCTCGAAGTTTTGCAACAGCCTCAACCCATGAGTTATCCTTATTATGCGTGTAATCACATAAATCTCGAAAGCAGACTTTAAGAGTTGGGAAACAGATGATCGGACCAAGCCAAATGAGCAAATCAAGTCCATTATTTATGTTTTTATATGAGGCCTCCCTTATTGCTTTGAAGCCCACTTTCACCGCCTTCCAGACCAAGGAGTCATTACTGCTTGAATTAAGAGTTAAATGCATTGGCTTATCACGATAGTGCAATGTGTTAATCGGATTTTGACTCAAGGGTTTTCTTCCCTGTCTAGTATGGAAATAATTTTTTAAGAGAATTGTGTCATTAAACCTCTCAAGATTTAATATCTACCACCCGTCGTTGTCCTTTTGGATGACAAATCTTGTCCCAAGTAGCCATATATCTTTTTTTCCCTTCCTTATTTTCATTTCAAAGGAAATCGAGGCGAATCTTGTCAATTATATTTATGACATTTTTCTAGGATTTTTAAAGAGGACAGGAGGTGGAAAGCGAGATGTGTTGAACTGGAGTTTAAGAGAGTAACACGTCCAGGGAGGGAAAGGAGTCTTACTTGCCAACCACTAAGTCCAGAAGCAAATTTACCTTTTAGGGGTTGCCACTCTCACGAGGTAAGATGCTTATTTATGAGGGGGGGGCTAGATAGGCGATGGGAAAATCTTCTTCTTTCCATTAGAATGATTTGCTTAAAATATGGCTTTCTTCAGTGCTAAGATTTGTACCATAAAAAGCATATTTTCCTTATTAATCTCCATCCAGAGATGGAGTGAAAGATATGAATGGTAGCTTCAATATTTTTTATTTCTTCAGTTCGAAATGAACGAAGATGAGGAGATCATCTGCGAACTGGACATTCGTGATCTCACTATCGAGCCTCGGGTTGTAGAAGCCATGAATGAGATCAAGAATTGACAACTTTTGAGCATTTGATCAAGAACATTCATGGACATGCCTAATGCCTCGTTAAGGTGAAAAGAAGCCCGACAAACTCCCATTAATTTTTAAGGAGATCTTGGTGGTATGGAGAATATCAATCATCCAAAAGATAAACATAGGTGGGCAACCCGAGGATTGGAGGGATTGAATGATGAATTCCCATCGAACCATGTCTAAAGCTTTGTGGAAATCCACCTTTAGCACAACCCCTTTTTCCCCCTTTTTTCCCTGATTGGACAAATTATTTATAATTTTCTGAGGTGATTTCAAGACAATCATGAGCCGCTCTGATTTTTAGGAAGACACATTGGGTAGGGAGTATGAACTCATTTAGCTTGGGATCCCATCTAAGAGCCAAGATTTTAGATATGATCCTCATCGGAAAGTTTATAAGGTTAATCGACCTATATTTTGAGATGCCATCTCTATCCCCTCTTTTGTAAATGAGCGAAATAATGAAGTTGTTTATATATTTCAAGTGGTTTAGATCATCCGGATTTCCCGGAAGAAGTTTAGCATATTCAAAATTACATTTGATGGTGGACCAGAAAATGGTAAAAAACTCAACAATAAAGCCATCCAGTCCATGAGCTTTGTTCGTCTTGAAGCTTTTGATGACGAACTCAAATAACCTCTTCGATCGTGAAAGGGTCAATCAACTCCTCAGAGCTTCAGGTAGCTCCAAAAGGTTAGGGATTAACTCATATCATAGGGGTTCTTTCCTGGAGGAGTCGCTAAAGAGATTTTCATAAAAGGAGGATGATGTCCTCCTTATGTTCGAGTGATCATCAAGCTTGTGATGATTGGTGTCTTTGAGGGCATGAATAAAGTTTCTACTCTGATTTGCGGAGGCAATAACATGAAGAAAATGAGTGCTTTTGTCTCCCTCCCTTAGCCATCGTATCTTAGCCCGTTGGTTCCACATATCAAAGGAGTCTTTGTGCAGGGATTCAAGCCTATTGTAAAGCCCATTCAGGTTTGCCCTAGTAGTTGGGTCGATTTGATCCAGCTTACTTTTCAATTCCAACATTTTTTGAGAAACGATGCAAATTTCAACTTGGATCGAAGGGATGTTGGTTTTTTTTCCATCCGAATGCCCTCCTTGAGTCTTCTGGCCTTCGAAGCCCAACGATGAAAGGGGTTGTCCGAGGAGAGACTGAATCCGGCTTTGTGTGATCAAGCCTCCAAAAGATTGATGTTAAGTTAAAAGGATTCCATTTTAAAGCAATTTCGTTGGATTCAGAACGGGTCGGTGATCAGAAAAGGTCCGAAGTAGGGTAGAGAGGTTTGAGCAGGGGACCATAGTTCAATAGCATCTGAGGTTTGAGCGGGCCTATTTGGAAAAATAATCTCAATAGAAAAAAGAATGACCTGTCCATTTCATCTTCATTTTCAGAAACAACTATGAAAAATAGGAAAGAATAGTATGCAAATACATCTGGAACGTCAATATTCATTTCATCTTCATTATAAGAAATGACTGGTATAAAGAAAGAATGATATGCAAATACATCTGGCACATCAATATGCATCTGAGTGTTCACTAATACAATTTTAAGAAACTGTTCCCCAACCGCAGCTGCTATGCACGCATAGGTTTGAATAGCAGCTCATAAATGTTTGCAGGATCCTATTATATCATCTTCACACACTATTCTGCAGATCTGGAAACCGCAACTGAGCGGGGCACGTTTTAAATGGTGATTTCACCGACAGAAATCTTGGTATGGCTGGTTTTACTCTGTCGATTGCTTGAATTCAGCAAAGAATTCATCATTTCACCAAAATTATCTTAGCTTTAGCAGATGAAGCATGTCCTTGTCCAGCCTGTAGCAAAGAAAACTTGTTATCATCTTTGAACAACGATCAATCATGTGCAAGATGGAGAAAGTATGTAGAAGATGAACTTAAGAAACTCGAACAGACAATCAGATCTCCAGCACATAATTGTGCAGAACTCCAAAGTTCATGGGTTTGATCATATTTCTCGTTCAACATAGATACATGTAAGATTAGCTTGAGACCAGAGAGACCTTTTAGCACTTGGGGGGTCATTACAGTTTTCTATTGAAATAGAAAGAGCCATTAGAGATTATCCGCATAACAATTTTCTCCATTTAAGAGTCGGATCTTAAAATCATATCATTTCATATACATCGCATAGAGCCAGATATGTCTGCTTTCAATAATCATGCTTTCAATATGCCGAGTCCACAAAATAGTTACTAGTGATGCAGGAAGAAAAACCCTCACGAGATGACAGTACATGAAAACAAATGCCCTCACGAAATGAAAGTAAATGAGAACAAACATTTCACCAACTCCCATGGATATGCAAGGCCGAGAATAAGGAGGCTAAGCATGAGACATCACCCAACCTCAGGAAGCAAGAACCGTTGAAGAATAAGCATAAGCGTATGATCAACTGGCGACACAGGGGGGGGGATGGCAACATGAGTTGGGGCAATTATATCGGGGCCCCTTTGACCTCACTCATGCTTTACGAGGTTCTATAATGGGAAATAAAGTGTTCATGGATATGTGCCGACCACTAACGGAAACCTGCATGCCTAAAGAGGCAGGGCATCCTCCGTGACCAACAGTCAATCCCCACAGATGTAATGAGATTTAAGCCAGACGTAATTGTGCTAAGGTCTACCTGCGAGATTTAAGCCAGACGTAATGAGATGAGGGCCGTGAACCTCAGCCATCGCCTTTCCACAACAAGGGATAACCATGTTGAGGTCCAAGGTCCCCAGCAAGGTGTGCATAGAACTATTTGTGCCTAGGGTGTTCGGCAGTAAGTACCAAGTACGCCAGAGGTTTAATGGTTGACCAAAGATGCGAAGTAAGATACAGTTTATCTACTGTAGCTTTAGGGAAAATTTTTGAAGCATAGCATCGTTGTACGAGGCTCCCCAACTTCAGTAGTAAGTTTTTTTTGAAATCCAGAATCAAGGGAGAGACACTCGTAGGTGCACGCCCCAAAAATTTTATTCAATAGGAGGAGAAAAGAAAGGGAAAGAAAACAGCCACGTCCCGATAAAACGAAGCCCTTACAACTTCAGTAGTAAGTTTACACAACTCAAGGGAATGAAGAACCCTGAGGCCTTATTTTAGTACAGTTGAGCAGGACTGGCTTTCTCACGCAGAAAGCAGTACCCCTTCCTAATGATCATGACATAAGAAAGTTCAGATAACTCCATAGGAGAGAGCAGAGATGCTGCCTGAGTCTCAATGGCTTTCTCAGATTGTTTTGTATATTTTTCAATGGTCACCATTCTGTTGTAAAGATATAACAACTAATTTAATTTAATTAAATATATATTGAATAATTATCAATATAAATTAATTCAATCAAATCAATATACCATGAAAGATTAAGAAGGAGGCAAGCCTCCTTCCAATTAAAGAGTGGACGGTCATCTTGAGTCCTAAATCAAGTGTGGCCGTCCACCCTCCTCTTATGGATGGGGCCATCCTTCCTTTTATATGAGTCATATCTCATATAATCATTTATTATATACAACTTTTATTGTATATTATTTCTCAAAAATAATTTCAAATTATTTTGTGACAATATCAATCATGTAATTAGAAATTGTGAATCATATTCACACACCCTAAATAAAATGTAATTTCATTTTCAATTTATTGTCCAATGTGAATCTAATTCACATCAACATTTAAATTGTAAATACTATTTACAAATAGTTATCTCTAATATATTATAAATCGCATTTATAATATATATGATTAATATGGATAGTACTATCTACATTTTCATATCCACGATAATAAAATCATATTCAATTATATTAAACCAGCATTCTCATACATCTAAATAATATTAATAACATTCACATAATTCATGATAATTAAATCACATTTAATTATCAAATTCTCAATGCTCGGATATACATCTCATTAATGAAATTATTCTTGAACTCTTTCAAGAATAATGCACTTTCTCCGCGGATACATGAATCTAAGGACAGGACGATTGTACGTTCTACGTATAGTGACTTGGATATTGAGATCACATCTCAAATCCATATCTCGAGAACCTCTTATAGATGATTGGTTAAATCAATGTCGTAGATTTAATCTTCTCATTGCATCTGAATCACACTCAGATCAATGTCCAACATTTAGACTAAGATTATGTGGCTTCTCTACTAAGAGGAGTCCTAAAATCGAAACATGTTTCATCACTCCCTCGGGAAAGTGTCATGGTTATACAATTGTTTATGATCACATCACCCTCGAGTATTCCTAATACCCGTGCATCCTGCATACTGAAAAACCTAGAATGAACCTAAAGATTTAGATCAAATTTACACTATCTTCTTCAGGGTTTTATCATTAAGTTTCTCATTTGGTCAATGAGAGTTGGTATTGATTATATACTTTTCAAAAGCATATATCATACCTACAAATTCTTGTCATGCTTCCAAAGCAAGACAACCATGCATGAAATTTGATTGGTCCCAGTACCTTTGGAAGCGTAATTGCCCATAGTACCTTAAATCTGTAGAGAAAGATAAAGTCCTAGCATGTATAAAATATACTTTCATCATTGAAATCAATTTTCTCGTAGGACGAGAAGGTAGTTGGATCGTCGATTCTGATACTTATGTTCATGTATGCAATTTGTTGCATCTATTTTAGGAAACTAGGAATCTTGATGAAGAGCAGATAGTCATCCATATAAGATCTGATGCAATTGTTGCAACAATCGTCGTGGGGACGTGCAAACTATCATTATTTAGTGGAAGAGTCCTATTACTTAAAGAGTGTCTTTATGTTTCGGATGTTAGAAGGAACCTTATATCTGTATCTAAATTAGCTAGAAATATATATATTCGTTTCTATTCTGTAATAAACTTGTCATAAATCATTATGATAAATATATTGCGGATAGTGTTCTAACTTCTGGTGGATTCTATGAATTTGGCGGACTCTATGAATAGTACATTAATGAAAATGTCATGAATGTTACTACCACTAATAAAAATCTTAAGAGAACCAGAGAGGATGGAAATTATTCTAATATGATTTGGCATCAAAGGCTTGGTCATTTATCTGTTGATATGATCAATAAGATTGTTAAAAGATGGACCCTTATATTTTCTACAGGTTTAGACTTTGCCTGTGTGAACATTATATTCGGGGCAAAATGACTAGGACGTCTTTTTGTAACAAGGTTATAAGATGCGAAGGTATTCTTAACCTAATACATACTGACGTGTGTGGTCCCTCCAGTACCACGACTCGAAATAGATATCGATATTATTTGACGTTTATTGATGACCATTCACAATTAGGGTTTATCTTCCTAATATGCCCAATCTAAAACATTTGAAAAGTTCAAAGAGTTCATGACTTTGGTTGAGAACCGAATCGATAGGAAGATTAAACGAATTCGATATAAACGAGGTGGCGAGTACCTCTCAGATGAAGTTCAAAGAATACCTTAAAGAGGAATTGTCTCTAATCTCACTCCTCCTTGAACTCTCCAAATTAATAGTGTTGTTGAAAGACGCAACAAGACATCATGTACATGGTCTGTTCAATGATGAATAAAGCACATTACCACTTAATTTCTGGGGATATGCAGTAAAGACTACAATATATATGTTGAATAAGATTCTTAGCAAATATGTACCTAAAACTCCTTATGAGCTTTGATATGGAATCAAACTCAATGTTGGACATTTGAGGATTTGGGTTACTTGGTCCATGTGAAGAACGTGGACACAAGCTAGAATCTCGCACTAGAGAGTGCTACTTCATTGGGTATGTAAATGACGGTATTGGATACCAACTTTATGACCTTGATACTTAGAAGGTATTCATCTCTAGAGATGTGAAATTTATGGAGGATGACTTCTTTAAGAGTCAAGGCAGAAATGAAGTCAAGGAACTCATTGAATCCTCTGAGGGATACTGAGCTTCCTGAATAAGAAACTGAAGAAGTAAATGAAGATACAACACCCATACCTGTTCGAAGGAGTTCGAGGGTGGTTGCAACATTGAAAGGTACGGATTCCATGTATTAGGTGAAACTGATAATGATCCAGTTGTATTTGATGAAGCACTCGCGGATCATGATATGGTTAGATGTATGCTAGCAATGAAGTCTGAAATATACTCCATGCAAAAGAACAGTGTATGAACCTAGAGGGTCCATCTAGATGGGTAAAAAAATCCATTGGGTGTAAATGGATCTTCGAGAGGAAAAGAGGACCTGATGGGAAGGTAGAGACCTTCAAAGCACGGCTCGTAGCCAAGGGCTACACAGAGAGAAGGCATCGACTACGATGAGACATTCTCTCCTACGGCTATGCTTAAGTCCATCAGGGCACTGCTACCTATAGCTGCATATCTTGATTATGACATCTGGCAGATGGACGTCAAGACGACTTTTCTCAATGGATACCTCGAGGAGGATATCTATATGGAGCAGCCCTAGGGCTTCATAACCGAGGAAGGCAAAGTATGCAAGTTGAAGAAATCTATGGGCTCAAACAAGCTTCTCGTAGCCGGAACATCAGATTTGATGAAACCATAAAGAGTTATGATTTTGTTCAAAATCCTGATGAACCATGTGTATACAAGAAATTTAGTGGGAGCGCCATTGTGTTCATCGTGCTTTATGTAGATGGCATCCTTATCATTGTGAATGATATAGGGATGATGGCCAGTGTTAAGATTTGGATGTCCCATAGCCTCTTATATTTTGGGTCTGACGCTATTCAGAAACAGAGAAAAGAGGGTTTTGAGATTGTTACAACATGTGTACATTAAAAAGATTTTGGAGCATTTCCATATGGCGAACTTCAAGAAAGGCTTCCTTCCCTTAAGACATGGTATCCACCTATCTAAAGGGATGTCTCCTCAAAGTGTTGAGGATACTAAAGTTATGGTTGGATGCTCCTACACATCAGCTGCGGGGGTCTAATGTACGTTATGATGTGCACAAGGCCAGATATCTGCCATGCAGTGGGAGTGGTAAGCCGTTACCGATCCTGGTATGGAGAGCAACATTGGAAGCATCGAAGAACATCTTTAAATAGTACCCTGGCTTCTTACAGTGATGACAAACATCGGTTTTCTTCGATGCCATCAGTGTGGAAGCACTAGATAATGAGCCAACAGCTTGACTATTCTTCTTATGGGTCGAACCTTTCCGAGACACTTACTTCCGACTGTGCTTCCCTTTGACATGTGCAATTATTGCAATGCTAGAGAGATTCTCTTTCTTCATTATATCTTATGCAGACTTTTAATGAAGTTGTGAGTTCAGTGTTAGATAATCTCATTTTATTCATATGGTACGATACCACATAATTGGTGAAAGACTTGTGGAGAAACAACAGAATGAAGTCAGACTACATGTATGTGTCCATCTCAGCATCGAGAATCTCCAGCTCCAAGAAGTAACCGAACATTTTGATCACATGATCTCGGACTAAAGTCTCTTCATGCATTTTGCAGCGAATAAGTTCTATCATGACATTATAACGTTGTGTGTGGTTTACATCACCGAACAACTCTTTCAGATTATGCATTATATTCTGGCAGAAGTTTATCTCCACGTGCTGCTTCTGCAGCACGTTAGATAAGGATCTCAGAATATAACATTGAACCAATGTATGATCTTCGTCATACTTTTCATTGAACTTGGTTTCTTCCGATGTCCTAGGTTTGTGTACTTGTCCTTAGGCATCACATAAGAAATACGGTCTGCAGAAAGGACAAGATCCAAATTACAGATCCAATCCGAGTAATTTGATTCGGTAAATTGGTTGACCTCCAGGAGCCTACTGAGTGTGTTCGTGGACTTCATTGTATGAAATTAAGAATACACTATATTAGAACATATAAATAATTATATATTCAATATTAAATTCTTTAATTAAAGATTGTTAATCAAAATAGTCTTACCTTTTCAACTCTTAAAGTTCATTCCCTTAATCACTTTCAAAGCAAGAGATATATTTATATCTCTACAATAATTGGGATCTCCTTTTTACCTTTGTTACATCCCAATAAATATGAGAAAATGTAACTTGGATAAAAAGAACCGGAAACACATTCCACGTTGCAAGTCCAACATGCAATTCTCATTCGGCCTTTAACATCCGGGCCCACCACCCTAAGGCGATGTTGACCCGTCGTTAATTGAACCAACCATCAACATGATTAAAACTCGCTATGCGCAATCCAATATCACCCCAATAATATGAGGAACCGATATTAAGGTCACTACATACATGACCTTACTCTTTCGAGAAGCAAAGAACATGATCCATGTGTGCTTGTATGCAGAAGTTGTCAATTCGTACATGCGTCTCCTACATACAATCCATGACGACGGTACCATTTGCCTTTACGGGAGACCATGGATGTCATTTACGTGATCCTCCATATCATGTTCATATTTTTATTAATTATTATGAATTATATTCACATACTTAATTCTTCCCATGGAAATACAACTATATTCATAATAGAGTGTTTATTTTAATTAGATCTTGTGGAGAAGAGAGACGAGTGAGATGCCTATTCCATAGGACTAGGCTCTCTTATATAGAGAGAAAACCCTAGAGAGTACAAAAGGAAAAATACATAAATACCTCCGATGGGTTATGGAACCCGAAGGGTTAAAGGTTACGGAACCCGAAGGATTAAGGGTTTTTTTTTTGAGGCTAGGATTAAGGGTTATGAAACCTGAAGGGTTACGAACATAAATGTAAGTATAACTCTAACACTCCCACTCAAGTTGGAGCATATATGTCGATCATGCCCAACTTGGATACTAAGTACATGAGACGCTTCCTTGGAAAGGACCATTGTGAGGATGTCTGCAAGTTGAAGTTCAGTAGAGATGTGTGGAGTGCCATTCGTCCTCACTGTACTGCATCACGAATAAAATGGCAATCAACTTCTATGTGTTTTGCCCACTCGTGGAAAACTGGATTGGTGGCGATGTACGTAGCAGACCTGTCGCGGTATAAGGGTATAGAAGTGGCGACTGACATGCTAAGTTCTGTTAGGAAAGAGACATGTCATGTGATCTCGCAGGTGGCCTGAGCCTTTACCCTGCATTCTGCTTCCGCACTGGATTTGGAGACCATTGTCTGCTTCTTGCTTCGTCAAGTGACAAGATTATCCCCAACAAACATGGCATACCCTGTAGTGGATCGACGGTCCTCAGGAGAGTTGGCATAGTCAGAATCTGTATATGCAGAGATATTAGGGTACCCATTAACCTCGTAGAAGAGTGCGCGTCCAGGAGATTCCTTCAAATATCGAAGGATCAAAGAACGTCCTGCCAATGAAAAGAGGCTTCTCCATATGTTGATTGGCTCTGCTCACATCATATGATATATCTGGCCTAATAACAGTGAGATAAAGTAAATTTCCCACTAAGCTTTTGTACCGTGTTGCATCCTCAAAAGCTGAATCGGTAAATGTTGAATATTTTCTCACTTCTGTAGGGATGTCAGATGGCTTGCATCCAAGTAGTCCCGCCTCAGTCAGAATATCGAGGCGATACTTCCTCTGTGAAAGATAGAGCCCCTCTGTAGTGTATATTACCTCAATGCCAAGAAAGTAACGAAGTTGATCGAGGTCTTTCATGACAAAGACCTTCTGGAGGAAGATCTTAGTCTCATGAATACCATCTACATCATCTCATGTGACAACCATATCATCAACATAGACAGCAAGAATGACCTTTCCAGTAGACCGTCATCTAACAAAGACAAAGTAGTCCCAGATGTTGTCCTCGGAAAACCAAGTGTGTTGATCTTTGTAGTGAGCATGTCAAACCATTCCTTGGGGCTCTGCTTCAGACCATAAATGGCCTTCCGTAGTCGACATACATGCTCCCCCTCGACTACATACCCCAGTGGTTGCATCATGTAGACATCCTCCTCAAGATCACCATAAAGAAAGGTGTTCTTCACATCAAGTTGATAAATAAGCTAAGCAATAGAGAGAATGGTACGTATCAACCCCATTCTGGCAATGGGCGAGAAGGTCTCAAAATAATCAACTCCAAAGATTTGTGTGAAACCTTTGGCAACAAGTATGGCTTTCAACCTATCAATATAACCATCAGGCGATAGCTTAGTCATGAAGATCCATCAACAAGCCACAGGGCGAACTCCCGGGGGGTACAGCATAAGATCCCACGTGCCCCGAGAGGTAAGTGCATCCATCTCCTCATCCATGGTATGTTACCAACCATGATCTAGCATTGCACTGAAATGATCTCTTGGATTTGAAATAGCATTCAGAGCATCTGCAAATCTCTTGTCACAGCTAGATAAACCATATGTAGAAGTAAAATGTGACATGGGGTGATACGTACATTGCCTTTTTTGCTTGCTAGAGCTATAGGAAACTCCTCAAGTACATCCGGTGTAGCAATGGTGGGAGCACTCGAAGTGGTCATATCATCCTGTAGAAAAGAAACATGCAAAGGTATGGACATTGGTGTAGAAGGTATAGAGGTACGTTGGCGAGTATAGACGATTGGTGGAGGGAGGTCCAGGGGAATGTCGCTCATAGTCTATGTGAAATAACTTGTTTGCTCAAAGAAGGTGACACCCGCATACACATAGTATCGACGCCCAACAGGATCATAACAGCGATAGCCTTTCTGGGTACAAGTACCCAAGAAAGACAAGTTCGATGGCACGAGAAGATAATTTGTCAGCTGCATGAAAGTTATGGACAAAGGCAATACAAACAAAAATTCACAGAGGTATGGGAAAAGAAGTCTCAGTAGGGTAAAATAAGGAAAATGGAGTTGCCCCTTTTAGAACAGACGAAAGAACCCGGTTGACGAGATAAATTGCAATAAGGATAGCATCTCCCCAATAATGTTTAGGAACACTCATTTGACTAAGAAGAGATCTAGCAACATTTAGCAAGTGTCGGAGTTTCCTCTCAGCTATACCATTCTGTTGTGAGGTATAGGGGCATGATGTTTGGTGAACAGTTCCCTGTGACTCAAAGAAAGAGGTCAAGTCCTGTTGGGTTAACTCAAGAGGATTGTCTGTACGAATAATCTTAATAATGCTAGAAAAAAAATTTAATAGATTGAAAGAAATTTCTGATAATTTGATTAAAATCTCTGAACACTCCTTTAATAGATATACCCAGAGAAGATTGACTATAATCATCAATAAAAACTATAAAATAACGATGATCACTTACGTGTGGATCGGACAAGGTCCCCAAACATCACAATGAACAAGATGCAAAGCAGCGGTACTACGAGACTCAGTACGATCAGGAAATGAAGCTCGATGGTGTTTCCCGAACTCACACACCTCGCACTAAAAGGGCTTCAAAGCAGAGAGTTCAGGAAACATCATGGAGATGGCCTTGGCATAGGGATGCCCCAGGTGCAAATGTCATAGGAACGGATCTTCGGAGATGGATGCAACACCAACAAAATTGGAATCGAGGGTATGTCAAGATAATATATGTCGTTCTTCTCATGATCTCCACCAAAAATCTGCCTCGCCCGAATATCATGAAAATAACAAGACTCATCAAATATCGCATGGCAATGAAGCTCAACACAAAGCTTGTGAACTGACAGCAAGTTAAGAGGAAAATCAGGAGCACAGTGAAGCCCAAAAAAGTCGGAGCTTGGAAGAGAATTCCATAGTTCCAACAATAGTAATCAGTGATTGAGTCCCATTGGCGATTCAAACTAACTTCACGGAGGGTAGATGGTACGGAAGAGGTGAGCAGACTACCTTCTCCAGTAAGATGAGTAGAGGCACCGGAATCAATAATCCAAGCTGGAGCAGGAGTGACAGCAGAGTTGGCTATTATACCTGAAGGAGTAGAAAGAACAGTAGTGGTAGTGCTACTAGTGGTAGTAGGCCATGGAGTCTGAAGGATCTGCATCAGACGGCAGTAATCTGTGTCATTAAGATAAACAGTCTTGCCAGGAGGTTGTTGTAGGCGGTGCTTCTTCCACATCATAGGCATCCTCATATGCATTATTGGCATAATAAGAAGGTACGCCAAACTTCTGTTAGCATCGTTCAGTCAGGTGGTTCCACCTACCACAGTGAGTGCATGGGGTAATAGAGTCTCGCCCACGGCTACGTCCAAAGTCACGGCCTCGTCCAGATTCACGTCCACAACCACAATCTAGATCATGACCGCATCCTCCTCGTAAGCCGTATATGCCTCCTCGCCCAGATGAAGCGATGTCTGCAAAGTTCTCTGTTGAAGATAAGACAGGAAGCCAGGCATCGATGTATCGAGATCCTCAAGACGGTCAAATATGACCTTCATTGTTGGCAGTGTATCTGATATAAGAAATTGTTCCTTTGCTACATGGTATCTAGAATGCAGGCCATCAATAAAGCAGTATATCTGCCAGTCAAAACACTCTTGTATTTGTTTGGTACAACATGACGGTTGGAATATTGCAAACTCCACATACAGGCTGGAGAGATGCATGTAGTACTCAATGAGGGTGGAATCACCCTGAGATGTCAACCAGATTCACATGTAAAATGTTTGCAAGACGTGACTTTGTCTTCTTCTGGAAGTATGTTTGCTCGAGATCCTCCCACATTTCCTTGGTCGTATTTTTGTAAAGAAGATTTGAGGCAATGTGAGCCTCAATATGTCGGTCATCCAGTTGACAACCAAGTAGTTGTCTGACTGTAAGTTGTTGTACTCTTTATCCCTTTTCATCTAAAGGATCTTTAGTCATAATGTAGAGTTTCCTCTGGCCACCAATGAACACCATAAAAGATCGAAACCAGAGCACGTAATTTCCGTGCCCTCGAGTTTGATAATAGTGTCTTGCCATAATATTCGTGGCCAAGGGCTTTGTCTAGGTAGGAAAAAGGCGCCATGGCGGTCTTAAAATAGAAAGAAGATCTCGTGATCAACTAAGGGGCATATAATGGCTAGAAAATGCCCTAGAACTCACGTTTTCCCTTAAAGAATGGCTGAAAAACCTCAACGGACGGCAGATTTGGATTCTTGTCAGCGGTCCGGATGAGTTTTGGATCTCGAAAGAGACCTATGATACCCGTAGAGGGTAACTATGGGGATGATGACCTTCGTAGGAGGTCCTAGAAGCGCTAGGTAGCGCTAGCAGGAGGGATGGAGCCCCCTTAGAGGCACTAGCGGGCCTCCGTAGGTTGTTCCAGCAACACCGGTAGGTGCTGGATATACTCCTTTGGGGTCGAGCTGCTGCATTGGAGGCGATTGGAGGGCCTTGCGCGGGACCCTAATCTGGGGAAGAGGCTCATGCAGGCTTTTGCTAGGTTTGAAGGTGGCAGTGGGGATTTTAGGTCAGAACCCTGATCTAGGATCGTTACTCTAATACCATGTGGAGAAGAGAGACGAATGAGATGTTTATTCCATAGGGTTAGAGTCTCTAATATAGAGAGAAAATCCTAGAGAGAACAAAAGGAAAAGTACATAAATACCCTCGAGGGGTTACGGAACCCGAAGGGTTAAAGGCACTGTTGTAAAAGTCGCCCGACTGGCTCGACTAGTAGGTCCGACCAGTCTAGTCAGTGGGGTGGCCGACCGAGTACCGATTAATTCCAACTAAACATACTAGTCGGCCAATTTTTGCTTGATTTTTTTGTTTGATTTTAAAATAAACTTACTATGATATGCTTAATGTTTATTTTAAATTCAATTACTTATTCTATTTAATTATGATAGTATAAAAATGTACAAAACTATGTAAATACAACAACAAAGCCATTTCCCACAATTAAGTAGGGTCGGCTACATGGATTCTTCTCCTCCATTCAGATCAATCTTGGGCCAATCTCAGGCTTATATCCAAAAAAACTAAGATCCCTCCGTATAGTCTCTTTCAAACACTTCTTGGGTCGTCCTCGCCCATAGCCAGCTCAACATCCCAACACTCGCATCTCCTAACTGGTGCATTAGCTGATCTTCTTTGCAAATGATCAAACCATCTTAAGCGGTTTTCTCGCATCTTAACCTCGATCGGAGCTACACCGACTTTCTTTCCTAAAAAATGGATCTGGCAAATACACTCAAGTCATATTGGGAGAGAGCATTTCCTTGACATGCAAAGCGCTAATTAATAAATCAAGATAGCATACCCAAAATAGACACATTCACCATTCCGATTGAGAACAATAAAAATAATGCCAATGTACTTGCGGTTTTAGCGATCAACTTTGATGGCCGACATTATACTATATAATAATCACTCAAAAATATTAGACATCATAAAACAATTTTGATATCTTAAAATTTCTAAGCATATCAAGCAATCATGTTTGCACGTAAAAGTTGTCCTACGATATTGTAGGATAAACTAGGGGTTTCATGAAACATTCATTCAATGGCCAATGATGATTAATCAATTATTTTCATAATTATTAGGCATCATAATTAATTAAGGTAAATTCACAATTTCCATGATTTCCATTGAATCATAAACACATTAAGCAAAGAAATTTGATGATCCAATCATCATCCGATCCATCTCCACGAAATATGGAATATCTAGGGAAAACGAAGTAGGAATCGCGCGAAATAAACTCGAGCAGTTTGCTGGTTTGATTATTTATTTAATTCAAGTGTTTATTTCATATTTCGTGATGGGAAAACAATAAGCAAAAATCATTTTCTTACAGATCCGTGAATACATATAAAAATAATATCGCGACAGGAACTCTTCGAATTATATTCATGCATTTTTGGTACCAATAATAGGCTACTGTTTTTGGAATGTATTTAGACTTTCCAAATACATTTTAATAACCAAAAAACATGCACAAACAATGCACAAACAATAGATTTTTATTTTAGCGAAAAAATCAATTCGAAACTTGCATCCAATGCAAAACAACGAGTCTTCATGCATCCGATTCACAAAACCTTGTTCATCTAGGTTTTTGGATCATATCCAAGACCTGACCAAGGCTCTGATATCACTTCAAGGTTATGGAGAAAACCTTGAGCGCATCACGAAAGCGTAAAGATCTCATCATATACGATCAGGAGCGACCAATCGCACTAGTTGCTCGGAGCAGCAGAATTTAAAATTTTTTAAAGCGATGAAACCACATGATTCGAGAACACTTCTCGAATCGTTTCATCCAAACCACAAAGTAGATATATGCTCTTAATGTTGGTTGCGACAAAGCCTCTAAAGGAAGAGACAGCATGTATCAAGTCCAACTCGACAGAAGAGACGCTTGTGGGAGCGTATGATGAGACATATCTTTCCCGCAATCCAAGATGTAGATCCAAGTGACGGATTTCCTGATTTCGTCACATGAAATTCAAGGTATTCTTCACGTACTAGAAGCATCAAGGAAGACGAAGATTCTACGAGCGATCGAAGCGGCAGCACGACAGCATAGCGACGACAGTGATCCTCTTTAGTTCAAAAAGTGGGCAGTCACTTTAGAGAGAGAGGGGGCGTGTATGATGATGATGATGAGAGAGAGAGAGTGTGATTATGTTGTGTAAAAGGTTGCCTCTTTTTATAATATTTTGGGAGTCCATGGATCCCAATCTATGGACAACACAAAATCAATGGTTGAGATTATTTTGTTTTTCTTTCAAGGTCATGATTTTATTGTAAAAATACAATAACAATTAATTAAATTAAATTAAATATATATTAAATAATCATTAAATATAAATTAATTCAATCAAATCAATATACCATGAAGGATTAGGAAGGAGGCAAGCCTCCTTCCAATTAAGGGGAGACAGCCACCTTTAGTCCTAAATCAAGTGTGGTCGTCCACCCTCCTCTTATAGGAAGGGGGTCTCCTTCCTTTTTTGATAGGAAATAGGGTGATCTCCCAATGTGGAAGTCACCGCAAGTAACTATATCATTAAAAAGTTTTTAGAGTACATTACCGTGAGATCCGGAAGTGATACAGGGCACTACAATGAGAAGCTACATTTTCTGAATAAAACCTCTTGTTATTGAAGATCAAATCATTTCGTCCAACCTAGATGGCCCCATAGAACAGCAAACGGATTGGAACAATCATCAATAGAGTTGTTGCCCACTGCACGAACCAACCTCCAGAAATCCACTACCCCTACGGTCTCCACCCAAGGAACCCTACCTCCCTCCAAACCTACTCTGATGTCGGGTACTTGAAGAACAAGTGATCTAAGTCCTCCACCATCCCCTAGCACCTGTCGCACAACATGTCCGCCACGCCTAACAATCTCCCCCTCCTTGCTTTATCGCACAAGCGGTCCCTTCTCAGACACCACAAGAATATCTTAACTCTGCACGGAATCTTGGAGGACCAAACTACCTTCATGTCCTGGCAAAGAGCCAAATCTTGATCTCATGTCACTCCTCATTTCCTCATACGCTTTCTTCACTGAGAAACTCGCATCCTTCCATGCAAAATGTTCAACGTCATGCACAAAAACCTCAGGCGGTGAAATCTCCGTCTGTAACCTGACAAACTCCTCCAGATGTTGTTCTGAGAGGTCCGACAAGAAGACCAGCGACCACGTGCCTGAATCCGCCACATGCGAAAGAGTACTCTCTTTCGAACCCTCCAAAGCAAAAAGTCTTGGAAATCTTTCTCGAGTGCTCCCTCTCTCGTCCACTCATCGCGCTATAATCTAAAAGACTGGCCATCTTTCACACTTGGTTGCAGGCTAGGTGCAATCAGCGGCAAGACCTCATGAATACCGGCCCAAAGCGGCGATTCAAACCACACTCTACCAACCACCAATTCCCTCTAACTCCATAAATTTTCCTCACCAATCTGGCCGCCAACGAGGTCGATGGACCCCAAATGCGAGTCACCCACTTAGCGATAAGCGCCTTGTTCATGCATTCCCTACATCATGGACA